>BOPP01000063.1:2526746-2637425 GCA_017312745.1 Gryllus bimaculatus
GGGGGGGGGGACGCGGAACGAGGAAAGACGGCGAGGTACGCGGGATCGTCCTTCTGGGCGACCCTGTGTCCGTTAAGCCGCCTTGTTTTGAAAGAGCAGCTGACGTCGGCTGGTGCTGCTGCTGCTTCTTCAGACCGGTCCAAAGCCTTTCGCCCAGAGTTATTGACGGTGCGCCGCGGTCTCTAATGGCGTTTGGCCCGAGGGCCCTCGCGAGCTTCCTATTCTCGCGGTTGCTATTACGACACTGCGAGAACGGTACTTGCTTAAGGATATGCTCGCACGTTTTCTCCATGGATCACGACACTAGAATGAAGACCTCGCTAATTTATTAATGTGTTTATCGTATGGAGTAAGTTACTGAGACGCGGCACAACGGTTGCTGTTGCGCAGCCGCCGTACGTTGTTAACATGCGTTGTTTTGGATGATAACAATGGCTGCTGTTTTCATCCTAATATTTTTATTATCTTGTCCTAGCTTCACTCCTTACACACACTTACATCTATATCCAATGCACAACTATATATGACGAGAGACCAGGCGGGAGATTAGAGCATGTACCGGCTTGGCCGGTGAACATTCAAAAATGTATTGTGCCTTGTTATTGAGTGGGATCTGCTTAGAAACTCAAAAAAGGTAAAATGTAGATATTACGAAAGGTAGCATTGTATATAATGAAGGTGATATTGTCAGTATTGAGCACACGGCTGACAACGCAAATACCAGACTTGGTTATAAACCTCGGTTTACAAACTGTAACAGCTACTGTTATTTTCTTTCCATCTGCTTAGCGAGTTAATATCTATGACATAAAAAGTTAAAAAGTTATTTTACACCTACGCATGCACAAATCTTAAAAAGTTATTTTGTCGCATATTAATTACATTTAGAATACTTAGGGATATGTGATAGAGCTCCTTATGAGATTTGTACACTTTAATTGTAAGATGGGAATCGCATATTGAAGGAATCAATATTTTGGGAATGGAGAGTACGGATTTAATTTTAACTATTTTTAGAGGGGAAGGGTAGATGTTGGGATGAGTAAATGAGCGTAAAGTAGAGGTAGTTACTGTTACGACAAATTCTTGGCTCTCCGGGAGACGTCGCGTCATTGGCTGAGAGCCCGACGTTTCGCCTGACATGTCGCTGACATGTGCCTGACATGTCGCCTGACGAAGACGTCACTGTTCTGAGGAAGCCTACGACACATCAGGCAAAACGTCGGCCTCTCAGCCAATGACGCGGCGTCTCCCGGATAGCCAAGAATTTATGGAGTCGAGACGCGGAAGCTTATGTGTGCTACTGTTTCGACACTCAGGAGCATCAGACAACGAGGACACCTCGCGCGAATTCTTTTCGGTAACTAAATTCCACAAAGGTCGACTGGGATTCGCAGTATGTCTCTGGAGGCCACAGCAAGATGGCCGAAACGTCAGCACAATTGACCGAGACGCGGCTCCTCCCGGATAACCAAGAATGTACTCGTATTGACTCCGGCCGGGGAAGCCTACGAACGCATACAACTGGGATTTGAGTCCCAGTATTCCGAGATGCGAAGGTAGCATGCTGCCTGTTATGATACGAGTTAGACATTTCGATAACTATTGGTTTGATGGACAATGCCCGTGCATTATTTCGCCGTTGAGAAACAAATGTAATAATTGTTTCAATGATTTCAACTCTTTGTCAGTCATCGGAAATTCATTATATTTAGTAATTATTTACATTATTCAAATTGAGATTCGGTGTTAGCCATTTGACGTTCGAAACCTTCCACAAAATTGTTACCTTATCTCATTCTCTGGTTAAACTTGACACCAAAATGTCTCGAAACGTCATCTTTGTCAATTAGCCAAGTGCGAATATCCAATGAACTTCTACGTGTAATTTGATATTTTAATGAATTATTCTTGGTAACGAAAAGTATAAGAAAAGTACAATAATATTCACGAAGTCCATGCTACCTCAAGGTGGAAGCTGTTGCAGTTTTGTGCTAATTACTGTTTTAGAGAAATATAATATGCCAATTTTTCAGTAGATAGTTTGTTTCGGCTGTTACATTCATCCTGACCTTGAAGTTGAGTATTGTGAATAGGTGTACCGTTCTCGTAAAATTTTAGCACTCATTAATATTCGTAATTAGCGAAAAATTGGCCACAGAGAGTCTGGAGTGATTCCACCGGAGAAGGTGGTGGTTTCGTATCCTTCCCGAAGCAGGAAGGAGCGGAAGGCGTCATTGCAATCGTGCAACAGGGGTTGCGACAAAAAAAAAGCGAGGCACCTTTCCGCGGCGGGAGGCCGCCCAGTCACGAAACGAGGCGA
Source organism: Gryllus bimaculatus (assembly GCA_017312745.1). Lineage (NCBI taxonomy): Eukaryota > Metazoa > Arthropoda > Insecta > Orthoptera > Gryllidae > Gryllus > Gryllus bimaculatus. Next base: position 2,529,070 of record BOPP01000063.1, read on the forward strand.
GGCCCTGCGACATGACCCTGCGCGCGCAAGTGCGAAAGCCTCGTTGCACGCGAGCCCCCCCCCCCCCGCGTGCCGTGGGGCCATCTTGCGCAGCAGACGACTTTCGCAGAAGCGGGCGCGCACCCGACGCGCTCGGCGCCGCGCGGCGTTACGTATTTATGAATGCGCTCGGCCGCGCGGGATGCGGCGCACGTCGCGGCGCGCCGGCGGCGCACGGCTCACGCCTGCGCGATGAGCGACGTGTGAAAACGGGCGGCGCGGCGGCCGAGGGCGGCGGCCGTGGCGGTGGCAGTGGTGACTGGTGACGATCGGCGCCGGCGGCGGGCGGGGATGGTGGCAGCGGTGGTGACTGGTGAAGGGCAACGGTGGCGGCGGGCAGGGATGGTGGCAGCGGTGATAACTGGTGACGGGCGGCGGTGGCGGGCAATGATAGGGCAGCGGTGATAACGACCGCGGTGGGCAGTGGCGATGTGGGCGGGGGAGGCGGCGGTGGTGAGAGAGGTGGCGGCGGGCAGGTATGGCGGCAGCGGTGGTGACTGGTGACGGGCGGCGGTGGCGGAGGCGCTGGTGGTAGGTGCGGTGGCGGGGAGTGATAGCGGCAGCGGTGATGACGACGGTGGCGGGTAGTGGCGGTTGCGGGTAGCGATGAGGGTGGGGGAGGCGGCAGTGGCGAGGGAGGCGGACTCCTCGTTGATAAATCGGAGAGAGAGGCGCACCGGCCGCTTGCCAAAAGGCTGAGACTGGGGGCGGCGCCACGGCTGACAGGCGACAAGTGGAGGGGAACGATAGGGTATATGCCATGATTTAGCGAATCAGAGATCTCCGTTGGAAATGCAGGGTCTGAATCCTCACATATTTGCTTCAAACGTTTCAATTGCTATTAAATACAATATTGGCTATGAAAGATAATTTCATATAACTCTTTGATGTAATTCCCGAAAGGATTTGTGAGCAAAATTTATTACTTTTGTTTTTTCTCAATGTTAAATTGAAAAAGTAGGTATTGAAAGATCAGAATTAAATTATAATTGCTTTCTAAAATAGTTAGTTTGCAATGTACTGCATCTAGAAATTAATTTTGTGAAACGCTGCGACATTTCCATCAAAGTCACAGAACTCATGTAGGTATGGAGAGTTATCTCTTGTGCGCTGCTATTAATTGTTTTGTATAGAAGTCGTAATCGGAGCATTCACGACATAGTGCACCATTCGGATGATTTGCGTTCGATGTTTGATGACCAGCAAATCTGTGCAGCCCTCGGAATGCTTTTCATCATTGAGCATCCCACGGTATGAATGCCAATTATATCGTTCATGTACATTTATAGTCTTTGTTAATGAATCGGTATCCCTAATGTTCATTATTAGCGTTTGAAAGATTGAAATTCAGACTTGCTCCCGTTAAAGCTAAACGACATGGCAAGTAGTTTATATTGAGTCATTTTCTCTCCTGTGGACAATGCAGAGACTGATATGCCCATCGCCGTGAAAGTAATGACGTTTCGAAATGCCGTAGGCCATCTGGGTTGATTGAATTTGTGAGACGTTCACTTCGTCAGGATTTCAGAATCCTCACACTCGTTGTTCGAACTTAAACATAAAAACGTTTAGAAGTTTCCTAATCTTTCAGATAATGTTCTTTATTGTAGGTCTTAATTGTAGTAGATTATTATTCAAACTAAAAAGTTATTTTTCGCAACACTAACATACTTTTTCTAAAAAGAATAACAATGTATATGCGTGAAACCATTCCTATTATTTTGTTGTGTTTGTGTGTTACGATATAAAAATCGACAAATTCACGCCAAAAACCTATGCGTCATCACTACGAACTCACGTTAACAAGCTAAACTATACGTTAACAAGTATTAACAAATTACTAGACTCCAAGGATTAGAATTATACTAAACTCATCAATGTGTTTAGAGTAATTGTAGTCATCGAATATACTCGTACCTCGAATTCATTAATTACAAGGATTAGGCTTACACTAAACAGATTGATGTGTTTAGAGTAATAGCGTAATAATAGATTATACTCGTACTTCGAATTAATTAATTACAAGGATTAGGATTACACTAAACACATTGATGTGTTTAGAGTATTCGTAATCATCGAATATACTCGTACTTCGAATTAATTACTTACAAGGATTAGGATTACATTAAACACATTGATGTGTTTAGTGTAATCCTGATCCTAATACTTGTAATCCTAATCGCTCTGCAGTGAAAGGAAGCTCTTTTCCGCGTGAGCGTCCGTGTTGCTCGCCCGGATGGGCGTGCAGGCTGCACGGGAGGTGACGCGCTGCTGGTGAGGGCGAACGACACGGTAATCCGTCGCGCTGCAACTCATCCAGGACGGGTGGGAGGGGGAGGGGGGCAGGGGACGTGAGTCTAGGCGGAGCCGGCTGTCCGCGACACGCCGCGTCCACGGCCTAGCGCATTACGGCCGGATAGAACAATCAGGCCAAGGGGGCCGGATGCTCGAGGGAGAGGAAGGTTGTCGGAGCTGCCGGAACTGATGCGGGAGGTCGTGTTTGGGGGGGGAGGGGAGGGGGCGGCGAAATCGTGGAAACTAGCGAGCGAACTAATTTGTCGGGTTGCTCTTTCGTTGAGGGACCTGTGCGCTGGAAATTACAGAGTCGTAATTTCAGGGTCTTTGCTGGGTTTAACTCTGAAGAGGATTATCTATGAGCGTCTCCATGTTCATGGGAAGCACGAGTTATAATATCTCTTTCTAGCATTGGCAAACGAGACCACGAGGTGATCTTTGTGTCAGGAGAGATTTTTCTTAAAAACATTTTACGATGGGTCTTCAGCACACATTTCACCTGTTTTCTTCCTTTCGGCCATTCTTTTCTTCTGTATTTTCTTCCCAGAAAATCGTTTTGATCTTTGTTTCCTCGAACAGAACCGATATTGTCTCTTCTACTATATAATATACTCAACTGGGTCAATGGGAAATAAAATGGAGGGCCTCTCAACTGTATATTCTATTTGAAATTGCCAGTTATGGAATCGTAACGACAAACTTACGATTTTTTACATTAGTGATTAAATTTTTCAAATTTTAGAATAGAAATGAAAAACTTACTTGAAGTGCTAAAATTACATCACAAAACGCAGGGGCAGCCCCTAACTACCTAAAATTATTTGTGTGTCTGTGATATTTGCAAATGTTTGTTTTAAATTTGGCAGCGTTACACATGAAACGTGGCGTACCAATTCACAGTCAGGATTTCTCCCTTAAGACATCATAAAAACGGAAATTGCATTTCTTATCTAAAGCACAGAATAATCATGCGTATGAAAAACAAGCATCATCTCTGCCTCGGGATCTGCGTGAAAGAGAAACTGCATCAGGACGTAGTTCGTGAGATTTCCTCATGGATAGCTGCTAGTAATTTGCACCATGCAGTGACATTTAACGTCCTACTCTGACTGGTGACAAGCAGCAATTTAGGTAAAGTATTAGCACAATCCTTCAACCACTTCTGTTTTGGACCACCACTCCTTTTCAGTACATAGACTGATCCCACTGTGCTGGGCACGTTCGAAACACCACGAAACGAACATTGTTTTCCTTTGCATGCATTTCTTGTGACACGTGCGGACAACTCAACCAAGACACACAGTGGCAGTAGAACTGCGCCATTTGCGGCAAGTCAAAGGTCGCGAGTCGGTTTACCATGTCGTGAATTTTCATTCAGCCGCTGGGTGTTGAGGATGAATAAGTCTCTTCGGTATGTTAACGGAAAATTGCACGAGAACACATGCTCGAAAATAAGAGCCCGATGAAAATTACACTGTGAAAGTAGGTTGATGAAAATTGGCTACTTTTCTTCATTAAATGCCACTGGTGGAAGGCGAATTTTCAGTGACAGTTGTTACATAATTCTTTCAGCAAACCTGCGCTAGTTTCTTCTGTGTTGTGGGAAGGGATGTCCCATTACGGAAGTGATGCGAAATAACCTATTTTTCGCGAATGGAAAATGACAATAAACATGACACTTCGCATGACTTTTTGAATGGAAATAAATGCATTGAGGACGAGAAAGGTTTGACAAAACAATCAACAGTTACTAGAATCAATATCAAAGTGCTTCAGTGTTTGTAACACTGAGTATGTGTACAATGTGAAGAAAAACATTCCTTATGTTCGCTGTCTATGCAATTTTCATATATTTCTCTAAAAACAAAAAGCTACAATCTTAAAATTCCAAACTTTAAGTTAAATACTAATACAGTGTAGGTTATGGGTGATCTTAGTATCATCTCACTGCATCGTGCCATTGAATAAAATAAAATCTCACATGTGGACAAAAACAAAATTGGAAATTGTAAGGTCTTACAATGACTGAAAATTTTAAATAACTAGAGTTCTGATTTCTATGTACGAGTAATTACATATTTTTTGTCTTTGTTTATTCAGCTCTCAGAATTGTGATGTTGACAAATGAGTGCAATCCTAACATAATGTCCAAGTTTTTTGTTACATATTTTCGTAAATTTCACATTTTTTAAAATATTTCTATTTTTATTGCATGTAATTGTGTATAATATATTTTGCCGTTTGATTCTATATCTTTTTCCTGTCTGAATAAATCACTTGTAAATTTACTTTAAAATTATATCGCATTGTACGAGTATGTGAGTACTGTATTCATCAAAGCAATATCTACAGTAAAAAGTATTATTTACTGTGTTGGTAGATAGAAATGAGAAAAACCAAGTCGCTTCTCAACACAAGTCTCTCCAGGTGTCTTCCATTCCAGGGTATTACGCCAGACGGGCAAGCTCTAAGCTCCGACTGGTTTCTCGATGTGTGTGGTAGTGTAGTGACTGTACGAGTAATTTTGTGTGAGTGGAGAGGAGGAGACAAAGATGTAGATGGAAAGGTAGTGCGCGATCCGTGACCCTTTTGTTAAGATACTACTCCGGCATTCGCTTGTGATTGATCAGAAAATCCACGGAGAACTGTATCAGAGCAGCCTGCAACTGGAATTCTTCTCCAGCGAGTGATTGGATTCGACGATGCTATGTAGGATTTTCGACACTAGCTTGTCAGCTAGGTCGAATTCAGTCGCTGTTTGGAGGAGAATTTTAGAAACCGGCTGTTCCGATCAGTAGTTTTCCGAGGTTTCTTCGATCAACACCAGGCGAATGCCGGAGTAGTACCTTACAATCGCACGCGGGCCGCGCGCAATACTTCCTAGCTCTTCCTTGTCCTATCCTCTTCTTACACACACTTTCCCTAACACGCCCTACACAAGCGCACATGCCAAGAGATAAATGGGGAGTAGAGAGCTCCCGGCTGGGGAGGTGCCCCGCTAGTGAGGGATACCTGGTTGGGGAAACCTCCGTTAGCGGGCGGTAGGTCGGCGCCGGATCTCGCCGTACAGCGGGACAAGAGCACTACACTTGCGGGACTGACGAACCTGGTAGTTGTCGCGCCCGGAATCACTAACAATCAATCAATTACGTGTGACATGTGTCTAGTATTGAAAATCCTCCGCGGACGGGACTCAAACCCTCTGCCTTCCGGACAACGTTGCTGCAGAGGCAACGGTGTTGTTATGGAATCTGGTTTCAAGGGAGAGACATACTGTACAAAATTACTTAAATATCAACATATTGGACATTACCAAAGTACACTACTATATTTATTATCATTTGTACAGTACCAACTACCATTTACAAACCATTCGAGGATGAGATGGATGTGGCTTAGTTTGTTGTAATATAATATAGAAAGACCTGAAATAAGGTAAGTCACACCTACCACAGCAAGCCTCTTGCTATTCGTAAATGGTAAATTATCGATGTTGATGGCAGTGTTGATTATTGATGTACATTTCATTTATTTATTTCTATGTCTTGTTCATTTTTATGAATTGATGGAACAGTTACTAGATGACTAACATTTAGACAAAAAAAAATTTAACATTTACCAATAGCGGGAGTTTTGCTGGATCAGGTATAGTTTATCTTATTAGTGGTCCAAGCGCACCATTTAGTCTTCGTATACGCATAAAGCGCATCGTTTACAAAGGAAGGTGAACTATTCAAACTACGATTATAAACAACCCATTAAAGCACACATAATAAAAGAGCTTACAAAAACATCTGAATGAGTGCGTTAAGCAAACTTAAGTGCTCTGCAGTAGATAAGCGTCTTTAAATGCAGTTGTTTTTTCTTAACCGGCCGATAATCCTGACTATTTTAAAACGTGTGTACTCCACGTTTGTGCACTTTTTCGCCGCTGCTGGCGCCGCTGCTGGCGAGGGCTGCGACCGGAAGTGCATAAGGTTGAAACGAAGTGTTCCACTGTGCCAGTTAGTCCGGTTTGCTGAAAGCAGCAAGGTTGGCGTTAGCATAATATGAGTGCGTGACGTTGCGAAATCGAATGCGGCATTGAAGAACATTGAACGAAATTGACGAACAGTTGTAAACAAGTGTGTGAATTAAAAAAGAGATGAACTCCAGTAGGTAACTCGCAGTCTACGAAGTGGAAGGTATTTTCTCTACAGGCTCGTGGAGTTGTTAGAGTATATGAGAATTATGGAAATGGGAAACCACGTCTCTATAATGTTCACATCGGTTTCAGCAGCATATTAGAAAAGTCTTCGACGTGAGGATGCATTATGCTGCATGTAGGATTGAAACATTTGAATTCATCGTTTCTTCAAACAAAACTTTTTAACACAATTTTATCAAATAGTCGTTTTGGATAAAAAAACACAAATATTCTGTATAATTCTAAATAATTTTAGAAGAAATAAAAACATTTAGGGAAAACGAATACAACGCTTAATTTTGTCTATAATTTGTATTTAATTTTACAGATATATCAAGATCAACGTATTCCCAAGGCTGATATTATACTAGTGTTTTTTCGTCTTATATTGTGTAATATTGTGAAATAAATTGTAAAATTATTGAAGTATTAAAAAGATTTTCTTAAATTCGCAAGGATATTTTTTCGTCGAGAAGTGGGAAGTCGGTCAAATTACATTTCACTCCGGACACCGAAAATCTGAAGGTCGTCTCAGAGTAAACTCGTGTAGAAGTAAATAAATGAGCATGTTTCACTTAGAGTATATTTTATTTTTGAATATTGTATTCTATTTTCAATAAAAGGAACATGAAAGGAAACACACGGCGGTTTGTTTGTTCAGAAAAGCATTCTAAAACTTGTACATACAAAAAACCGGTTATTTGTTCCACGCACGAAATTGTAATTAAATGGGAAGCAGGAAGTCGGCCTCACTACTAAAACTCAACTCACGACACGAAGGACAAAACAAATGTGTCTTCGTTAATTTTTTTTATTAGCCAACTGCACGTCTCATTAAGGAAAAGGGCCTTCAGTTCGCGCAGGGAATTATTAATCCTTCTTTAATGAATTGATAGGATGATGAAGAAGGGTGAAGGGACGATCACAAGTACATCCACCCCCGAGGCGGGATTCGAACCCGCGATCGCCACAACACTACTGCCTTCGCGATCTCGGCTATCCGGATGGACCGTTAGATATTAGTGTATGGCAATTTATATTCAGCATAAAGATCCGCATGGTTATTACCTGAAAAGCGATTTCACATGTGTTAAGACACGCGTGCAAAATACCGTGTTTGCCGTGTCGCCCAGCCAGAGGCGGGTCGCGCGCATGTATTAGAAACCGCTGCCGCCAGCGCTTTGAAAGGGCCCGCAGAATCCGCGCACGCGAAAGGGGGAGGGGCGTCCATGGAATCCGCACGTGTCGCAGGTTCCGGGCGCGCCATCGGGCACACTCTTCCCCTCCCCCGCCCCCTCCCACTCCGCTTTCCCCGCGCCGCCTGTCGCAAGCCGTGCTCGGCCGCGCCGCGCCGCGCCGCGCCGCCCCCGTCGCCGTCCTCAGCGTCACCGCCGCCGCCACTGTCTACAACGTGGTTCAGATGTACACGTAAGCTTTCGCGGCTCGAATCCATAAATTCTCGGCTATCCGGGAGACGCCGCGTCGTTGGCTGGGGGGCCGACGTTTCGCCTGACATGTCGTAGGCTTCCTCAGGGCAGGGGGCCCTGAGGCAGCCTGCGACATGTCAGGCGAAACGTCGGCACCCCTATCGCCCTGGAATATCTGCCCTGAGGAAGCCTGCGACATGTCAGGCGATACGTCGGCACCCCAGCCAACGACGCGGCGTCTCCAGGATAGCCGAGAATTTACAACGTGGTTCACCAAAGAGTGGTCACTCCCTGCTGATTTGGGTGCCGTCGAAATTGCCACCTGCGCCCCTACAGCCACCACTGCGACCTTAACCATTTGTGTTATCACCGACTCCACTGCCCGTATTACAGGTACAACTACCCTTGTAACCAACATATTCATTAGAATTGCCATTTAAACCATTACTGTATCAACACCAACCGTTATCATCACTGTTTATGTTCCTGATTCAATTACAACTACAAAAATTACAATCGCCACCATTAGCCAGACGTCGAGAAGAAAACAAGCAACCAGGGGCAGTAGTTCTATGAGGTCCCTTATTTCAAAGAAAGGTACACCCTCCCAATAAATAAACAGTATTCCATTCTCCATGGTAGAGGCCGGCAAAGGTAACTGAGAGCATCAACTGATGTCACTGTAGCGCCTCGGACCGGGAGGTTCTGAGGTTCGAATTCCGACAGTGGCAGGATTTTCGACACCGGCTAGACAGCTGGGCCAAATTCAGTCGCTGTCTGGCGAATAATTACACCTGACGGCTGATCTGAAAGGTAGTTTTCTGAGGTTTCTTCGATCAACAGTAGGCGAATGCCGCAGAAGCACCCTAACAAACGCTTCAGGGACCGCGCGCGATCTTTCTTTCTTCCTTCTTGTTCCATCTTCACCCCTTACTTACACAGACTTACACGCACACGCACACACACATACACACACACACATCACATACCGAGAGACCAGTCGGGATCTCAGAGCTTGTCCTGGCTGGGGCGATGCTACGCTGGGGGGAGATACTTGGTGGGGGAAATTCTTTGCAAGTTTACGTAAGTCCCAGCGGGCGGAAGAAAACCGACACTTTCGTAGGATGGGCATGTACTACATTTACGGGAATAAAGATCTTAGAAGTTGACGCACCAAGTCACTAATCGGTCAAACACTCCATGCAAAGTAGCGCGCAATATTTCCAACGCCTACACTTTCCATTAGACTGAAAAACTCATTTTTTCAGTTCGCCTCTCGGACATATCATGTCTCGTGATTAATGTGATCTGTCACAGAACTGCTTGATTAGACGTCTGGGTAGTTCATAGTGTTGATGAAGCATTTTACTCGTGTTACACTTTCACTTCTTACGAAGGGGGGATCAGCACCTATAAAGGAGTGTTGAGAGAACACGTTGGATTCCTCAGAAAGCAGGTTAATTTCATACCTCGCTTTGACTATTTTCGTTTGCGAAACGGTGTATTAAGGGAAAGTTGGGCTATTTTTATCCACAACATACTGACGAAAAACGGTTTTCTCGTCAGTGTTGACATCATTTCTAAATATTTGATCATTTAATCTTCTATTTACGTTTGTGCTCTTCAAAAATACGCTGTTTTTTTTCTCCAACGTGGAAAAAAATCAGTTGTTTCGAAAAAATGCTGTAAATGACTCATGTCTATTTTTATGTGCATTTAATCCGAAGTGTGTTATTTTTTATTTTTATACAATCTGTGAATTACAATGAATATAGTACACTCTCGCATTGCACACTTTTCTACAAAGGCATTTTCATATTTTTCCCCAGACAGATTTTCATTGATTTATTAAAATTTACTCATTCGCCTTTGTTGTGACATCCCTTGATAACGTTTGAAGCTTTCTCGGTCTCTACCGCTTGTGTGTTTATTTTGAGAGTCTAAATATGGAGCTACGCTGAGGGCATGGAAGTTTTACGTTAGGGTTCCGAATGGCTGCGCGCGTCAAGGGCAGCCGAATTGTAAACAAAAGAGTGGAAAATTTCATTGTGCCTTGCGCAGGTGAGTCAATTAGTATGTGCAATGGCTCTGTGGGACTGCTGGAACGTTTCAAGTTATATAACACTCTACAGTGATTGTAAGAATATTTAATTACAAAACGTTTTGTTTTTCGGGACACACTCTTTCTCTACACCTCTTGATCTATTTGAATTCATCTATACACAAGTTTACTTGGAACTCCAGGTGCATTTTTTACAATTGCGTCAAGGTCGAAAAGACTATTTACATTTATTGTGTCTCACTCTTCCGTGCATGCCGAGTAAAACTACTACGGTTGCTCAACCATCGTTAATTCTGAGAGTGAAATTTTATTGGGGGGAATAAACGCAGTACCTTCCCTGGAGGCAAATCGAACCTGTTGCAGAAAGAACGAGAGAGATAAGGGGGGAGATACGGGAGAGAGGGGGGAGAGGGATAGGGATAGGGGAGGAAGAGAGGGTGAGGGGGAGAAGGCGAGGGGGAGAGAATGATAATAATAAAGTACAAAAACTGAACAAAGTGGATGGTTCATTTCAACTTTTTTGATAAGAATGTTCGGTATCATGACATACTTGGAATACCCTTAACGTCACAACTTTTCTGTACAGTAACTCACGTGACATGAGCTATACCCCCACCGCTTTGCCCACAGCTTTGCGACCACTTCAGTCGCAGTACTGCATCCTGAGATGCCAGAAATCACATAAGTTGTATCCTGACATCCTGACATCCCGGAAGCTACTAAGTTGTAATATTGTTTTTCATTCGGAAACACAGCACTCGGGAAATGGTGGCTAAGATGCATCATGCCAATTCAGTCATTCCTGTGGACACTTGGGCACTCGAGCACTTCCTGCGTTCCTTCAAAAGTGCGAACAGCTGCTCCAGAGCGGATCGTCCGCCAGGCGACTGCCGGCGCGCGTGAATCATAGTCTCCCGCCGGGCAGTGGGTATTTAAGCAGAGGCGCCAAACGAGAGGACAGGCGCAGTAAGTTGTAACTTACCAAATCTTTCTGCAATACCATTTTGGCATACACGGCTGTTAACGTGAGTTACCGGCCCTCGGACTGTCTCTCTTCCCTCAGCAAGTTGCAGCAGAGATTAATTCAAACGAAATAAATAAAACGATTCACCTATTGGTTTATGGCGTAAAAATTAACAAATATATTTCCTTCGATAATTTGTGTATTGAATGTTTTGTGCTATATTATTACTTAATTATGAAAACTTGAGAGAGTATTCTGTGTTTCTCGGAGATGTGAACACTTTCCTTGAAATACAGAAACAAAACTGAGCATAAAGTACTTTTTACATTTACATAAGTCATCACAAATAATATTTTCTTGACTTCCGTATTACTTCAAATTGATCATTAGTACGGAATTTCGTAATGAGGTTTTTAATATTTCTTCTATTTCAACTCTAAAGATAAAATAATGAATGATACACACACCGTCATTCTTCAAAATGTCGAAGTGGTGTTCGGCGTGAAAGGTTTCGAACATGTATGATTTAACGGGAGACAAGCAGCAAGCTTAATGGGCTGCCGATGATAACTCCAAGTCATATCGCATATGTGGTTCCACTGGCTATTGGGACTAGGCTTTTCGACGCAAATTGCCCACTCATGTTCATTAATTAATAGATTAGCAAACACACGTCTCTCAGTGTTGAAGTTTGCTCGTCATTTTAAAAGACGCCTCTACTGAAGGATGGAACATTGTCTTTCATTAAAATAATTATAAATTTATCGTCGCTTTTCTTCTCGAATATTTTGTATCTCTAAAGATTACTGAAATGGGATTGAATTTATCAATGTTCACACAATTATTTATTGTAAGTGTGTAGTTGGCAAAAGAAAATTTTTTCAGCTTTTCACACGGTTCATCAACGGCCAATATGAAGATATTTTCGTGACATTTGTAAATTGAAAAAAAGTTGACAATCATGTCTACTGTGTATTGATTTTGAAATGCTTTTTGCTATTTTGATAGTTCTCCTTCTGGTAAACATAAAGTGTATCCAAATATTTGTTTCCTTACAATCAGTAAAATATAATTAATAAAATGTTATTTAGCTGAAAAAATCAAAGTCAAAAATCTCAATACTAAGGTTCTTTAGAAACCTTATGACGGAACATGACAGTTCCTTGTAAAATTCCGACTTGGCCAATTTCCTTTATGGTGTGTGCTCAAAATTTCACTACGTTAAAGAGGAAATAAAGTACACTCTAGGCGAATGGTCAGATTCGATATTCCGGAAGACCAAACTTGACTGTCCATGACACGCCAGCGGTGTCCTAGACAACCTTTCGGCCGTCATGTCGCGACCATCCTCTAGAGGCAGGTTTTTTCCGCCCTAAGAACAGTCGCACTATGACGACGGAATGGTGACATCTGTACCTCGGACGTGGCGTCTTCCGGACAGCCAAGTAGATACCTTTTAGAAAGATGTTATCATTTGATGGCAGGAAGAAAGGGAAAAAAATCGCATGTAGTCTATTGCAGAAGACGCGAAGATCCGCGTCACACCTTGTAAAGATAATGTTGAACATTTTAAAATAAGTGTTGTTCTTTCCCGTGCCGTATTTGTTAGCAGTTCTCTAAAAACCGTTCCGTTTCCGCGGTACACAATATTTTGGCATATAGGCGTCCTATCTAATAATAATTTTAAGATGTTTTGTCCATCACTGTGGCGTTTCTTTCACTGAGGCGAAGCATAAATTTAATTTTTAAATAAGAGGAGTCACGAATATTTTGGGAACTCACATGCATGTAGTTAATTGGTAAAATATTGTTATTATTAAGACATATGTTCACATCAAGGGTTATGGTTCCGTTATGGTCCCGTTATTAGTCCCGTAAATGTAGTGAATGTTTTAGTCGGGCGGTAATGGTGATCTCCTGATTGATGGTGATGTTCAGCACCAATCTAAACGTCGGCTTGCGGCTTTTGCCCGGTCAGGAATCTCCCGCTGTGCAGGGCACTGCCCCAACCTGAACAAGCTCTGAGCCCCCGATTGGCCTCCCGATTTGCGTAGCGCATACAAATGTAAGTCTGTGTAGGTAAAGGGTGCGGATAGGGCAAGGAAGTGGAAGGCAATATCGCGCGCGGTTCGTGTCCCATTTGTTCCATACTTCGCCGAAATTCGCCTGGTTTGATAGGAGAAACTACCGAAACTACCTATCAGAGCAGCCGGCTGGATAATAATCCTAGAAATTCGCCATTTACAATTTTCATTTTTTTAAATGTGCAAATATATTTCTCGCGATCTTCGAAATTGTTAGGGAGGGTTGAGTTTGCTCTGCCTAATTTGACGCTTCTCCTTTGCTTTTCCAAGTGGGCCTCTCCTATATAGATTTGACTTGCTTTGCAACTGTTTCGGATGTACACAAACTGTGATGTACCAATAACGTTTAGGGGATGACGATCATTTCGAAATTAATTTTGATGGTCTTTTAATATGGGAGCCTTACGTGCATCACATGAGCTGTCGGCGGCTACGTCTCCGTTTTTCGTCTCGCTTCCCGCCTCCAAATTCGGGGGCCACGCCACCTGCGTCGCGGTAGCTCCCACGTGCTCGCTGACAAGTCGCGCGTGGAGAAGACGCACTAATGTGGTTTCTGCCTTCAGGGACTTCCTTGAACTTTCCGCGCTCTCCAAAATTGCCACATCTGAGGATAAATGAACGAATATATGTACGATATAAATGAATATATGTCCGTATTTGTGGTGGTAACGAAGGATGTGAGGATGAAGATGGCACCGGTGGTTGTTATGGTTGCCAGATATATAGGGATTTAATAATTTTATTAAAATTAGTTAACTTAAACCATTACTTTAAATATACATTGAAATAATTATAAAATGTATTTTAAACCACAATCAAATATAATAATTCCCTATAATATTCACACATTAAATTACCTACAGATGGGAGGACCATTGAATTTACACTGGTTGCGTGTTGAAGTGTATATATACATTTTATGTGATTATGAGTTTCCGTTGTTAATTGGCAGATGACCTGAATATGGGGAAATGTATGTATGCGAAATGACATTCTTTTTCATATTTGAAATTTCATCCATTTTATGAACTTCATTGTAGCAACTAACAGTGGTTTAATAAATACTTGTAATACACAAAATATGAAGTGACGCTGTATTTCTGTACGGTATAAAACAAGACTTAAAATAGCGATCTTTACTAATATAACAATAACGAACTAATGTGCAACAATCAAGGCAAAATCTGAGAATATCTTCGAAACATCGAGATAATCGTATTGTGGGCCTGTAATTTCATGTTTCTTGTCACTTGAAGCATCGAAGTCTCTCAAATGTCGTATGATATCAGCAGTAAAAATTATTTTTCTAAATTGAATTACTTGTTTATTAAACCAAAAGAATGTAAAAATATGGAATTCAAAGTTTTTATTGTTTCCTAAATTTTAAGTGGACTCGCGTTTAAATATGCAAAATAACATAAAGACACAAACCCTTGGACTTTGTGGAGAAATTCGTTGCAGAGACATCAGCAGTGCTGTCTCTGATGTGCATCTGGTAATTCGCACATTACTGTAGTTGAAAACATCGGTTTCATTGTAGCTGTGCGCAGTATTTTGAAAAATTGTGCATGAAATCATTCGCATTCGATTTTTTCTGATTGTAATGTGTGGTAGTACTCTATGTACTGTTTTAATTATCAAGCGCGTTGTAAACAGACTTGCGTCATTTAATATCTCTCCCAGAATGCAACACGTTGCTGGAATGATGCCATTTTAGTAACTGTCTTAATAGTCTTACGAACTATCACATTTTGTCGTTAAAATATTGAGTAACGACTATACTGTAAATGAGAGTAAAAATGTCATTCGAATTGCAGATGCAAGTCGTTTGGAATTGGAAAATTACTTGTGAAACCCACTCTATCTGCACTTCCCTCACAATCCATCCATACTTTATAACTCACATCATCCATCCCCCAACACACACTATCCTCCCGTACCTGTCTCCAGTCTATACCACTATCCACTCACTAGAACATTCCTCTCATCTCACACACAAACACATGCAACAGCAAAGAAAGATATTTGGATGTTTGCCATTTGTTGGGATGCGTCATGCTCTATCCCATTTCCATATGACGTGAGCGGCGAGAGATTTAATGCTAAATTTTTCTTTTAAGGATAATTACGTGTTTACTCGTTAATAAATCGATAGATTGTAATTTAACTATGATCCGCAGAACGTGAACGCCAACGTGGACACAACATATTACTGGGTCTGCTGACTCATTATTCCATATCGATTGGATTCTTGCCCATTTCTTGGTCTGACTCAAGGTAATTGGTGCACACTATTCCGAGGAGGGGGTAAACAAATTGAGGTACGTCTTGTTCACTTACTATGACAAAAACGAAATACGTGAGATCGCGCTACTACGAGGTCAGATGAAGGGGAAGGTGATTGGAGAGGGAAAGAGAAAAAGAAAAGAATAATTGTTTCTCTAGAGGCTCTAAAGCCGTAAGAAATTGCAGGAATGCCGTAAGATGAAGGGTGAAGGTCAAGTGATGCAAAAACGTTGTCACGTATTGGCAGGCAGGAGGCACGCTGACTATTGCTAGTTTCATACGATTCATGGAAATTGTCAAGGCAAACAATATATGTAAATTGATTCAGGATCCGTTTCATAAAATAATGGATTAGAATGTAAGTGACGATGAAAGAAAGATAGTTATAAGATCTTGAAGGAATATGAAAATTAAACATGATGGTGTGGGGGCGAATTTTGATGACCTAAAACTTCGCCAAAAATGACCATAAAATGCTCGTAAACTATTTTTAAAGGCCCTTAAAGCAAATAAAAATGACGCATAAAACCGATCAAAACGAGTTCGAATGAACAACATATTTTAGTCAGGTGTCACAGGAACCTTAGATTACATACTCACAATGGCTGACATTACAACTTCTGAACAAAGATATTGAGTGGGCTACCAGGTATGGTTACTCAGGAATTCTATGGAGAACATTTGTTGCATCTAATTAATATTATTTGAAGCAAGTACCTTTAAAATGATTTTAAAATAAAAAAATGCATTAAAATGACGAAAAAAGACTTATTAGTCACAATAGACAACAGTGCAAAAAATTGATAATTTCCTTTCGTCATAACATAAAATGAATTTCTATGTTAAACGGTATTTTTCTATAGTGAAAAGGAAAAAAGACATTTCAATAAAATCCGTCCATATACATAACAAAATGCGATTGGTTTTTGATTTCAATAAATATAAATACTTTCATATCACTGTAGTTTAAAAAACTCTCCCTTTATTTTTAATGTTTTCAGGTATACGTATTAAAATATTTACTTTAAAATTCTGTTCGAAATAGTTCATTAAAAATCGCATTAATTTTGTTCAAATTTTATATCCTAATTTTTCTAAGAAATCTTACATTTTTGGCTATAATTTTATGTTTTATATATTATTAATCTTATAACTGTTTGCTGTTAGTTTGGTTAAACATTGACTTGAAAACAGAATTAAGTGGTTACTGGACTCGAACAGTTGGCACTTAAGATGTCCTATTAGGTAGTATTATATCGCTGTAGAATCGCTTGAACATTAATTATTGTCTCCACAATAATATAGTGCAGTACGATTTTGCAGACAAATTAAGCGTTTCTTATTTTGCAGACGAATCAAGCGTACAATTATTCGCGATTCCAATTGATCATTTCCACTCCATTGTATTGAAAGGTAATTTCTAACGTACATCACTCGTTCACGTCTCCTGCTTTCATCACCAGCATCTTCGACTCGTTCCAGTGTTGCCAAATGAGCCACTTTACAGGGAAGAGAAATACGTGTGAACAAAGAAGAAACTTATACTTTTATATATTCTACTATGATTTCGTATTTGGTGTAAATGTTTATTATTAGAATGGCGGGACACTGAAAAAGCGATAGAAATATAATGATGATAATTTTTGATTCTGAAATTGTTGGAAAATTGATATTAAAGACGTGAATTATTGTATCACAGTAGAAAGCTTTAACAACATCAATCATTATATTTAACGAAACATCGTGCAATACATTCTACTTACAAATTACGCTTTCATAAAATCTTTACCTTTGTAGTTGAATCAGGCTGTCAATTATTCTCATCTCTACTCAATGGCATTGATCAGTCTTTTCTGGCATTGATCAGTCACGTAGCCGATTCACCTTCCTCTGTTTCATTATCATCCATTCTGTCCGCTACTGTCTTGAGCCATTGCAGACGCAGAAAGAGTCAAGACACGGATAATAAATTTATGTTTGTACTTTACCCATAGTTTCAAATTTTATATTTTAGAATGGTTTCTTATTAGAATGGTGAGACACCAAAAAATGATGGACACAAAATGATTTGTTTAAATTCGAAATTATTACCAAACATCTATTCAAGTTCTGATTTACTATATGGCAGAAACTTCTTTGAAGGACATCAGTTACTATATGTAATCTCCTGCAATACATCATGCATATAAATTACGGGATCGTGATTCATCGTTAGTGATCACGGGCATGTCAACTGCTAAGGTCACTAGTCCCGAAAGTGTAGTGCATGTTTTCCCTCGGGAAGTCGCGGGGATCTTCCCCCGCTGGATGGTGAGGTCCGGCGCCGACCTACCGTCGGAAAGCGGGGTTTCCTGCAACCAAGTATCTCCCACCAGCAGAGCACCGCCCCAGCCGGGACATGCTCTCAGCTCCCGACCGGTCTCTCGACATGAGTGGTAGTGTAGTGCATGTTATTGTAAGTGTAAGTAAGGGGTGAGGATAGGGAAGGGAAGAGGAAGTAAAGATCGCACGCGGTCCGTGACCCGTTCGTTTAGGGTAGTGCTCCAGCGTTCGCATGGTGCTGATCGGAACAGCTGGCCGCTAGAGTTCTCCTGCAGACAGCGGCTGAATTCAACCTAGCTGACAAGTTAGCGTCGAATAACCTGCCACCTTCGGGACTCGAACCTAGAACCTGCCGGTCAGAGGCACTGCAGTGACATCAGTTGATGCCCTGAGGCACCCCACGCGTTTGAAACGTCTTCTCATTTACGCCGAACATTCTGCAACTTTCAGCTCCATTATTCTCATCCCGCTTCTATTGCAATGAGCGGCCTTTTCTAGCACACGCCGCCCATTCACCCCCCTCTCTTTCATTACGCGCCATTCCATCCCGCAACTGTGTTGCCAAGGAGCCCCTTCACAGAGGAGTGAAATCGGGGGGCGGGGAACTCGAACGTAGGGACTCGAACCTAGAACCTCCCGGTCAGAGGCACTGCAGTGACATCAGTTGATTCCCTGAGCCATATCACGCGTTTGTAACTTCTTCTCATTTACGCCGAACATTCTGCATCTTTAAGCTCCATTATTCTCATCCCCCTTCTATTGCAGTGAGCGGTCTTTACTAGCACACGCCGCCCATTCACCCCCCTCTCTTTTATTACGCGCCATTCCATCCCGCAACTGTGTTGCCAACGAGCCACTTCATAGAGGAGTGAAATCGGAGATTCAACCTAACTGACAAGTTAGTATCGAATACTCTGCCACCGTTGGGACTCGAACCTGGAACCTCCCGGTCATAGGCACTGCAGTGACATCAGTTGATTCCCTGAGCCATATCACGCGTTTGAAACTTCTCATTTACGCTGAACATTCTGCACCTTTAAGCTCCATTATTCTCATCCCTCTTCTATAGCAATGAGCGGCCTTTTCTAGCACACGCCGCCCATTCACCCCCCTCTCTTTCATTACGCGTCATTCCATCCCGCAACTGTGTTGCCAATGAGCCACTTCACAGAGGAGTGAAATCGGCGGGGCGGGGGCGAGCGCGCGTGCTCTGGCGCCGCGCGGGATGAGCAGCTTCACGCGGCCGCGCACGCGCCCTTCCGGCGCGCGTGACGGCACTGCGGGATGCCGCCCGCAGACGCCGGCGATGGCGCCACCGGCGTGTGACGGCTGCCGCGGCGGGCGTGGTCAGGCGGGACGTGGGGACCGCGTAAGAAGGCTGTGACGTCCAACCTTGGCGTAACAGCGGCGGATGATTTGAGGGGAAGACGGGGCGTGAATCTGGGTTACGTTGATCGCTACAGAGCCGTGACTCTGGTCTGTCCACTTTATAATTTTGTGTAAAATATTTGAAAATATATCCACTTCTCTGGTAGTGTTTGGTCAGCGCGGACGTGGGTACCGCGTAAGATGGCTGTGACGCCAGGCGTTCATTTACCTGGTGATATATGAGTAAGCTTGATTATGAGGTAGGTTTTTGATAGGGAGTCCCGCCCCTGGTCTGGAGTGTTCAATCGGATCTTTTCAGTATCATTTAAAATATTTTGAAAATATCTCTCTTCTCTGCTAGAGGAATTGCCAGTCCAAACGTGGCTACCGGGGAGGAAGGGGGCTTGAACCACAGTTACGAAGATTATGATCTGTCAGGTTTGATAATTATTTATCAATATACATATAGAATCGATTTAAATTTGAGCATATTTTCTCTTCTATGATGGAGGAATTGATGCATTCCAATGGAACAACGAAATTTGCTTCTTGTCTATGTGTATTGATGAGGACACTACCCGCTGGTCTTCAATGCTATGTCATTTTCAGTACACTGTTACTCTGAAAATATTTTCTGCTTCGTCTCAGGTATCATTTCATCATCTTGAGTTACATAGTATTGATTATCACAATTTGACGTCCCGAATGATCCATTCTTGAACGGTAATCTGTTCTCCGCATAAACTAACTATTAAGAAATTCTGGAGAACTCAACAAGATGCTTTTAAATAACGGTGTATATCCGGTAGTACTTACTTTTTAAAGTGGGAAATACCGTGTTACAAGTTCGAGAACTTAAAGCCGACTATGGTGTTGCACTCTTTCTCCCGTTACGCGACCTAAATTTTATAGTTAATCTACTATTCCTTCTGGTGAATGTCCCAAAATGTATCTGAAAAATTATACTATTCATTCCAATTTTAAGATAAATATTGGTATCACAATATGCATCAAAAACTACTACCATCTGAAGTTTATTTTACAACATTGCAGTGTTTGATTTTTATTTGGTTCTTAATTTATTTTCGTCAAAAAACAGAATATGACATGGATACATGGACGCAGGAATGGTATCAATTGCCCACGGTTTAATGAGCTTCCTAATCACTTCCCCATCTTTTTTGTACGTAGTTGTATGATGAATAAAACTATTAACAACACGTGGCAACAAGTTTTAAATACTTTATAATTCATTTTATTAGGTCCGTAATAATATTTTAGTTTGATTTGTTATTATGGATATTATTTTGTAGGTATTATGGAAATACAGAGGTTGCTTGATATATTTTTAATTCGTGATTAAAGTGTTAAAAACAATGTGTGTTGTCGATATGGTCTATGTTATTGACTTTATTTAAATTAAAAATAACTTTCAGAATGTTTAAAACTCACTTACACATTAGTTGTATCAAACCATTCGATAGGCATTCACAAGAAAATCAACGCAAAAAATGAATGAATGATTACTTCAAACGTTGGTCTAAATGTTAGATTGACAGAAATTTATTAAAAAATCCTTAATTGCTTCACTCACCTTGAGTTAACCGGACGCAATTTATCCCAGAACTGCTAAGCAATACATCTTTATAATCCGTCAACAAGCCTCTCCCAGCACAAACCACTACAAGAAGAATACCGGGGAATAACTTATTAAGATAATCATCAGACCGTGTATCCTTGTCGAGTAGTCTAGTGATATACTAAGATGAGGAAATTCTTCTAGATTATACTATAAAAAATGCTAATTTGTTTTTCAACCTTACAAGTTCATTGTTGTATAGTTCAAGTAGAAAACGTTCTAACACTAATGGTAGCCTTATGGTTAGGTTTGCCAATCGATCAGAATAAAAGTTAC
The DNA here is from genome assembly GCA_017312745.1 of Gryllus bimaculatus. Classification (NCBI taxonomy): domain Eukaryota; kingdom Metazoa; phylum Arthropoda; class Insecta; order Orthoptera; family Gryllidae; genus Gryllus; species Gryllus bimaculatus. The sequence continues at coordinate 2,550,018 of BOPP01000063.1, forward strand.
GTAAGTCGAAAAGAGGAAATATCAATAGTTTAGCAGACGTTCCTAATTCTTAGGGAACCAACATCAATTTCAATAATAATAATAATAATAATAATAATAATAATAATAATAATAATAATAATAATAATATTTCGATACATCGCATCTCTTCATTTAATGGACATATAATTAGCAGAATTATTGTAGATTATATTAAAGTAATGGGAGAGTTTACGCGACGTAGTTTACGATGTAGGCGCAATAGTAATATCACTCAAAGTAAACTTTTCTATCACAACCAACTGAATTCCATTTCTTCTTAGACCCTTTATCGTCAATGCAGTGAGAAACAGAGTAACGTTTGGAGGTGAAAGCATTTTGAGTAATTTATTGGTGATTCTGGGCGCGCCGTCCCGTAAGTGTAGTATATGTTTTCATCGCGGGAGGTGTCGGTGATCTCCACTGGATAGCAAGATCCGCGATGACAAACGTCGGTTTGCGGGGATTTTCCCCAACCGGATATCTCCCACCAGTGAGGCACAACCCCAGCCGGGACATGCTCTAAGCTCCCGACTGCTCCACCGATAAGTGTGACAGCGTAATGCATGTGATTGTCAATAAGAGTGGCGGAAAGGACATGGAAGAGGAAGGAAAGATTGCGCGCGTTCCGTGGTCTGTTTTGTAGAGTACTGCTTCGACATTCGCCTGGTATTGATCGGAGAAACCACGGAAAAATACCGATCTGAGCAGCCGGTCACTAGACGTCTCCTCCAGACAGGGGCTAAATTCAACCTAGCTACGAATAGTAAATAGCCAGTGTCGAAAAATCTGTCACCGTCGGGACTCTGAAAAGCGTTTTGCTGACTAAAGAAATGAAGCTGGTATCCAGGCATCCGCCTCCAAAATCCACCATCCTTTTATAGTTTCCGAACCAAATAACGACGTAGGGGATGTATCGCGAGATCTCCAATCGCCCCCTTGCATCGCGTGTGTGCACGGCGCGGCTCGGCGCCAGGAGATTCGGAGCAGAAGGCGCGGGGTCCGCGGACGCGCTCCACTCCGCCGCAGCAGCAGCAGCCGCCGCCGCCGCTGCCGACTCCGCGCGTCCTTGGCGCCGAGGTCGCTCAGAGCGGCGCCGTCGAAACTACAGCCGCCCCGCCACCGCTGTGACCGCTGCAGTGGCGATTGCCGTCGCCGTTACTGTGGCCAGTTGCCGTTTCGTTCCGTTGCCGTTTCCATTACCGACCCAATCACCGTCACCGACACAATCACCGTCACCGACACAATCACCGTCGACACCGACACGTTACCGACATCGTTACCATCATCGTCATTGTCACCGCCACCACCACCGTCAACGGCATCGTCACCGCCACTGTTATCGTCATCGTCACCGTTATCGTCACCGGCACCGTTATCGTGACCGCCACCGTTATCGTGACCGCCACCGTTATCGTGACCGCCACCGTTATCGTGACCGCCACCGTTATCGTCACCACCACCACCATCATCAGCGTCACAGCCCCCATCATCGTCACCGCCTCTGTCAGCGTCGCCGCCACCGTCAGTGCCACCTTCGCCGCAGCCTCCAGCCCTGTTCCCACAACCGCTAAAGCCATCGCCACCTCTCACCGCCTCGACAACTACCGCCTTCATCGCTGCACCACCTTCAGCTGTTACCACCTCACTTATTTGCCGTCACCGGGGTGCCAGCACGTACCGACTCTGCCAATTTGTCGCCATCACCAGCACCACCCCGTTCGTCGTCGCCGCCTCCTCCTCGGCTGTCGCTAACGTCACTAACGCGTCCGCCGCCGCCGCCGCCGCCGCCACCGCCGTCGCTAGCTAATCAGGGGAAAGCGCCGTGTACGTCGCCGCCGCTGGCGCCGGTTAGCGCCAGCCTCACCGACGCAGTCACCAGCCCGCGATCGCCTTTGGCAGCCGCGCTTGGAACAGAGCGGTCGTTCTTGGAACACCGCGCTTCGACGCAACTCGTACGTTGGCGAGCGCAAATGTCGCCTGAAAATCCCTCGGCGATCCCTCTGCTCGGGAAAGACGTGATGTGAAGCTATAATGGGATTTTCGGTCATTTGAGGGGAATACATGCCAGCTCGATTTTGGTGAACTATGAGGGAGCGATAACTATAATTTGTTTCTCAAATATTTGGTTTGAATCGATGATCTCGTAAGTTCGCAATAATTCCTGCAATATCCAAGTGGATATCCAAGTGGATATTGCTGGAATTATTGCGAACTCACGAGATCATCGATTCAAATCATGCACGAGAGAACAAGTTCCTCATTAGCTCATCTATTATGAATGTCCGCGAGGGAACGCAAAACTATTATATTCATAGTTTTCATCTGATTTGTTACACATATTGTGTATTGTTAACAATATCGAAAGAAAACAGACAAATTCACGCACTCACAAAAACACGCATACGTGTTGTAATTATTATTATTATTATTATTATTATTATTATTATTATTATAAGTGTGCATATGGAAAGGATATTATATATATATATATATATAGAGAGAGAGAGAGAGAGAGAGAGAGAGAGAGAGAGAGAGAGAGAATTGTTTTAGAACCTCTGGAAATCAGCTGCGGGGCAATACAAAATGTCGTGAGTGAAATTCAATCCTTGCGAAATCTTAAGTGTATTCGTATATGCAAAGAAAAATGACGCGCCTCGTGGTAACAAACTTGTGCCAAACACCTCCAGATGCCGCCAGTTCGGCCCCGGGCACCGTTCTCTATACGAAAGCGATGACCCGTGGGATACTGGAATAGTGATGGGCTTTGCATTGGCTGGATGACACTCACTGTTTAGTAATTGCCTCCACATTATCATGCACTTGGCGTCTAAAGAGTTTCACGTTGAGTCTTACGCATACATTATCGCGGGGCATTAAATTTTATTGATGCATTTCTGGCTTGTGATAGAATATATTGTGCATATTGCCTCGCTGCGGACAATGCATTGTATCATAAGGTAGAGTATCTCAAGTCCCTGCTTCTCATGTATCAGTACAATCTCTTTGATTAGTGAGAGAACGGCAGCTTTCAAATTTCTCTTCGTAGAAAGGATGGTACATTTTGAATCGTCTGTATATTTGTCTGTGTATGATATAAATTAGTTCGCACATTTGTCTGCTTATGGTCGTTAATATTAGCATTTTTAAATTTACAGTTTCGATTTAACATTGTTACTAGCACGCAGTTAGACCTAAGGATTACGCGATGTACAGAGATATTTTTAGAAGTTTGTATTTACGTTCTTTAGAGGGGGGAAATGCTATTTTATTGATATTCAACTGAATTGTTCTAGATGTGTTCAATTAGAAAACAATTCAGAAATACATACAAGTTCCTCAAATTTAACTTTTCATTAACATAGTTTAGCCAGAAACGAAACAATCTATTAAATGTAATAACCTTTTAAATTGTTTAGGAATTAAGAGAACTTTATAAGGCGGTTTTATCTCATTAGTCTGAATTAATAATTTCACTCGATTATATGTGAATGTTTCTTGAGTTCTTAATATCTGCTACTGTGTGTAGTTGCATGCCCTAGAAGTTTCAGTAAATCCTAAAAAACGATTGTGTTATGCGCAGCATATATTATGGAATATTTTCCTAATTTTCATGTCCCCATAGGCACAGTTCTTTTGAGCCTTCTGAGGTGGACTTTTTCATCCTTTCTTAAAAATGACAGGAGCAAAAAAAGCGTATAATCGAAAATATTTAGGAAATATATTTTACATAATAAATACACATGTAACCAATACTTAATAAAAACGTTTGATATATTGCCGGAATGAGGAAGTAATTAATGCAGAAACAATCATTGAAAAATAGTTTTCAATCATTGGCTTTTAATTTTACTACAAATACATTTACCATTCGTCCTCAGAGGCACGAATGTTCCTACAAAGAGTTTGATATAATTTTCAAATTCTACAGTAGCATTTACCTCATTGTCACTTGAGTTGCTAACAACTTCCCTTTTACAAGAGAAAACGCGACTCATAGATTCGAGAACTCCATTTGGGAACCCGCAAGCACGGGTTGAAGTTTCTGAAATCCTGACGCAGGAGACCCATTGAAGGAACTTTGTTGCCCTCCTCTGTTCAATACAATGATTTCGTTAGTGATTCCTATCTTTTTACGACTTGATAAATTTGAGTTTTTCTTCTTCTGTATTCGGACAAAGTTAATATTTTCTTCAGTGATATTTTTACCGATATTACCGATTCGACTTAACAGAATGACAAAATTGTTGAAGTTATGGAAATTTCCGACAAAATATTGTTCATCAAGGAAGCTTTTCGTAACAAAATATAAGAAACCTTTTTCATCCCATATCATACTAGAGTTGTATTCCAGTTTTCGTCTGCGTGTATTTCGTAGCTTAAAGACGTCTTTCCTCTGACTGAGACAAATAACTTCAAGTTCAACCACCGTGGCTTCTACAGCCATCGTACCAATGTGGCTCTTGATACCGTATCGGTCATTGCACATACAGATGGACTAGCGCGTCTCGCGAGTTCATCGCTCTTTGTTAGTCCTTTATTGCCGGAAGCGAGCTATATTACAACTAGATGAGACTGATATTGCGGCTCTTAAACCCTTATATCGCGCACCTAGTCTTATCCCGCTCATAAATTACCGGGAAAAGAAAAGCCATTGAGAAGAGAGTTTGAGGTTCAAGGCTAATGTACGGTACGCTACGATTACACACCACTATCAGAACATACAACAGCCGTGTCTAACGCGGGATTGGATCCCAGAGACCGGATCTACAACTCGTTCCAGGCCTTTCAAGCACCGAGCAGATCCGCCAATCAAGCCGGTGAGGAATGCCGGTTGGACGATGACGTCGTGAGAGCTTTGCAATAACACAACACTATGCCAAAAATCCATTCGAATCGATTCGAATCCATGACCCTTCGTGCCCTGGTGTGTGTGGTGTGCATTTCCACATCCTTAGCGATCTCAGCTAGCCAAGTTGTCCATAGAGTTGTTTTTTCACATCCGAAATAACTCAACCTGTATACGTCACAGGAGCACGCGCACTCCTCGACCAATTTCGCCAACCCTCACAATCATCTAGCAATGCCACTGCTCGCAACTATTTAGCACTAAATTTATCTCGCATGTTTGAATCTCTCTAAGAGTCGATCAAATCTTTGAACGATATGCTTCACAAAACACATAATACAAACACACAAATACGTTATATGAAGTGGTATGTGTGACATCGAGATTTAATTTGAAGAAAATAATTACATTTACCGAAAAACCTACATTGATCCATTAAACATTTTATAATAGATATTTAATGGTAAATTATTATTATTTTCAGTGTAAAATACTTAATATAGTCATCACCTTAATGACTCTCAAACATCGTCTCTGTGAGACTTTGAATCCGATCATTCTTCTTCGTGGTTAAGATTCGTAGAAAGAATTGCGGTAGAGTTATCGTTTTCGCCAAGAGCACTCTTTGAAGTAACGGTAACTGGCCCTGTGTTGGTGTGGGCGAGCGTTTCCTAATTTCGGGTTTTCCTCCCACGGTTTCTTTCGTTGCGCCTCGTTGCCTCTCGTTGTGATCTCACGGTTAAACCAAATGCTAATTTATTCCCCCGTATACGAGAGAATGCGTTGGTGTGCGCGCGTGTGTGTGAGAGAGAGCGTGCGTACGCGTGTGTGATTGAGTTGACGGTACGGTATTTAAATTGTGATGTGTGAATGTGTATGCGAGTATGACGGTGCGAATGTGAGCGTGTCCTTGCTCGAGGCGCTCTGGCAGTTTAGAAGGAAGCATTACGAATTCAAACAGGACGTACTCACGCCGGTGCGTGGTGGAAGGCGTCTTTGCCTCTTTAATGAGCACCCACGCGCAAACTGCGCAGCTCGGCGACTCAAGAACCAAGCACCACGTGTGGTTTCTCTTTGTATTTGGGTCGAATTGTAACGATGCGAGTAAAAGTTATATTTCACGATTCCGTGTGTTATTGCAGGAAAGTAAGTGGTAAACAGCGATAAGGTAAGTGCAGAAATCGGCATTCGAGAGTTTTCGTGTTAATTCATTAATGGCAAAAAAAAACTTCTTAAACGTGCTAGCTATATTACAACTACCAATATTAACTATTAAATTTCAGACGAGAAATTAATCGAAACATTAATCAGAACTTCTTTTCAATGCAACGCAGCGAACGATCACATGCAGACTTTTTCTTTTTGAATACCTTGCATCAACAAAACAGGTTTTGGAAGACCCAAATAAACTACGAGGAACGTCCTAAATTTGCTTACGATTGGAGTTATTTTTGGAGTTGAAAACTGAGTTAATGGAAAAGAGACAACATATTAAATGATCTTTTATGAACTCTTTTATTGTTACTTTGTCATATTAATGAACACGCGGCGGAAAATTGCAGAGTATGACGAAACATAAGTGAAGTTTCGTCCTATTCAGGCATTTTCTTCATTAAAATAATACAAAACGCTTAATAAAAGACATTGTGATTTGCATTTTATTGTGTGTTAAACATACCCCACATATCACACGACTGCAGACAATATTATTTGTTACCGGCTAAGAGAAGTATGAAGAGTAGTCGATCCCACGATTATTTTTTATTGTAATTTTCTTCTTTAAAAGAAAGAAAAACATTTGTTTTTGCAGGGGAGAATAGTACTGTCACGTAGTCTTGAGCCTTGTGCTTATCAATGAGTGAATATGATATTATCACCACGAGGAAATAACGCCGTATCACGGCTGAAAAACAAAACCTAAGCTTTTAGAATAACTGAAATTGCACGAACGATGGCATAAGCGGGCATGGGGGAATCGTGAACTTCGTCTTCTTGTACAATGGACAGAGGGAATGTGTCTCGCATATTCCTTTACTTTCAGTTACCCTAATAGCTACAGATGGTGACAACAAAATATACAAATACATTAAATTAATGTAAGCAATGTTTTAAGATTATTAAAAGTCCAAAACATTAAAAAAAGAAACTACTTGTAGTTCTAACCATGGGAACATACTTCACCTCATTGTTTTAAATTTGGAAATACATTCATTCAGAAACAAACATCAAACATTTCTAACAACACGTGCTACGAAATGGGGATGGCCTCTACAACGTAATAGATCTTTCAAAGAAATTTCTTTTTCTAGATCACGGCATGAGAATTATAACTCGTATTCCATCAGAGTATTGTATGCCTGTTATTAAGGGAATTATATTACATTTTTTTCCGAGCTGAACAAGATAATAACGTGAGCTTTGCAAGCGTAGTGTTGCGAGTTTCTTCTGCGTCTGTTTCCCTTGTATCGTAGTCTGCGAGCCTCATCATAAATCTATTGCATTTTTTGTCATTAGTTCTTTGTAGTAGGCCAGGGAGTAATTACCTATCTGACTGTAGAATGCCCCCTAGATTTTATGTCGTTGGTCTCTTATAACTGGTACTAAATGGTACAAAACAATAATCTTTCCTTAGCTTTTAAAGATGGGATGTGATATTTCCTTATTTCATAAATGAGATAGTGAAACTGAAAAGACAAAATATCAAGCCAATTCAAAGTATTGTCCAAATACATTTTTGAGACAAATTTATTTTCCCAGTTGTTTTCCAATTTCATGTGTTGTGTTAAATATATTCCCTGCAGTTACGTTCGATATACAAAATATTTCAATTGGAATGTTATTTTAATAACTCAGAATAATTGTTGTAGAAAGGTTCAGCATTAGCAATGTATTTTAATGAGATATCATGAGACCGTCAATATCATTGAAGTTAAAATCGTTATGATCGACAACGATCAACAATCGCCTGAAATCCTTAGCAGTTTTTCTAGTATTCTGCTCTGGCATTCACCTGGAACCATTATTGATCGGAGAAACCACGGAATTCTACTGATGAGAACAACCGTCCGCGAGAATTCTCCTTCAGACAGCGGCTGAATTCTACCCATCTACGGAGCTAGTGTCGAAAATTCCCCACATTTGGGATTCGTACTCTAGAACCTTCCGGTCAAAGCCACTATGGAATAGTTGTTATCAGTGGTTCATCTCATCCAGTCGTCGTGAACGCCTTTGCGGGTCTTATCGTTGTCGTGAACGCCTTTGCGGGTTCGGTCGTTGTCGTTGTCGTTCTCTTAATCGTCGACGTCGGCGTCGCTGAGATCGTCTTTATCGTCGAGAACGTCGTCATGGCGATGGTTGTCGTGGCTGCGGCCTCCACCTCAGCGGCCGCCGGCCTGCGCCGGGGGCTCTGTCGGAGGCCGTCGTTTCGGCGTTGGCGGCGCCGCCGCGGCGCCGAGCAGCCTCAGAGAAAACCCGGCGCGGCGCAGCGCTCGCTTTGCGGAAGCGCCGTGAATGTGGTACGCGTGCCGCAGCCTTCCTGCCCCCTCCGCGCCGCCGCCACCGCCGCCATCGCTACTCGACGCGTGTTGCTCCAACCGGCGACTCCGCGTCGACATAGGCCTCGCCGTTGCCATCGCTATACCCTCTACCGCCGCCTCGGTTCCAGTTGCCGTGGCCACCGCTACCGCCAATAGGCCTACAACAACCGGTTCACCGCTAACGTCACCACATCAACTGCTGCTGATATTGCTGCCTTGGGTTTTCATATCTATTTCTATAGATCTGGTGTTGTCATCTTCTCCAGGCTGACACACCTCTCCTCAGACACTACTTCTTCTGGTTAAGAAGCTGACATTACAATTTTTCTCAATAATACAACTGACGTGGACAATGTTGTTGCTATTATATCCGTAATGCAACGTTGCCGTCTCTTTTCGCTGTCACCGCAATCAATTTCGAAATGAGTTTTGTCACTGCTACAGTATGCGTTTCTAGTGCCACTCACACCATCTGTAGAAATGTGCTTCTCGATGCCTTTCTTGTTTCGGCCGTTACAGGTTCTTGAGGCTTTACCACAAACACACCGCCAATCTATTGTCTGTCTGCTCTGTGTACGTCACAGTCAATCGAATGAGATAGAGGTGTGTCTGTGTAGAACTGAAAACATTGATTACGTATCACTACGAACGTACGAACTCATTTCGATTGACGTAAACAATGCTGTGTTCAATACATTGCCCATGTAGTTGTTATCACATTCAGTTTCACGTAAATGGATGTGCTGCCGGGATTTATTTCCCTACAGGAACAACTCTTGATCGACCGTCTCCTACTACAGTTACGGCTCCTGTCTCTGCAATTTCCGTTACTGCCAGTCCCAATGACGAAACCACGTCTGCGTCTGTGGTCTTCCGTTGCAACTATTACACTGCAATTACATGTGGTTTTACCGCCCAGAAACCTGTCCTGTCGTACCAAAGTACACCTGTGTACAACGAACAAGGCGAGTAATTCCTCATACTTTACGTTGGAGCAGCAAGTAGCTATGGAATATTCTTCTTTTCGAACGACCGTTATTTCTATTTCATATCGAATGCCTCGAATTTATGAAGATGACGAAACGCAAGAAGTGAACATTCTAATTGGCTTTTGGAAGAGCATTTTTTTGTATTACCAAACTTGTTACGAGTTTTATTCTATCATTTTACCAATTTTCACATAAGAACATGTACACAATCGAACAATATTACAAACTTTTGACTGTTATTTATATAACAAAACAGTCCATTTATCTTCCATAATTTAGCTTTTCTGATTTCTGTACTCATGAACGTGCCTTGTTTACGGCAAAATCAATGTCACATTCTCTTGAAATAAGAAACAGGAATCAGTTAAATAGGGACAGCGTTACTAGCAGGTTACTTGTTTTTTATTTTATATTATTATTATTATTATTATTATTATTATTATTATTATTATCATCATTATCATTATCATTACCAGCCTTCTTTGGTACTTTTTGTTAACATAACAGCATAATTGCGTGCCTAATTTTTAAAATTGCGAACTATGCACATCCGCAGAAACAACTAACCCAGTCTCTGAGCCACGTTTCGTTCGCCCCAGAGTACAAGAAGAGAATCCACTTGTTGCGTTGTGGAGTAGTGCGTGGTCGCCAGACTTCTACTACGTTTATGCGTCATGTATCACACGCGAAGGCTGCTGAAAAAGCGTCCTTTCGTGCCAAGAGCCAATTTTCGCGCGCCAAGCTCGCGTTCTTACGCGGAGCGTCGATGGCGGCGGCGGCGGCGGCGGCTGCGGTTTTCTCACGCGTCGTCGACGCCCAGCGCCTCGAAGGCGCCGCCCCGCGCTGCTTAAGCGAATCGCAAGGTGCCGCTCGTCCCGCGCCACAAGACGGTTGCACATTACGAGCCAAAAGCAAAAGCGTGGTTTCTGCAATGTCGAGTGAGTGGATGAGTGAGTGAGTGGATGAGTGAGTGAGTGGATGAGTGAGTGAGTGGATGAGTGAGTGAGTGAGTGGATGAGTGAGTGAGTGAGTGGATGAGTGAGTGAGTGAGTGAATGAGTGAGTGAGTGAGTGGATGAGTGAGTGAGTGAGTTGATGAGTGAGTGAGTGGGTGGATGAGTGAGTGAGTGGGTGGGTGGATGAGTGAGTGGATGAGTGAGTGAGTGAGTGAGTGGGCGGATGAGTGAGTGAGTGAGTGGGTGGATGAGTGAGTGAGTGGGTGGATGAGTGAGTGGGTGGATGAGTGAGTGGGTGGATGAGTGAGTGGGTGGATGAGCGAGTGGGTGGATGAGTGAGTGAGTGAGTGAGTGGGTGGATGAGTGAGTGAGTGGATGAGTGAGTGAGTGGGTGAGTGAGTGAGTGAGTGAGTGGGTGGATGGGTGAGTGAGTGAGTGGATGAGCGAGTGAGTGGGCAAATGAGCGAGTGAGTGGGTGGATGAGTGGGTGAGTGGGTGGAAGAGTGGGTGGATGAGTGAGTTGAGTGAGTGGGTGGATGAGTGAGTACTTCTTTCTTCTTAGGTCATTAGATCCATACATATAGGACATACTATACCCTGGGAGATGATGGTGTTCCTTCCCTGCTTGAACATGACATTTGGCGCCAACTTATGCGACCGCTTTCGGGATTTCTCCTCTCCAGGTATCTTTCCCAGCGGGGAACCAACCCTGCCGGGACTGTAACCTCCCGACTGGTCTTTCAATACGTGTGGTGTTGTACTGAGTGTAAGGTGACGAAGATGAGCAAGACAAGATGGCGCGCGATCCTGGAACAATTTGTTAGGATACCGCTTCGACATTCACCTGGTATTGATCGGACACAACAGAAGGGGTCTACCAGAGCCACCTGCTGCTAGAATTCTCCTCCTAGTGACAGAATTCTACCTAATGTGACAAGGGTCAAAATTTCGCCACCGTCGTGCTTGAGTATTAGTATGATGTCTTGGTCAAAGACCTCCCAATCAGAAGCAACGGCTTCTACTCGGAGCTACCGCCTTTGTAACACACTGATATATGCAGAAATTCCTCTCTCACCAATATCCGAAACAATGGGTGTATTCATTCACTACGCAAGTCATCGAGAAATTTCTATGTGCGGTTGTTTCAACGCGTTAAGGACTAATATAGACGAACACTTCCGCGACAGTTAATGTTGTGTGACTGGATGACTGGAAGACGTCAGAACATTCGTGTGACTGAATTGTGTGTTTTCTAAAAATGTATGCTGAAGACATAAACATTATACCTTAATTAAAAATATACAGATATTTAAGATATACCTCATTATTAAAAATCAGTGTTGTAAAAGAAGATTATATTTGTTGTTTTAAGGAATATTTAATTGTGAACTTGATTTCGTTCTGAAGAAAACTTGCAAGTTGATGGAAATTTTGTAGAACTCGCTACTTTGAGCTACCAATAGTACTTCAGTATGGAGTGTGGAAACTATTATAAGAATTATATATTAAAAACCCTTCTTTAGTTCATCTAGCTTATTGCATATCGCAAAGAAGTATGGGGAAAACAACATGATTTTCATCTGACTTCGTAGTCCTCTTTCAAAGTTCTTTGAAATAAATTTTACTATTCAGATATCGTCTCATTCATTACATTTTTCTGTTTTTGCATTTTTACTGCATCCTACAACAACTTGCTTGAATCGTATATCATATTATTGAAAAATTGCTTTAGCCTACATCATTATTGTTGAAAAATGTGAGAGAAGTTACGGGGTTTATATTCATGCGATATCTCTTATCGTGACGGAAAAAAATAATCGAATAACTAATGGAAAAGTACAATTGCGGGGATAACGTCGAGATAGAACGCAGCACGAAGGATGTACTGCGGACGAGGACAAATAGTCATGCAAATGAAGGCGGCGGAAGGGTGAGCGAACGGGCGGGTGGTGGGTGGGCCCAAACGACGTGTGGACGGGAGGAACGAGAGCGCTGCTGGGGCGGGAGGGCGACGGGGTCCTTTGACTTCGCTGGCGCCTGCGTGGGACGCCGGGCGGCGGGCGAGAGCGTTTGCCTGACGGCGAAGCGGGTTTTGAAGTCGAGGCCTTCAACTCGGGCGCCGCCGATGCTTCTGGAAGGATCGCGGCGGTGGCAGCGGCCGCACCGGGAGAGGGATTGCACTGTGGGCAGAAACGCAATTCTGCGTGGTGGTACGCGTGACTTACACACATGTGTGCACACGTACATACACACGCACACACACGTACGCATACACGCTCACACATACACACACGCACGTCACACACGATCATATTTACACGCACAAACACGCATGCGACCACACACACCGTCTCCGAAATGACCAAAGATTGCATTGAGAGGGCCCAAAGATCCTGTAGAAATGAGCCAGCTCGTTTCTATTTCATTATAATTTTCGTTTGACTTGTACGGAATTGTGCAATCTAACTAACTAAAAATTCCAGTTTACGATAACATCTCAGTAAACTGAGTATTTTACGAGCTCATTCAGAGGTGTGAAAATATTATAGGAAGTAAAACCATACAGTAAACCATACAAGGGACGGTAAGGAGAGACGATAAGGAAGAAATCATTTGTATACCTTGTTTCTCTACGTCGAAAATCAACTCTGGTCTAAGGGTGTTTCAGATCAACTGCCGTTGTAAATAATCTGTGTAACTACATGCACTAAACGTTTTCGGAAGTCACACTCTTTCAAATAAACTGAAGCATTGCATTGAAGCTATAACGGCAAGAATAATTACACGATTATTAGAAATAATTTCGCTAATAAATTCGAAAATTCTAAACTAATTAATATCACCTGGCGAGTATTCCGCATATTGTCTTCTTTCATATTTCGTACAATGAACGGTATCTCTAACTAAATCAATGCCGTAGAAACACGGCTCATCTACACAATAACAAACCAACTCACGCAAACGCAAATGCCTACTAATCAAATGAAGAGCTTATTGCCCGATAGACATATCTTCATGACACCCAATTCTTCTGGAAGGGAAAGTATTCACGTTAATCCGTACAGTACAAGGTGGGATTCAATTTTGGGGTACAGTTCATCTTAGAAGGATGCACTCTTTGAACACAATATTTGGCAGCATGATAAAAAAAGCGACTAAAGAATATATTGATGTACATAAAGCTAAAAAAAAACACTCGGAAATGTAGATACGACACATCGAAAATAAGTTCTATGTTTACACATCCAATCAGAACTATTTTTAAGTTGCTAAGTTTCAAATTTCTCCCTAACAATCGTAACCTTCCCTAAATATTTCAGCGTTAAACATTGATACTTATTTGAAAAAATCTCATCTATGTGCGTTATAGTGACACATGTCACCAACTGTAATTGTACAGGAGGACGGTTTTATCGTGAGCGGAGCCATTTATTTGGCGATAAAAAGCAAGTGTTTTATTGTGTATAACGTATGTGAGTTATTTGTAAGGTATATTTAGTGGGAAGCAAGTGATATTTTCTAAACATATTTACTATCTTAACTAAAAAATAAAGAATTTTGAAATTATGTGACATTAGTTGTGCACCGAAATTCAGTTCCACGTTAAAAAACAAGTGTTACACTTTAAAGTGAAGAATATAATAGTTTTCCTAAATTTCCTGACGTGGGTTTTTTTGGAACCTTATGTTTTAGAAAACTAGACCTTTTCTCTCCGTATGGTATTTCAGAGGAACTTTTCGTTCGTTTAGAATTTCCCGAGTGAACGGGAGTGCAGGCGTACGGCCTCGAGCACTCCGGCGCTCATTGACTGTGCGTCGCGGTCGCCGCGGCGCCGGCCGCCGGTGGGCGAGGGGGCGCCGCGTGGGGCGCCGCGGCGCTTAAGCTCTGGGACTTTCTACGCGGCCCCGTTGGCCGGCGCCGGCGCCGACGCTGGCGTTCTCCGGCGTCTCGTCCCCCAGCCGGCGCTCCGCCCCGCCCCGCCCCGCTCCGCTCGCGCGCCGCCCACCGCTTTCCCTGACGCGCCGCCGCGCCTCTCCGCCCCGCGTGCCCGCGGGCACACTAGTTGCGGAGTGGGGGACAATTCTAGCGGACCCTTGCTCTCGTCGCTGGTTTTCCGTGGTTTCTCGAGTCAACGCCGCGCGAATGCTGGAGTAGTACTTGAACAAATGGACAACGGCGTGATCTTTCCTTCCTCTTTCTTGTCCTATTCTAACCCCTTAACCCGCAGATACACTTATACGCAGTTTGCTAGCTCACATATCGGAGACAACCGAGCGAAGTGGCTCAGGATGTAGCGCGCTGACTTGGCATCCATTTCAATACCTGTGCCGGCCGACATGGTTTTTTTTTTCGTGGTTTCCCTCGGTCATCCAGACGAATGCTGATACGGTTCTACTAAAAGGTCACGGCCGTAAAACCGATGTCGCTAGCCGAATTCGGAAACTATGTGAAGTCACGATGGTCAAGGGAATTCGAGACATCGCAGGTTCCTGGTTGGGTGACCGACTAAGAACTCCGCGATCTAACGGCGCCGAGACTATTTGCCCTTTCCGGCACATTCAACTTTTGTGGTACTGGTATTCAAATCCCAGACGATCGATGTGGAATTTGTGGTGAACTATAAGTGAGTTCGCGTTGGGTTTTCACCGGGTTCTCCTGTTTAAATTGTCTCTCATTCTGCTGTAGTCACAGCGAGACAAGTGAAACTGAGAAAGCGACGACGAACAACAAACACTAAGTATGGCAGGCGAATATCATTATCATATCCAGGGAAGTCCCAATAGTTCTAGAATCGCTGACAGCGTCACCAAAGCACACACTGGCTCATTTGTACTGCAGTAACTTCTTTAGACACTTCTGATTCGTTTTGAAAAATATGTTCTTGGACGATAAAACAACGCCGAGAATTCATTGCTACAATTTCCTGTAATTTCTAAACATCGTAACGATGAAAGATAGCCGGGATAAAAAGGAGCGAATTTATATTATTAGAGGATTTGTACCCTTATAACAGAAAATAATTCTCAACTTCGTTTATCTTTTTGTAATCAATTAAATTTTGAACTTCATTGCATTGATCAGTCACCGACTCTATAATTCGGGTATTGACCCCAGTAGTTCCCATACTGCTCATTGACCCTTTTAAAATGTCATCGACCCCCCAAGTGGTCAATACCGACCAATTTTCAAACCCCTAAGTTAAACCTTGTAGCAATCTTCTTTGGGGTTGATATTTGAGACGCTGGCAGTTGAGTCGTGGCGACGAGAAATAGTAGCAGCGTCTCCCATGACGTCATCAACCCTTGTAGCCACCAAGTGAAATAAATAAATGGGATTCATTTGTAAGCACTCCGAACATGGACGTAGGATCCTCGTTGAATTGGGATGTAAATAATTTAATTAAATTTTAATTTTAGTTCATACATTAACACATTTAATAGGTATTAAATTTCTTACAAATTGTAAAGGTTTATTTCCATTTTCATTACGAAAGGTCAGTATTATTTGGAGGCTCAATAGCTTGGTCCTAGAGTTCCTGATGATATTAATCCGTCCCTGGGGATAGTGCGATACGCGCATTGTTGTGTAGCGCGGACATTCACGCAGCGAACACGTAGCGTGGAGGAAGATGAGCAGGCACGTAACTTCCTGCGCTACACAGCAACCAGACGAAAAAGAACATTCATACGATTTATAATAATGCGTTATTATAGTATCTCTTGGCGGCGAGTGACAAAACGTTTTTAAACAAATTTCATGAGCGCTTTAGGGTATAATACCCTAAATCTTAACTTGCAGTCATGTGTTCTGACTTAACAAGCGGTAGTCTAGTTGAAGAGACCGGAAACCACGCATGTTTTTCAAGAGTGAAGCTTGCACTTGAAGACAGGTATCTTAAAAACATCAAGTATTATGTGCATTTTCCCGTAGTTCAAAAGTGTTGAAAGTTTAAAGATGTGCTGAGACTTTTGACATTTCAAGTAATTTGAAGTAATTCTAATCATCTACTCGAGATAAGTTGATTGTGCTTTACTAAAGGAATCTGGGAAAACAATATTTACTAGGGAAGAAGGAATAGCAGACATCAAGTTGATCCGGTGTACCATACTGTGCAAGTGCCTTATGCATACGTTAGTGTTGGCCCAGTTCCTAAGCTTTCACTCTTGCCGGGGCAGTTGTCTGAGAGCGTGCTATGTACAATTAATTTTGTTTTTTGCGTAAAAATTTTTAGGTTGTGCCATGCTATTTTGTCCCCGCTTTGCTATACTTCATGTACTTTGCAGTATTATTATGAAGTTTCAATAAATGCTGCCATTGTCAACGTAATATAAGTCTTAGTTATGGATATCTCACTCCCGCCAAACAACATTAATCTATCAATATCATTATTAGAGTTAGCTTCTATAGACGATTGAATCTCTTTTACCAGTAGTCACCCATCAGGTGAATGTTGGCGTTTATCGAACCATTGCCACCCGTACCTTTCCATTTCGAGACGATCGTATTGTGTGAAACATCATTCTCTTAGGCGATGGCCAAACTCTTACACCTATGCGTCAAATTCATTATTAGGCGAGTTCATTTACTCCATTCATTTGAAATACTTTTTATACCTTACGTACCTAACGTTAATGTTGGGGTTGGAAAAGAAGGTTAGAGGAAGGAACAAATTTGCCTAAGGAAGGAAGAGCAACTAAAATTAGAGAATAAGAAGCAATTAGACAGCCAAAGTAGTTCAAAACACACACATTTATAGGAACACTCATTTAATTTTAGAGAACTGATATTGTGACGTCATGGATACTCACAGCGACCACAGACACAGAGCTTTCGTATAACAAATATATTTATTAACAAGAAACAAAACAAATAATACACTTAATAATTCTACTTAAAGCCTAGCTCTGATAGCACCTACTATCCCCTGATCGCGGGAGCGATCCAAAACCCGATGAAGATGGTTTTGATTGTGGCATTCGCCACTCCTACTTGTGAAGCGCGCACAAAGCTAGCTTCCGTGACCGGATGTCACGCTGGGACACAAAGTCCGTTCGGCGCACCAACGGCTGTTTGCCTCGATCGCAGAGCGATCTTATCCGATGAGAATCGGCGTGAATCGTGGCACTCAACCACTCTTCACCTCGAGCACGCACACAGCATCGCTCCCCCGTGACCGCAGTCACCCAAGGGACATAAAGTCCGCAGGCTTCGTCAACTAATGACTCCAGCTCGCGAGCCTGGCTCGCATATGCACCGTCTAGGCGCAAGTTTTGTGCACCACGCACGAGGTTCTGCCCCCGTTCCAGAACCTGCCTACTGGCTCCGTACACTCTGTTATATAGGCCGAGGCCCACGTGACCTCTACGTCACGCCACCCCTCGCTTGTTATAACAATTGAAAAGCTTCTATAAGCCGGAAGACACCCAAAGCCTTGTGTCCCCGTCTCGCGTTCTTCCTTACGGAAAAACCTACTTCCTGTGGCGAGACTAATCCGCAACCAAGCGTCCCCAAATAGATGCCATGAGGCACGCTGGCTAATACGTTACAATATCTTGAACGGGAGTGCGATCGCTGTCGTGGGATCCACGACACTTTCTTTCTCTTTTTTCCTTTTTTAAATTAAATTTTATTTCACATTGTCAGACAGTAGAACGTTCAGCCGCGACGCTCTACAGTTGATTGACCGAGTATCTTTGTATCAACGAAGTGTAAAGGGGGTAACGTCTTGTCACCTCGCTGATAGTGATTTCATTAGGTGATATATTCAGCCAAGGTTATTACGAGGGAAATTTTTGAAACATTCGTTAGAGGGTGATGGCAGGGTTCAGTAAGGAATACGGTGGGTGAGACAGGTAAATGCAAGAAACTCTGTTGGTGCTACGGCTGCAGGACTGTGTGGCGAAGTTAACTCTAGGCCGAAAAACGTGTAACAAAAGTGGATGGATGCACACTTCTGTTAAACATACGAATATGAAGTGAGTATTGTTTATGGCGCCCGTTTTAAGTGAATAAGTGGGAATAAGGATGCTCTGCGCCAGGTGTAGCCCATGAACCACTGACTGGTTCCTCTGATTTTGTATATTTTTTAAGGTTCCGTACACAGTTCCGAGATTTGGAAACATGTATGGATCTTCCATGGATATAAATGATTATTTGGTAGGAATTAGCATACACACAGAAAAATAAGTCAATATCGTATTTTTACTTAAAAATAGATATAATGAGACGATTCTTAAAGTATCCTTTTGTGATTAATACCTTGTTTACCCAATATACATCGTGAAAAGTTTGGAAGATGATTTCAAGTTTTTTCGTTACTTTCCTGAGCATAACAGTTTACAGAATAAGACCAATTTGCAAATATTACACATCACAATAATTCTCATATTAGAAAGAGGTTACACTTTATACTTAGTTTTTTTAAAGCCAAGATTGAGGGGAATATTGTTGAAGAGATAGAATGCCGAGACATTGGGATTCTTTGAAATCGCTAATTCTAACGTTTTTGACTTGCAATTTAGATCGAGTTATCAATGCTGCGCAAAAACAGATACTATTTCCCTCCAGAGCTTGCGTAAAAGGGATGAATCACGATCACTTGGAAGGAGAGAAAAAAGATTTTGATTACATACTCTAAGAGAAGATTATATTCCATGACACAGCAAAATATGAATTTATTGGAGTGATTACGAATCTTTAATAGTGTTATAGAAGATACTATTTTGTCAATCGCACTAGACTATTGATGACTAATGAATATGATTCAGACCATTACTCATTTTTAGACGTATCTAAAAGGAGAAAGTGGATCGTTAAGGTCAGCGAATGAAAACAGCACGTGGAAGACAAACATGAACAAGGTTATGTAAGGAAAGTCTATAAGGATATTGTTGAAAGACTAGAAGTCGATTTTTGATGCAGATGGTGGCATGCATGTATATGTAGTTTGCGGTCTCTGAAAGTGCCCTGAATCTATATCTTAAAGCCATCATAATGACATTCAACACAGGGTTGATTGTAGGTTATAGTAAGAAGTATGTAGTAAAAAACTAAATGACGAGCGTATGAATGAGCAATTCATATTTTTATACCACTAACTATAATCTTTTTTCAGCCTTCTCTCACGTAACGTTTTCAATGTGAAAGGAAACTCAATACCAGAAAATAATTATGAGAATTCTCAAAGTCACTTAACATCTACACATTTCAAAGTTACGAAATTAATGTATAAGGTTATCTATACGAATACGATTAGCATAGTACAAAGGAGAAAACTGCGATATTTCTTGATTTTGTACACTTTAAAATGTGATTGTAAAACTACTGATATTTTCAAACCGCAGAATGGACATCACATGCTTGAAGCCAGTAGCGGCAAGTGACAGTTGTGGTGTTACTGCGTTAAAATAAAATAATAAATTAAATAAATTATTTAAAATAAACATATCTACGATTTAAATACATTTTGTTACAGTACTTGTTTAATAACATGAGTCATCATCCCATCAGCATTTGCTTGTATTGAGTGCAAATCAGAATTTACGTGTACGTGGTCCACGCGTATACGAAAACCTAATGGTTAACCCACAGGTGCTACCACGGCGTCACAATGTTAGACCGTTGTACACGTAAGCTTCCGCGGCTCGAATCCATAAATTCCCGTCTATCCGGGAGACGCCACGTCTCACTGCTCTGAGGAAGCCTGCGACATGTCAGGCGAAACGTCGGCCTCCTAGCCAACGACGCGGCGTCTCCCGGATAGCCGAGAATTTATGAGTACCTCACGAATAGCTAGAGTTTGCTGATGGATACATTACGTTACATTTTTTGTGATCCACCCCCGCACAATGCTGTGATCCACCATCTTTTGAAATCACTAGCCGCCACGACTTCCAATATATTGAAGTATTGGAGACCGAAGTTTTGGACATTGTCTTCCGGGCATTCTGTGCCTCCCTCGGATCATATTATCTGCCTCGTAAGGTGTGCTCGAAATCCGAGTGCTTCTTCAAGGCTGATGCCAGTTCGTTTTTGCCGAGCGAACCTGAAACCTTGCGATTCCAAAGGCAGTGAGTCACCGGTGCGCGAACGCAGACAAGACGCACATTGAAGACAAGCGCCGGCTGCGCGGCGTGCCTGAGGCCTCTTGTGTTTACTACTGCACCCTGCTCACCCTGGACGGAGGCCGGATCCTTGCCTCCGCGGTGTGGTCCACGGTCGCGTCTACGGCGCGACGCTGCAGAGGCGGCGGCGGCGGCGGCGGCGGCGGCGACGGCGGCGGTGGCTCGAGCCAGCCGGCCTCGCCGGCGGCGACGGTGCCAGTGGAGGCGGTGTAGCTGGTGTCGGTGCTGGTTGCGGCGGTTTAGTTGGTCTCGGTGGCAACGGTGGTGTCGGTGTCGGAGGTGCGGTGGGGTTGTTGGCGTTGAAGTAGGTAATGTCGACGACACTGTGTGTCGGTTTGGAGTAGGTGGCGTCGGAACTGATGTTGGTGTCGGTGATGTCGGTCGTTTCGGTGTAGTCGGCGGTGGTGGAAGTGGTGGCTGTAACTTTGGAGCCGTCAGCGATTCTTGTCGTCGTGGTCACTCGTGGTCGTCGTCGGCGGCGCCGGCGGCGTCAGTTCACTTGGCGACACACTGACCTGACTCGCAAGCCGCGCTGGCCCTCTCCGTCGACAGGGGTTCGACGCCGGGCTTTCCGAAGGTCGCTTCCTCGCCTGGTCGAGAACAGTCAACCGAAGGTCACGTTCGCATGCCTATCACTGGGAGGCTCGCACTTGTGCATGAGGATGGGGAGAGTAAATTTGTGCTTATGGTTTTATATAACAAGTTGGGAAGTTCTGTTTAATGGACGGTTCTCTTACCTTCCCAAATCTCTCACGGCATGTTGGTGACGATTTTCAGAGAAATTTTAATTGGTGTTCCTGAGAAAGCGCGGAATTATAATGTTTTAGTTGATTACAAGGGGTTTGTGGTGGCATACCTTAATCTACTGCGCCACAGTCGTAAGATGAACACATCCACTCCTTATGCGGCATGCCAGGGTACATAGCTAACCTGACCTATTGTCGCCGCAGTGTGTTCATATTTGCATAGAGATCTGGAATACATTCTAAAACTATTTGGCTTTCCACATAGTGAAACTATTTCTTAATTATTTCTTTTACTGACGAGTGCGTGAAGAAATATGTCTTTTCGGTGCTCAGACCTGCGTGATTTTCAAAATTCTATAAATATCTCATTTTGGAACGACACCTGAAAGAGATAAAAGAGTAGATATGACTTTTGAGCGTCTTTCAGTACATTACTGTAACACCGCAATTAGGCATGTCTTGTTCAACGGTTAGGGATAATATATTACACAGGATAAAAAGTGAATAATATAAACATTTTTTAAAGCGTAGGTCCCCGTACACACAAATAATGTGATAGATTCCGAGTGTTGATTATAACGGCATTTTAAGGGGCATTACATATCGAATGTGAATAAATACTTTTCTAAGCACTCTAGATGTTTTAAGAATAAATAGTGAGACCGATCGAATATCGTGTTTATGTGTGATAAGAGCTGTAAATAGTAAGATAATAAGTTTTGTTTCCTCACCTGCCCATTAGTAGTTGGATGAGTCGGGTTGTTCAAAGAGTCTAAGACAAAGTGTTATGATAAGTCAATTCTGAGTGCGAATATGGAAATAATATCTCAACCGAAGAATGCTATAGAAAATATTGACCACGAAGCAACGAGAGTCCTCTATTGCTCATTGCTTTTGTAATCCTAAACTTGGTGGATGCAATACATTATTTTTTCATCAAGTCTTTCCTATAATTATTGAAAACAACAGCCAAGAAAGAAACATTGAATGTCCCTCTTTGCTATGAGATCTTTGACAGCGGCAGTGGGATTTCCCATATTTTTAAGTACATGGAAGACTGTCCCAAAGATTTCTTAAGGACAAAGTACAAAGAAAATCCTTGGTTGTTGTCTCCCCTGTAATACGTTATTCCCATCTTTATGGCCGTGAAAACATTACATAAGTACCCATCTAACTCTCAGTTAATCATACGCAGATGTTAATACCTTGCGTGGCAAATTTTTGCTCACCTTTTTCACACCTATCAGTTTTCGCAAATTAAAATAAATTCTGGGAAGTTAAACGTGTTTTCGTTGTAAAATACTATTGCTTCATATTGTATTGATTATTGTTAATAAAATACCTTTAGAATCAATTTTAATGGCCTATTTCATGGTCGTAAAGGAGATTGACTTGAAAACAATTAACTATTTTATTACTCATTACTAGTCAAATCAACTTTCATGGCAAATTTTTTTGTGCCTGGAAATTACTGCGTGAAGGGAAGATGTAAGCGCAATTTGATAGCATGGTAAAATATACTGCGAGAGTTCATGTGACTTCTCGGGTCCTTTTGTCTCAATTGGCTACTCTCACTACGCTCATTTGTGTCTAGTACACCCAATATTTTCTTACGTGTTGACTGAGAAGTAGTGGCACTCTAGGCGATGATCTAGCTGAATCGGATTCCGTACCTCGTGGATGAATTTTATGTTACTTAGTTCTTTCGCAAATGTCTGTGATACCCTTACACATCGTGTTTATCTGGTAGTATCATATAATAATTTCAAAATTTATTGTAATTAACTTATTCACACACTTTCACATTATTCCTAACAAGATGCATTCGTTTGCAGAGACTAAACCGTATTTTTATGGAGAACTATTTCTATAGTATCCAGCTGACTTGATATTTTTTTATAAAGATAATTTCGTTTATGCGAATTAACTTTTTCTAGGAAGTGACTGAATTTAGGTTAGAGTAAATAAATTAAATTAAGTAAATATATTCATAATAAATTGTCTATATATTTTCAAAATAAATTATGTCTCAATTATTACGAGTTGTTTGGTTGTAATTGATTTTTTGGCATTACGTCGCTTCAGGTGCTGTTCGTGGGGTTATGGAAGTGTACAAAAAACACGATAATTCACGCGACATTCGCGCCAGTGCACATTAATTATTAATGAGTTTAGAAATAGTTTAGGTTTATGTGTATTGGAATCGACGGGTTCAGAATTTTGCCAATGCAGGGTATTTTCTAGCGGTAGCAAATGACATCTCCTTCTAGGTTTTGGTACGATGGAGAGATGCGGGGTAAATGCTTGAGGACGGTTGCTTAGAGATACAAAATGAAGGCAAAA
Organism: Gryllus bimaculatus; assembly: GCA_017312745.1. Classification (NCBI taxonomy): domain Eukaryota; kingdom Metazoa; phylum Arthropoda; class Insecta; order Orthoptera; family Gryllidae; genus Gryllus; species Gryllus bimaculatus. The sequence goes on from BOPP01000063.1 coordinate 2,573,578, forward strand.
ATTATTGTATGTGTCAAGAAACAAACATGAGAATATTTAATATTTGCAGTAAATTGCAATAACTAATATAACTATAAATAATTATAGATTGTATTATAATCTAACAGTTTCTAGACTAAATCCTGCCGGGTTTCAAGAACGACAAATGGTGATTTAACACAGTTTCTTTTCATTTCAGTTAATCTCCGTCGTAGCCTCCACCAGTCAAAATGGACTCCAGCAAGAAGCACCATAATCCCAACCCCAAGGCGACGGCCAACCCCGTCTCCAAGCTCTTCCTATGGTGAGTACTAAATTCACATTTTTCTCCTTATTCATCTTCGTCTACGTATTCTTATTCGTCGTATGACGAAATGTCTCAATTGTCACAAATTGGTTATTGCCACAAAAAATCCGCAAAAATCAAATGCGATTAATCGAGTAAATATAGCATCGAAAACAATAACCAATATTATTTTTGATTTCATTTTTTATTATTATTATATACTATGATTAGGGATTTTTTGAATTGCGCAGAAATTTGGGAGTATATGCTGGTATTGTCCCTTCCAAACCAATACATTCAAGAGTATTGACTTCCTGAAATCGAAGGAATGCAGAAAACCTTTGCATTCCATTATTATTCATTACAGTTTCAGACTGTAATGATATCTATATAGTTAACCGCAGTGAGAGTCTTATCGCGGTTACTGTGTTACTTAACGGTCATGTTATGTAGTAAATGATATGAATTAAACACAGTTCGCCATCGTTCTTCAAATGTTAAATGCGTATTTAAGGGACACAGAAACATTGAAATGAAGCATACATAATTATGCGTTCTAGGATATACCCAAAATGCAGAAAAGAAAGTCGATTGCATATGACATGATTTGGAATTATGTTAGTATAATAAAATGTCTTTTCTCCACTAAAATTTGTTACAAGATAAATACGATATATTTTAGCAACGTGTGACAAATAATGCTATCGTTCTGTTCAGTAGTTCAAACCAATTTATATTTTGAATGCTTTTACAAACATCTATTCTTTAAACAACCTTAAACATCTCTTTTTCACGAGATCATTAACGCATGAGTGTAAATATGCTCGTGTATTAATACTGTCTCTCAGAAAATTAAAGATCAGATATTGCCCTTCTTGTAAAGTATTCAATATTTATCTTCAACGTTTTATGAATGTTTATCCACTATGTATTTTGGATCATTTGAAAGAATCTGTTTTCATGCAATTACCTATTTTAAACGTGATTGTCTCAATTTAAATTATAGTAATGTATTTTTTACATATTTCTAGCATAAAATTTAAATTTCCTTAAAATGTTGAAACTTGGTATCTGTTGACGATGAAATGATACATTTCAAAGTAGTAAAAACGCTTATTTCCTTGTGTGGATTGCATTCCGTCTTCTGCCCCGTCCCTCTCACGGTCTGTTACTCGCGCCGGTTTCGTGTCGCGGTGGTTGACGTCACGGAAATGACTTCCACAACCATGAAATTAAGTAATAACTCGGAAAGGTCCTTATTAGGACCTAAAATTTATTGTTTCTGGACGCGTCATCTTCTTAGGTGATATTCGCGTAAGTGTAGTTCACAATGTATCCCTGGAGGTAGCGGAGATTCTCCCCCCTGGAATGGGAGATCCGGAGACGAACTACACTTCCGCTTTGGAGGGGGATCCTCATCCAGGTATCTTCTCAAGCGTGGCATCGCCTTTAGGCGGAGCAAGATCTAAGCATGTCCGTGAGTAGGGGAGAGTAGGTGACACGGAAGGGCAAGGAAAGATAGTGCGCGGACCGTGGCCCATTTGCGAAGTACTACTCCGCCATTCGGCTGATTTCGATCGGATGGATCGGGACCGCATAATGTGGGGCCGATTAGACTAATGTCTACTGAACATAGCAGCCGACCCCTAGAATTCTTCTTCTTCTTCATACAGTATTTGAACTCTTTTCAACTCTATACCTAGTCACCGTTTGGACTCGAACGATGGGTCCTCTCGTTCAAGGATGGACACCGATGTTGCCCACGAGACAGTGAGGTCCTTATAACATTGAGTAAAGTGGGCCAATTTTTAGAAGAGAAATCCTGGAAGTTATGACTTTTCTGTCTCCTTGGATTCTTTTTCTTAAATTTTTCTTCTACATTTAAAAATGGATTCAAAATGTTCTATACTTTACATGGATTTGAAACGTTAGGGAAGTTTATTGCAAATTATGACATCGTAGTTGATTTTGACTTGCGGTATCAACTGAGTAGTTAACATTTGAATAATCGTGGGGACGAGAAATAACTGGAATTTAATTCACCGTAAATTCTAGGAACCGCTGAGTCACTCTTCGTAAATGCTAGAAATTGGCGCGAACGTAAAAACAAATTGGCGGTCGCAGGTTCACTTTGCTCACTCTTAAACCTCGTTTTGGCAGCGTTCCCGCGCACCACGTGTCCAGCCGGCCAGAGCGTGATCGCCACAGCTCGGTTCGCCCCACCCACCTCATCCAAAACCCCAACCCCACTGTGTCCTTTCCCCTCCTTTCCCTCCACTTCGCCTCGCCCAGTTCCACTCACCCCTTTCACAGTCCTTCCTGCCCCGGCGTGCCCCATTTCGTCTCGTCCCGCTTTGTTGCGTTGCGTCGCGTCCCGACCCGTTCAGGCCTGGTACATTCTGTCTCACCTCGTTCGTCCCGCTTCGTTCCGTTTCGGTTCGATTAGCCCCGTATTGCCTCGTCCTGACATCCCATGCCGCGTCCACTTCAACCCGTCTCGCCTCCATTCCTCCCAAACCCGCCTGCAACGGTCCACTTCGTCAGCTCGCGCTCCACCATGCTAGTGTTCATTCGATTTGCGACGCTAGTACCCTCCTACCCCGCCGATGGTCCTCCTGTCGTCCCTCCTCGGCCCGCCGCACTTCACCTCCGCTTCCCACGCGTCGGGCGCGTTTCCGCCTGCCTCGCCCGATCCTTGCCCCGCTCCAGCACGTCCCTTTCTCGTCCCGTCCTACCCCCTCCCCACCGGCGCTCCTCTCCTCTTCCCCTTCCCCGTTCTTGCCATTCGTGATCCCTCTCCGCCCGGGTGCCCCCCGCAACCGCCCCCGCCCCGCTTTCGTCCCGGCAAACGGGCCCGCGGCAACGCGGCTCGCCCCGCCCCGCCCGCCCCGCCCCGCCCCGGCCCCGCCGCCCGCACCGCCCGCACCGTCCACCCCGCTCGCCCCGCTCCGCCCCGCTCCGCCCGGGCTTTCGCTCCGCGTGACGTGTTTCCGCCCCATGCTCCGACTCGTACTACCATACCGCCATGTCCCTGCCTGCCTTCTGCCCCCCCACCCCACCCCCACCCCACCATGCCCACCGGCTCAACCGCCGTATCCGCCTTATCCGGCCTCCCCCGGCCTCACCCCATCCCTCTCCCCGCCTCTCCCCGCCTCCACCCGCCTCACCCTCGCCTCACCCGCTCCCCGCTCACCCCGCCTCCCCGCCACCGTCCCACACGCCCACCATTCCCACCCACAACCCTTCCTCGCCGCCGCACTTCACCTCACCTCGCCCCGCCACGCGTCGCGCGATCCCGCCTCGCCTCGCCCAGCCCGGCCCCGCCCGTCCCTTGCGTCGCCGAGCGCCGCGCGGTACCCAGAAGCCGCGAAGGCCGCGCTGGCGGACAGCGGTGGGCGTCGGTCGCTGGCGCGGCGCCGCGACGCGTCGCCCGGAGCCGCCGCCGGGCAGGGCGTCGCCGTCACCTCGTCCGGCGTCGCACACTGGCCCGAAGGAGGCCAAAAGTAGGCGGATTCAGAAGGAAAGCTCGACGTTTTTGTATCCTTAAACGTCGGATGATAAAGACGGTCGGATAATGAATGTTTTGCGCCAGGGCTACACAACGTGCGCTCCCGGCGCGTAAATCTGGCGCAACCGCGCACCGGTGTGAGAAGCAGTGCTTGCAGTAATACCGCGCCTGACCCCCTCCCTACCTCCCTCCGTGACGCACAGCGCGCCACAGCACAAGCGCACAGTGCGTCTCGGCGTTCTTGCTGTGTCTGCGGCGATTCTGACCGGGAGGTGCTAGAGTCCAAGTCCTGTCGATGACGGATATGCCACTAGAATTATATCGCTCAGCTCCTCTGATCGGTAGTTTTCCCTACGTTTCTCCGATAAATACCAGGCGAATGCCGGAGTAGTATTGTAACAAATGGGTCACGGATGGCGTACGATCTTTCCTTCCCGTTCCTTGCCCTAACCTCACCCCTTACACTTACGTGCACTCGCATTTATGTCGGAAGACCAGCCGGGAGCAAAAGCTTGTTTCGACCTGGGTGGCGTGGTGACCCCCTGGGGGAGGTGGGTGATATCCCCCTGATGGGGTATATCCCCCGTAAACTCACGAGTATGTCGGTTCTAGATCGCACCATCCAACGGGGAAGGAATCACCGCCAACTCCTGCGATTAAACATTCATTGCGAATCGGAGCTAACGATTATAGAAGTTGCCATGTCTGGATATATCAATCAATCAATCAATAAATCAAGCTAGCGCCTCTTGGTGTGCGTCCGCGTCGAGAGAACTGATCGAATTGCTCTAAGATAGTGAATGTTTTACGACATGAAACTTAATTATGATAGAACAGTTCAACTGCAATCATTTGCTTGCCGTTGAATTAAGAAGAATCCGATAAAATCGTAATTTTTAGTTACGTAAAATTCGTAAGAGATTAAACTCAACATGATCAAATTGTGGCTATCGAATATCTCTTACCAAGAAAATAAACGATAAATTACGTATACTATGACCACTCACGAAAAATGGGGTCCAAGTCGTAAAGTTGTGTTCTGTTTTATTTTTTTCTCAAATATTTTGTATATATTGGTAACTAAGAGATATTGGTTGGTTTAACATTTACTTAATTTTTAATGTTAACATTTTGTGATGTATTGAATATTATCACTTTCTTATGGGATTATTATTTTAATTTTCATGTTTTCTTTTGGGGGAACCCTCCGAAAATATAACAGAAAGTTCAAGGACATCTCATTTGTTGATTATGAAATAAGAACTCGTGTTCTGGGCACAAACTCCGCTTTTAAAGGTCTACGACGCATTGTTTCCGAGTTATGCGCGATTGAAATAGGTTTTGTTGTAATTTGTATCATACGTCAATCCACAAACTTCTATTTTTTCGCCTTGAATCTGATGGGTGCGGGACTGCAGAGTAATTCTTTGCACTGGAGAGTTTCTTTCCAGTAGAAACACAACAGTCTTTGTTACTGGTCTCTTATAACTCGTAAAGGACCTCCATCTATCTTTATGTACAGGGATTGATTAATTAATGTTTCCGGGGCGTCAATTGCTATGGATTTTAGTCCTGTTAGTATAGAGAATATTTTTATACCAGGAGGTGGTGTTGATTCCTTCCCCATCCGGAGCGAGATCCGGCAGCGAACTACACATCAGCTTGCGGGTGATTTCCTCCTTCAGATTTCTTTCCGCATTGTGACACTACCCCAGCCGAAAGAAGCTCCCGATTGGTGTCTTAATGTATCGTATAGTGCGTGAATGTATTCGTGAAAGTGAGTGTGTGAGGGCAGAGTTAAGGAAGAGGAAAGAATATCGCATGCGGTCCGTTGCTCGTTAGTTTGGGTTCTGCTCCGAAATTCGCCTGATATTGATCGAAGAAACCAAGGGAATATATCGGTCAGAGCAGCCTCTAGAATTCTCCTGCAGGTAACGGCTGAGTTCAAAAACTGTCAAAGTAGAAGATATAGAAAATCCGCCTGCGTCGGGAATTGAAGATTATGACATCCCGGTCGGAGGCTTTGCGGAAACAGCTGTGATGCTGGCTCTGAGCTGAACTCGGATGTAAAAAGAGAATAATGTGAAGATATGCAATGCGCTTTCGGTGTGGGGTCGGCCCACTGTGCGTGTGTGACGGGGGCGGGGTCCTCGCCAGCCGGCGCATCGGCATGCTGTCCGCCCCGCCGCTTCTCGCTACACGTCGCCCGCGCCGCGCCGCGCTTTGCGACGAGCAAAGAGCACGTCGCCAAGATATCTAGCTGTCGGCAAAGAGCACTTGTCTCACGCGTTTGGAGAAAATACTGCATTTACTGGCATATATAGTTCATTTAATTTTTAAATAATTATAATTTTGCGAGAAAGAAATAACTAAATTACTCTTCTGAAAATTTATTTTACTAAATCATTGAAATAGAAAGATTTTCCTAAATGAAAATGTGTAGATTCAAAAAATCGATTGGCGAAGGTGGCGTTAACTGATGTCACTGCAGTGCCTCTTACCGGGAGGTTCTAGGTTCGAATCCAGACGATTTTCAACACTAGCTAGTCAGCCAGGAAGAATTCAGTCGCTGACTGGAAAAGAACTCTAGCGGCCGGCTGCTCTGATCGGTTGTTTTCCGTGGTTTGCCGGATGGTAGGTTTCGGTGGAACGCTTGAGCAGTACCCTAACAAACGGGCCACGGACCGCACGCGATCTCTCCTTCCCCTTCCTTGTTCTATCCTCAACCCTTACACACACTTACACTTACATGCACTGTCGGGAACTTACATGCACTGTTTGGTACCGGCTGGGGCGGTGCCCCGTTGGTGGGAGATATCTGGTTGGGGAAAATCCCGCTACCCGACGGCAGGTCGCTGGCTGCTGTCGCAACTCTCCAGCAGGGAAAGATGGTCGCCACCTCGAGCGGTAACACACACACTACACTTACGGGATCAACAATTTTAGCAGTTGACGCGCCCGGAATCATTAATCAATCAATAAAAAATCGACATTTAAGTTCAAGCAAAATATTGCAAAAGGTATTATTGTATGTGTTATTGTAATTACCTACATATCACTTTCGGTTTAAGAACCAGAAAGTACTGCTTCACAATTAGCCATATCATTTGACATTTCAGAAATTGACCACCGATGTATAATGACTCCGAAGCCGCTTTTAAAGATACTCGTATCTTATGAAAAACTGCGTGTTAGACGCCGAACACTACTACTACTACTACTTGATGCGGACGAAAGTTGCAAGTGCTCATTAATGTGTTCCTACGACCGAGGAGCACAACGTAAACGTTGAATATGAATATGTACACATACTGGGTGAATGCGTGTGCTATAAATCAACGCGTACGATAATATACATCTTTCTCGAATACGAGCTTAAATGCTTTTGCTGTGAGGATAGTACATCTTCCATGAACTAAAACATTAATTAGTCTGGAAACATAATGGTTATTTCATGTAAACAGTAACTATATGTTCAGTCCATTCAATGATTTACATTTGTTGGCAGATATCCGAGGCTAAACAAATGAAAAGTAGATTATTTAGAATGAAAATTCCTTTAAAACAAAAAATATAACGCAATCCCAGTAAGAAATTGACTATCTTATGTGTTACTGATTAAGTAAATCAGCAATCCTCAATCGCTCAAGGTTCTAAAGAACATGGATGATACGAAAAGAATCATAAGTATATATAATTAATTTTATCATTGTAGAGAAAAGAGGTGAAGAGTCTGTTTTCTTTTTTCCTTCTTCAATGCCATCCCTGCGCCATTGCAATCGCTATAGTCCTACGAGTTTAACTTTCACTGAATATGTCAAGATCTTTCACGCTGAACACTATTTATTCTTATTGCTATACAAATCTTTTCTCGTGATCTTATCATTCCAACTTGTCAACTACGACCCTGCGTCTGTCTGTGGGGCTTTCTTGGTACGCCCACTTCCCTACTTCCATGAACGCTGACACAATGCATTTTCTAAATCATTTGCAAGGCTGACATCTTTTTGCTTAGTACGGGAGTGGCTATGTGGAACTGGATACAGTCGAAGGCAGAGAGAACGGAGTCGGAGGCAACGTTTGCGGGGGAAATTGCGCAGGGAATAGTCATAGAGGGAGAGGGACAGAGAGAGGGAGAGGGACAGAGAGAGGGAGAGGGACAGAGAGAGGGACAGAGAGAGGGAGAGGGACAGAGAGAGGGAGAGGGACAGAAAGTGGAGGCGATGCGAAGGTGCGAATGGTGACTCGCTTCTGAGAGATATTGATGCGGGGACAAGTCAAGTCGTGGGCGGGGACAAGTGAAGTCACGGGGGGGCGAGGCATATTGCGAGCGTGTTAAAGTCGCTAGCGTGTTGCAGTCGCGAGCGTGTTGCGGTCGCGAGCGTGTTGCGGTCGCGAGCGTGTTGCGGTCGCGAGCGTGTTGCGGTCGCGAGCGTGTTAAAAGTGTTTGGTGGGATAAATCGCAGCCGGGGTAATGCACGAGGCGGGGTAAATCGCTGCCGGGGCAGAGACACCGGGCGCGCGGCGGCGTGGCTGGCGCGGGTTGCGGGCGCATGCGAGTGCTACGTCAGCGGCGAGGCATTGCCGGAAGGCGCCGGCCCGGCAGCGGCGACCGCGGAGGTTGTGTGCCAGCGGCGCGGGGGAGGGGGAGGGGAACGGGGCGCGCCGGGCGCCTGGAACGCGAGCGGGGGCTCAAGAGCAGGGCCGCTCGCTTCCGGAGCTCTCCGTGCGGCGCTGCCTTAATGAGCGTCGAGAGCTGTCCTCAGCGCTGGCTGGCTCGGTCCGCGCTGCAGCTTCGCAGATGCGCTCTTTCGTCTGAGTGGGCGCGTGCTTTTGGAATCCCACTTTCTTAAATTACTTTGAAAATGAGGTCTGAACTTTTTGTGAGATTTAAAAATGCAAATTGTGTCTGATTCATCAATTTTTTGTATCGTTTACATGAGTATTTCAAAATTTTGGAATTGCTCTTGTATAAAGAAAAAATGAGATGGCCAAACAATTTGAGATGAACAATTTAGAAGATATTATTTTAATAATATAAACTTTTACCATTTATCTCTCTATTTTTCCATAAAGTTTTGTTTCCAACTGTCAAAGAGCGACAATTTAATAAATTAATACACTTGAGTCATATATTTATATTTTAATCTCAAATTTTAATTGACAATTACCGGGATCTACTCTTAATATTATTTAATAATATATGATGTCTTGCCAAATATTGGTAACTACGTAGTCACTTTTAAATGTTTTTTTTCTGAAATGACTTTTAATGAAATAACTTTTTTAAAATATGTATTTCATTATTACTTCAGTTTCTGTAAGGTTTCAGAAAGATATTCGAATGAAAATGTGTAGCACTTGCTCTTTTGAAGCAAAATGACGCAAAACATTCTGGATAGTTTTATGACAGATAAAGATTAATGAAAATAATCTTCTTTGTGTGACTAGTCGCTCTTAAGACGTATTAAGAAAAATCGCAAAGCCTTCCGCAGGCTGTGCCTGGCACAGACTCCTCTAACGAGGGCGCGTTAGAAGCCTTCTGCGAAACGCTCCACTCCCCGCCCCTTCTGCGCCTCTCCGAGCCACCACGGCTGCATGCACTTCCAAGCCCCGACCCCTCCGTCCCTGCAGTCGGGCACACGATCTCCTCTCGCCGCCTTCCGTAGCCGCTCACCCGGCGCCCTCGCGCTATCTCTCGCCGCTCTCCACCCTCCGTGCAGCCACCCGTCTCCTCACGCGGCCGCAGCCCTCCTCCCCATCACCCGCCTCTACCGTCCTCACCACCGCGTCCCGGTCCCGTCACCTCTCCACCTCCTCCCAGCCTCTTCCTCCCTGTCGCCTACATCCCACCGCCGACTCCTATCTGGAACCTTTCCGTACTCGCCTGCCCGCCACCTTATTGCCGCTTCCTCAAGCCCGCTTCTTCGAGCCCGCTTCCTCGAGTCCGCTTCCTCGAGTCCGCTTCCACGCTGCCGCTTCCACACTGCCGCTTCCTCGCTGCCGCTTCCTCGCTGCCGCTTCCTCGCTGCCGCTTCCTCCAGCCCGCTTCCTCCAGCCCGCTTCCTCCAGCCCGCTTCCTCCAACCCGCTTCCTCCAACCCGCTTCCTCCAACCCGCTTCCTCCAGCCTGCTTCCTCGCTGTCCGGTCCTCGCCGCATCTCCACCGATACCGACCACACCTACCTCTTTCTCACCATTGCTCGCCATTGCTCGTTCTCCGCCGCCCCTCATTCCTCGCTGACTCGCTCTCTCGCTGACTCCCCACCGCCGCTCCCCGTCTCCGTCCCCGCCCGACGGCGTAGCCCCGCGCAGCGTCCGAGCGCCTGCGGCCGCTCGCCGGCTAACGGAGGGCAGCTATCGGCGCCTGAGAGCTTCTCGCTGTTCGAGCCGCTGAGTACACTGAATGCGGGGTTGCCATGTCACCACACAAACATTTCACCGCAATTCACTTACCAGCAGTTATAAGACGTTCGTGTTCATGTATCACTCTACTCAGAAGCGTGCTGATGAGTATCAAAGGCAAACATTTTTATTCCAAATACAAGGTTACTAGAAAAAAATATATTCATTAGTGCTAGTGCTCTTGGAGAAGTGATTTACAACGAGTGTGTTGAATGTTCTATACTTAGAAGAACCATTTTGCTTGTAAATAACGAAAATCGAAAGCAGGATACTATGTACTCGTCGACTCTCGATTACTTTGTTTTTATCTCGACTATTTCTCAGAACTTCATTTATTTACTACAACTTCAAGTAATAATGCTGTAGATATTTTGAAACCACCTTGCCGATAAAGAACGGTAAAATATGACATTTTAGTGTTGAACACGTACGCCATTTCAAGGTATTCGCGAAACAATTCATATTCCCTTTCTCCAGCCGGCAACCTCAGAATTCTTACAAGGTGTCGATGAAAAAAATTATAAAAAAACAAATTACTTGTTCAATGTCGGCCATTCGGACACTAGTTCTGCATCTCTCGTACGTATACTCTAATAATACGCGTTATGTAAATGTGTAATTATTTGCTGCAATAGCACTGTTCCGCTTCAAAAAATCGAATTCGAACTTGAAGGAAGGAAATATGTTGCTCAATGAATCTATGCAACAAAAACTTCCTTTTGAATAATTCAATTTTCAAAAGAAAGTTTATTGAGCGTTTCGTGACCAAGGGGCAAAGAGAATGCAGACGCAGAGATTCCCCTTGGCTGGCTGTGCACGGCTTCTCCCATAAAAGGAATGTGCTGCGTGCGCGATGGCGATGGAGGCGGATGCAAACGCAATCTCTGGTGTCGCAGTATCTCTTGCCCTGTCGCGCCAGCCTCGCTCCTCCGATCGCCGCGCCATTGTGTACCCGAGGGCTTTTTGCTGCGTGCGGCTGCGCGCGGAGCGTGTGCTAAGCCAGGGAGCAGATTACTAGCAGCCGCTGGCCGAGGTTCCCGCGACCCTGCTTCTCGGCCTCTTGGGCAGCACCGTGTCCGAGTACAAAATAGAATTTTCAAGCCTCCGCCTCCTCCTTAATTTTTCTTTTTTTTAAATTACTCAATAATGAATAAAAGCACAAATTATAATAGAGTATGTTTTTGTACAAATACAAATAAAAATTAACAAATTACTTGAATCATTTTAAGACTATTTGATTAATGATATTTTGTAGATAAAATAAATTTTAAGACATTTTTTAATTTTTTTAATTTGGTGGGGGGTGTTGCCCTTTCCCCCATGGGTGGTTGGGGCCCTAAGCAACTTATTGTAGGTAAATTCTGCCTCACTCGTGGGGGTCTCTGGACGAATTTTTGTTGTTGATTTTTTGAGAAGAGGGAGGGGCATCAAAGAAATATGTTACTCGTTTATTATAAAATTCCAGACGCCAGAATTAGGAACTACTACTAATTTAGTTGGTTTGAAAGTGAGGGCCCGAAAACATATGCGAGAATGCGTGAATAGTGCCGATGTCTAACTGCATCCGACCATATATGACGGAAGCCGAGACAGTCCGGGAAAAAAAGTGTTTGTTTTGGTTGTGTAATTGCCAGGAAGTCTGCGACAAAATCAAATCCACTTCGGTATGCGAGAGTGCGTTCTGGTAGTGAATTAATTATACGTAAAGAAGTGAATTATTGCCGCGAGAAAACGTAAAAGGTGTTATTCATACCAGACCTATGGACAGCACAGTAGTACAACACACTTAGTCATCGACAATACATGCTATTCATAAAAGACACGAAAAATATTTTTATTGCAGCCTTTGCACATATCTATGACACAATGGATGCGTTCTTCCCGCTCCTTCTCTGCCGTTACCTGCAATGAGTGGGCCTATATCTCGCTCACCGCCCTCTATATCATATCTAATCGATCAATTTCCACTGTACATGTGCGATTCACATTTAGTCGGCGGTGACCTCATGTAAACAAATGTCAGCGCTCCGTATACAAATGTAAGGTGAACGTGTGATACCTTCCCGTGAATCTAGTTTAACCCTTAACTGTCTTTTTGCATCCTGAGGAATCTCCAAAGTTTTAGTAGATTAGCTTACTATGTCTCATGCTTGAAATGTTACCATCTTAAGCTTTCACATAAATTCTTTGCAGCGTGTACATACGTGCGAATTGGTTATATTATATGCGAGTTCAATTATTGTAATTTAGTCGGGAATATTGTTCCAACACAAAGTCGTAGCGTAAAAGAAGCCGCACGTAACCTTATGAAATGGAAGGGAGACAGCAACCATTGTTGAAAAATTAACTAATAATTTTTGTAATGAGTGTACAAGAGGACGATTAAGTATTGTGTAAGTTAGGAGAGACGTAGATTGTACATATTAAAGAACATATTTTCGAAATTGAAGGGTGCTTCCAATATGAATTCGCTCTTTTTTATATCTCTACTAAATCACGAACATACATATATCACTCACTATGAACACTCTCTATTTCCTCAACGAATTCTTGTTCAACCTATTGAACCGTATCAAACTGTGGTATCGAGGAGTAAAGGCTTTTCCATAGTTTCGTTGAATACCTAATATTTTCGACATTTGTCAAGCGATTTTCACATACAATTTAGTCATAACTTCTGTGTCAAATGATATTTATGATCCTTTCTATTTATGGAACATAATATCCCAACAGAAACTGTATTGCTAACTAAACAATGTATCGATTGCTGTGCTTTGATTGTCTAGTATATTTTGGTAGTTTTGAGTATTGTTCGTTTCGTGAGTTAATTCCATATGGGATTTCTATTGTACTTAGTTCTGTAACAATATAGTCTTCACATTGTCGATCCTCCATTGCTCTTTTATGTCTCAGTTGGCGTCACTACCTTGGCAGATGAAACTATTATTTGAGAATTTTATTGCGGAAGACGTAATATCGGCTAGAGAGATATTCAAGGATAAGTGATTGAATATAAAAACGTATAAACATAAGTAGTTTTTTTTGCTTCAAATCGAATGTATCACGGCTTTCTTCAGAAGTCAACATTTGCTTCGTTTACGCAAGTAACTCTTATTGGCTAATTATTAATACCTCAATTAACTATTGAAAATATAAAGGAGATGTATTCAATTTGAGCAGCAATAGAGATATTATTGTCAACTAAATTGATTATTTATTTTGAATCTCACACTGAGTTTTGCAAAATGTTATGATCTCAGTACAACACATTTTGATTCATTTAATTAAGTAAATAAAATTATTAAAAAATAGCTGTGGTCATGGCCACCCACTTCCCAGCAGAGTTGCTGCAGAAGGTATGTTGTGAGCCGAGCCGTGTGTGGCCAACCGTATGACCATCCACTCAGTGGTCCGGGCCTTGCTCCCAGATATTTCTCTATTTTCTTAGACTTCACGAAATTACTGTTCAATAGGCAATAGGCTTACCACAAGAAATACAAATATTGATTCCGCGGTATAACACATATCTCAATTCTGGTAGTGATTATGTAGAAAAATAGAACAGCATGTTCTCTATCTGCAGGAATAATGTTTTTTCTACAAAATTGAGTTTTCTTTTTGTCGTTGACCCAGGGAAACTTTCTGGGTGCACCATGTAATAACCAGAACGTTTGTATTGTATGCCGGATGCTTAAGATTACAGTGTGCTAGGTCTACAGGTCTGTAAATCTATTTGAAGCTAATATTTTGTACTTTGGTTCTCAAACTTTTCTCTAGTATATGCAGCTAAAAAGTTTTATTCTTATTATATTATATAAATCCTAGAGTTCGGAGTCACCATGAGATAACGGAACCGCCACCATGTTTTACGGCTGGCCGAATATTTAACGTTCCAAACTTTTAATACGGCTTAAACCATAGAAATATCCACCCACCCGATCCGTAAAGATAAAAATAACTTTAATTAGTTAAAGATGACAGAATTCTAGAAATTTTGAGGGTAATTTACATGCTCCAAAATAAAAGCTTATAATTTCCTCTGATTTAACAGGGTAATCTATAGCTAATCCTAGCACATGCAACACGTCCATGAAATCCTCCGTTTTTGAAAGATATTTGGGCGAGTTTAATAGAGTTACTTCTGCTGATGGTTGATGAAATGTCCTTTGTGAACATGGGTATGCTCAGGTGTGGGTTTCGCTGCGCCTTCTGTGTAAAACACTGTACAAGGCTTCTTTCGTCTCGCGCGGTTAAAAGGTGTCTACGCCTCTGGTCAGTAATATTTTTCATTCTTCTTTGGAATCTTTTAACAGTAATATTTCAGTTTTCACTGATTTATTTATTTGTGTATTGAAATTTTATTTAAAACAATGTATACGATCAATTTTATGACGCAGGAAATGTCCCGTGATAAAACTTTGTCAATAATTTTGATTCTTTAGCTTAAAATGAGAGAAAACCATAATGAATTTAAGGCGGTGTACATATTTACAAAGTTGGTGTGTTGTTTAAAGTAAATAATGAATATAATAAACGGTAAAGTTTTATTTCTGCAAATATTTCTTGTGTATGATCAATTTCAAGACTGCATGTGGCTGTATGTGGCTTATTCAGTCTTCAAGGCTCACATCACCAAATCATTGTGTTATGCTATCCAACGTGTGTCTTCTCGATTGGTTTTCTAAATATTAGTACGGATAGATTATTTTATTTGATTCATATTCCAATGAGCGTACAAATTCGGCCTTAGTTAAAAATTAAAAAAAATCAAGTAATGCCGGTCTATCAATTCTTTGGCAGTGTTGTAGGTCAAGGCCTGCAACTGAATATCTTTTGGTTTCATTTGGTTCCTATCTTCTATTTATTGACACTTATGCAGTCCTACGTTAATAATGAATATATTTATAAAACAACCTGAACACTATGTATTCTCGAATCCTTGAATATTTGTATTTCCCCATGCAAATTTTCTGCTGCACATGATAAGATTTCCGCTTCTAAGAAGAAAAAGAGTATACCGGAAGGGATCGCAGTTTGTGTTGCGCAACTCGAATACACAATACGAATCCGACCTTGCGTGCGGGATTGCAGGCCGCAGGCCAGCCGCTCTCCGCGTCTGCGGCGGCTGACGTCGAGGCGGGTGAGCGCGTTTTACTGAACGAGGAGGTACTCCGCCGGCACGTCTAAGCGTTTTTCAGGATCCCATGTTGAGCCCCAATAACCTTGCTTTTACACGACGCAAATAGTGCCACATTTGTCATTCGTCCGTTCAATGCGTTCTGTAAGGTAGAAATGAACATTCACAAATATTTGCGACAAATATCCGAAATGTATATTTCCAGAGTGACAAACGTGCATTTGTGTTTGTTTTCTTATTTTATGTATCAATACATACTTAAGACGATTACTCTTCATGCTGTCAAATACTGCGTTTAAAATGGTGTTTCTCCCATATTTAACGATATCTGAAAATTGTTGAAATTTTTCTTAAAACGCTAGGCTAAATTTCAATACTTTCCTTTCAAGAAAACTGTTTTCTTCAAGATACGATGTTACCTGTTAATATGCTCTTCAGTAGTATTGCGAATGGAATGACGTTCAGTTATTAATTTCGAATTGAATATTACCTCAATGTATTTGGTATTATTGTTTCAATATTTTGTATAATTTCTATTATGTCTTACTGGGAAATTAGTAGTCGGTTGTCTGCCTCGGTGGGCAGGAGCCTGGAAAGGAGTCCAAGAACGCGGAGGTGAAGGCTGCGGGTTCGAGGTGCACGTAAGGCATGAGTAACTTCACTATGTGGATGTGACGTCATTGGCTTCGTATTCCATATATGTGGCATCGTGGAATTAGGCACACAGTCAATTTAAAAGTACCTACAGTTTTATTTACAAAATTTACAAATGCATCGATTACCCCGCACACACGTTCCGGTATCTCCCGGCCTCCAGCCGCAATAGTGCCATCTTATGGATACACCACATGTAGTACATGCAGGCCCCACACCGGGTGCACGCTCCTACCGTGCCACTCGTGACCCGTGCAATGCACGAATACAACATGCACGAATGCAACAACCTGGCCGTGAATTTTGCTCAAAGAGCGATGTTTACAGGAAAAAAAACACACACACCGGAGTGAGCGAGTCGGCCTAATTTATATTCACCGGCTTACCCCACGTGAGCATGGGAGGGAGGTTTAATGTCACGTGACACTGCAATACACGTCTGCGTCTACCTGGCTCTAAAAATGTCTGCCACCCCCAACGCCGTGGCTGCTAGCTATAGTTTTCACGTATGAGAAGCATCCGCGACCTCCTTCCATGCGGGGCAGCCAACGTGATGCTACACGTACACCATCCATCATCATATCGCCCGTAATCGTTCGTTTATAATAATTCATCCGTCATGATCATCACACCATAACTCATGAAATGGAAGGCACAGACCAACCTCTAACCGGGGAAAGGGAGGACAAACAGGCATGCCATTTCTCAAAAATAAGTATGGTTCCTTCACACACACGCACACACATTGATTTTTTTATTTCTATGCAATCCGTAATTTTGTAAGGTTATTACTGACGTCTTTACTACCAATTTTCCTACATTTTAGGGAAGTGACTGTGCCTTAAACTGTGAATGCAAAATTTACTATGTTCAGTGGAGTATGATTTTTTCGTATAGCATTTTTTTTTTTAATTTGGGCTAGTATGGTCTCTGAACATGAGTAATATGACAAATGTAACATATTGCGTTGGTGCGTATTTTCGGTGTTGGAAGATGCCAAATTTTAATTTCGCAAAATGTAATAAGCTCATAATCAACGTATATATTAATATATAACATAACACGAGGGTATTGCATTGGAAGAAAATAGGTGAAAAACCTATATATTGTCCTTGTAGATCGATTACTATTATGCAATGCAGAGAGCTTCGTGTTTTGTCGGTCATGGTCTCTTGAGATATAGTGGCTGGGGAATGCTTCCTTTCATTTAAGTGTCAAGGTCGCGGGTGTCGAATTATTGTTGAATCACAGTCAATAAGTAATTAAAGTAGATGCATTTAATTGGTTAATTGAAAAATGAAGTTAGATGATAGTAATTTTTAACGTGGACCCATGAATGCAAGGTGGTTTAAGGTATTTTTTAAGTACATACCTTTATGATTCGTACTGTTTTAAAGTATGATAAAATACTTCATAGAATTTTTGACATTGAAAATTGTTCATACGTCAAGTCTATGTACATTATAATCAATAATGTAAGTATGCAGTATTTAAAAAAAATCTTTCCAAACTTCGCGGTATTTTTACAGATTATGAATATTACAAAATACCCAAAAAATGTTTTAAATATATTTTAAAAATATATAAAAATAAGATATATCTGTAACAGTATAACATTCTAGAAAAATAATTTACAGCGACATTTCTTCGATACTTAAATAACAAAAAACACATTTCACCAACAGACAAGAATGCACATTTCTGTCTGTCCAACGGTCAACATTCCTTCCAATAGACTAGACATGCTAACTTCCCTATACACACACACACACACACACACACACACAAACTCAGGTAAAAGCAACGCATATTTAACACGCCAAACATAAAATACTTTTTAAGTAGCATAAATGCATCCGAAAGTAAACATCATTCACGGAGTTCATTTGTCCGTCGGTACGGGAAGCTGCATCTCATTTACCCGGTGAAATTTTGTCTTTGTTTTTTTGCACGCCTTCTTTACCGTTGTTTGTTTACTCGCGCGCGGGGGCAAGAGAGATTTCCTGCATGACTTCTTCCCTGCGGTTTGTTTACCTATCGCTGCGCGGGCGAGAGAGATGACCGCTCTTGTGCGGAGATCTTCCGCGTTGCCAACCGGTCCGCAATGCGCCTTTTGGAATGCACTTGGGAATCATGGGGCGGTCCGTTGCCAGCAGGATGCACGGCAAGGGCTCAGCAGTAAGGAGCTTCTGCACAGTGAGTCATAAAATTGATGGACGGTGCGAAAGTGTGTCACGGTGTAAGAATATGCAAAAATATTCAATATGTGCTTCTTTGGCCAATTTGGCATCACTGGCCAATATTTTAACGGATTCAGAGGATCTTCCCGAAATGTCCTTTTCATGATTATTTGGTTGTACGAAATTCGGAAATATCTAAAATTGTTCATTGTCGTTTTAACAATCCTGAAATTACGGGCATTTATAATAAAGGCATCTTTTCTATAAAAAGGACACTAGAAAAAATAAGTTTTGAATTAAAATTAGTACATGAATGAATGTTGTATTTCGGCAAGTTTTAATAGAACGTGTATCATTATTATTTTGTCCCAAATACATGTTAACGACATCTAAAGCTATAGTTTGCATTATTTTATCAGTATCACAGTAAGTTTATTGTAGTTCAGGTTGTTATTATTTGTGCTTGATATTATTGCATTTGAGATTGAGTTGCGTGCTGGACACAGTTATTTCTAATAGGTCAACCTTTAAATACATTTTCATTAAATTACAAAACAATGAAACAACCAGAAAATGATATGATCCACGTTGGAGGGAACTACACAACATGTATCGTTTGAAGAGTTAAAAGCGTTTTGCCCAGAGTTTTAGTTCAGCGACTCCAATAATGAAAATAGTTTAGAATTTGGTCGGTCAAGTAAGCTACTAACTCTAAATTCCAACAATGACACATCCACTTGATTCGCATTTGTTCGACTAGAGCTGCCCAGCAATATAATATTGCACTATTGTAACACGGAGTTGGCACATACCACCAACAGAGTGGACAAAATAGTACAGATTCTATGCACCGTTATCAGTTTACTTTTATCGTACAAGTCACGTAGTTACTCCTAATAATTTTAATGAAATATTGTTTTCTGGTATTATTATCGTAACGTTTGTGTTCGCGCGTTTGTGTATGCTTAGAGACTCAATAGTGGGATCATTTTGTACAGGATGTAATGCTTCAAGCTGTGCAAAAACTCTATTATCAGCAGTGTAGCTAAAAAAGCGTTCTGGATCTGCATGACGCGCCGTGGGTCCGGAGTGAGATGGTATTTTCAAGAACACATTTTGTAACACTATGTAAACCTTAGTTATTGTGATCTTGGTGTAGCGGCAAGACTGTTCGCTTCCATCACTGGACCCGGGGTTCGATCCCTTTTGCTATTCAAGGCCAATTTGTGATGGTTCGCGGCAGATTTTCATAGAATTCTCCAGTTTCTTCTCTCTCTCGTTCCGCCTCTCCTCCGACTTCGGAATTACGGCCATTGTGCCGTGTACTCAAAAACCCTTTCCATACAGTAAGTTTAATAAATAATTACACAGAAGTGTAAATAAATAAATAATCGTAATTTTGATTGGTGTTCATTTTTTCATTATGGTAACACCTTTTTTGTAAAATTGTTTATATCGTAGAATTCTCCATCAAAATTGTTACATATATATCATGGTGCCTTTTTAATCACGTGAAAGATGGCGTGTTGATGCCACTCGGATGCACGAATATTCACCTACTGTGTTGTAATCCCTTCCGTTCTTTGCATGATTTAATACTTCTCGTTGACTGACCTTCCCACAGAACGATGTGTCGATACCAGAAGAGGGGAAAACTTTTAAGTATTGTTTTGGTCCCCGCCAAATGGAACTGTTTTTCACACTTCCTGATTGCTGGAGAAATACTATGAACACGTGAAAGCAAATATGTTTTGTTAGTAAAGGAAGATACATGAAAATATTTAGAACGATTTTTGCATGAATGTTGAACTGTTACTGTTCGTCACTGATAACTGAATACGCTTGACAAATAGGAAAGCACAATAACATCGTGCGAAATGCTACACTTGTTTGTTTAGTTACGCAGACAAGATTTAACACTGATAAACATCAAAACGAGAGAGAGAGAGAGAGAGAGAGAGAGAGAGAGAGAGAGAGAGAGAGAGAGAGAGAGAGAGAGCCTGGCAAATACCCATTAACAAAATTTAGCGAAAAAGAATATCTCTGTCTTAAACGACTAAATGGAGAAGAAAGAAAAGCAAACAGTGGAAATTAGGTCAGAAACAAAATAAGACATTTTAATGGGAGGAAAATGTTGGAATGCTTGGAGTGATAACGAAGGTTCGAATGAGAAGTGTTGTATATGCAATAATTAGCTCGAGAAAATTATGAAGAATCGGATGCTGAATAACACAAACAAGAATGAAAATTAGGTTTAAAAGAGAAGGCTGAAAAATTACTCATACGTTTTTCCTACGAACTTGTCTACTAGCTAGTCTTTCTCAAAGACTTTTAAGTTTGATGAGATATGCTGCTTAGTCATGCTGCTAAAGAAGCGAGGGAAAAAAACCTTGATGCAGCGTCTAACGGTCAATTACTTTCATTCTCATCGTGACCTTTCAGGCAGAAGAGAACAATTTGGTATTGTTATTTAGGCAATAATTCAAGGAGATGAAGAACATCCGAAAGTACTCCTTTGTTGTCATAATAAGAAAAACATTAATTATTTTTGGTACTTTTTGTAGTCGAATGAATTAAGTTTTTCGTTTTATTTTGTGAATTTTATTTCTCAGAATGCTGGTAAAATAGCTAGAAATCTCAATAGCTATTATACGTTTAAGAAAAAAGTAATGCATTCTTAAAAAAACTAGTGTACATTATTTTCACGTTTAACTACTCATTTTACAACAAAATAATAAACATTTATGAACTTACAATTGTTCATAAAAATATCAAGTATGGAAAGTAGATTTCATTATAATTGATGTCTAGAAATACAATTTTACCAATATTTAAATACAAAATTGAAATTGACTCTATCAGGGTAAGAGCCGAAGTAGGTCACGTGGAACGTCTTGGTTGTTTTGGAGACTATCTGATTACCTGCTTTTTTAATTATCACAATGATCTAGTAATCAGCCTCTCCCGCCCCTACACGATTCGACCTTCTATCCCGCAAGCCCATCCTGCCTGCCATGGCTTCCCTGCCCACGCCTTCCCTCCGTCCATCCAGCCCCTTGGACTGGCTGGGTTGGCCTTGGAGCAAGCGTCGCCGCTGTCGCTATAACGACTTGACCGGGTGGTCTGAGTTCGAGTCCCGCCGTTGGCGAAGTATTCCACACTTGCCAAATAAATACGTCGAATTCTCCGCTATCTGGTGAAGAATTCTAGATGCTTGCTTCTGTGATCAGTATTGTTCCGTGGATTCTTCGATAAATTCGGGATCGTTCCAGGCGAATGCTGGAACGGTACCATCAGAAAACGGCCAAGGACCTCGCGCGTTGTTTCCTTCGTCTTCCTTGTCCTTTTCTCTCTTCTTACTTATCTACAAACACACTTTCAAACTCCACCTATCTCACGCTAGCTCACTCAGGCCAGAAGACAACTGGGTAGCTTAGAGCTTGACTTTAGCTGGGCAGTGGCCCACCGAAAGAGATATAGTAGTGTGGAAGCCTCCGTAAGCTGACTTGTAGGACGGCGTGGACCTCACCATCTAGTGAGGGAGGCCACCTCCAGGCACAAAATCAATCACTACACTAATGGGTCTAATGGCCAATAAATCGAGCTCCATTTGCTCATCACGCCCTGCCCGATTCTTCTGACCTTTCCACCCGTTGCTTCCTCTCTTCGCTCTTCCTCCTTCTTCCGCTCTCTCCATTCGCTCTTTCCGCTTTTCTAGCACGTCCCGCTCCGATCGCTTCTTCCGCCCCTCTCCCTCCTTCCACTCATCCTGCTCCGCTTCCTCTTCCATCCAGTTCCTTGCTCTCCTTCCCTGCGCCTTCCGTCCGACTCGCCCACACGCCCTCTCCGGGCTGCCATTGCAGCAACGCCCACACCTTTGCCCCTCGCCCAAAAAGCCCTTTCCGCTCTACCTTCTCTTCATCCTCCTCACCGCACTCCTCCCGCTTTCCACTGTTTCCATTCCTTCCATTCGGCCTGCTATTTCAACTCCCCCCTCTCCTTCTCCTTCTCTCTTCCCGTGCCTCTAGTTCGTCCCGCTCCTTCTACACCGCTCGCTCCTTTTTTCCTTTCGTTCCGCCGTTCCTTCCGCTTCGCTCGCTCCCCTCGCTACTGCCTTTTACACTCGCTCTGCTCGCTCCGTGAGGTCCCATTCGGCCCCGCCCCTTTTGCGCGGCAACATGCCGCCAGATGCATGGGGGATGGCATTTGACTTAATATTGTAAAAAATACACTTGTAGGAAATAAATATGAACCGCACTCACGCTAATTTTGATTCTCGGCTGCTCAAAAGTTTTATTCCAATTTCGGGTGCAAACACGTAATTGGTTCTAAAGGTTTTGAGGTATATATAAAACATATTTTCACTTTTATAATTACAATAATAGAAAATGTACGGGATCTATGTACAATTACGCCCCGCGCAACTCTAGTGTACCTTGTCGCACGTGACACATATGTGATCTAGTAATGGTTTCTTTCCTCTACTCAACTACGTTACAGAACGGTTCACAAAGATATAAGCGATATGGATGTTACGTGTTTTTATTGCAATTTTAGTGCATTCATTGCAATTGCATGGCGTGATTACTTGCAGTTTTAGTAAGCAAACCCTTTCTGACCGAAATGAAAGAAGTTGCATGTCATATACATTTAAGCATTGTGACTCTTAATGAGCACCGACTTCATTTTGTAGCAGTTATCTACAGTAGCAGATCATCCTTCTAGGATCTACAAATACAATTTTGAGCTACGTCTTTTTTGTTATTTAAAATAGAAATCTAGACCATTCAACAATCTAGGTCATTAGCAACCATCATTGAATTTAACGGTATGGTAACTGTGAAGATGGCATGGGATGGTGAAGATAGGGGTGAAAAGAAGAACAGAAATACAATCATGCCCGAGGCGGGACTCGAACGCGTGATTTTTAGGTCCGGTCCAAGATCGCTACGGCACTAGTGCCTTCATGATCTCGGCCACCCGGAGCGGCGCTTCGTCGGCTTTGTTCTCTATGTCTTTGTTGACGCCGCACACGAGGTTTCAATTAGCTCGTAAATCTGCATGCGTGGTGCGGCAAGAGCGATATCTTTGAATTCGACTCGTGTATGACCGAGTAAAGGAGATCGGTCCATACGATATCAATGTGCAGGGCGCAAATGATACGGTTTAAAAGATACATGCGAATTTTGTATAAAATGCTTCGTTACGTATAACATTGTATGCGGTTTTACCAAACGACCAATTTTGAAGACGAATACCACCAAAATGTTTGTAATACAAGAAATAATACAAGGGATAACTGGATATAGCAAATATGTTAATAATTTTAATACTTATAATTAAGAAAGGAAGGTAGTTAGGACTCCATGTACTTTTGATAAGATATATATCAGGAAATATTTTTTTTCGAAATGACGAGTTTTCATAGTTTTATGAGATCATTCTTCATTGGAAAGATGTGCATTATATTGTCACAAGTATTTCGTGCCGACATTGATAGATACGAGTATAATATTCGGTTATTTTTCCTGTCAGGGTAAACTCTTATGCGATTCGTGAGATGTAAATGTTGCTGAATAAAATGTTTACAAGTAGAGTGAACGCTGGGGTAGTAGGCCTAATGTCAGATGTAACGATCTTTCGTTACGTGCGACCTCGTTGGAATCACGGCTGATTCCGGTTTCAGTTGGTGGTAGTGACGGCGATGACTCTAAAGGAAATCCTCGTCAAGATCCTTTTGATGAAAAAGCAAAGTCAGGGTCGTGACAGGTTTTGCATTGTGATTTAACAAGTTACTCTTTGAAGATTGTCGACCACACTCCAGTTCGTGATAATACGTGACTGTGCAGAAAAGGAAAAGAGTCGATTGTAATAAATGTTTGAACTTAATTTCTTCCATGTAAATATGCACTCAGGTATCATTATGTAATTATTCACCTGTAAGCAAATGTTTTCGTAATACAGAAATGATAGTGTAATGCCATGATCGCAGATCATAAATCAGAAGCCAAAACAAAGTGAAACTTGGTAAAACTTGGTATTCACAATGAACTCTACTACACTGAAGTGTGCAGTTATTTTTTATAAACTTGATTCATAATGGTGACGTAAGTGCGACCATGGGCATGAGACGACGACGACGATGTGGTCGTCGGACGGCCGTGCAGTCGGCAGGTGGGCGTCCTTCGCGTACTTCTGTTGACAGCGGTCTTATTGCCTCTCCTTTGCTCCTGTCTGGTGTCGCAGAGGACAGTAGTCTGGTCTCTGATCTAGGACGATGGACCAAACGGCCCCGCAGTTTGTGCTTTTCGTGGAGGTCAGAATCCACAAAAAGTGCTATTAAGAGCTTTTTTTAGCCGTCTATCATCTTTCCTCAATAGAGGATCAATAAATTATTTTTTGATTTCAATTCGTGTAATAATTTGAATAAATTATAGATGTCCTTGGACTTGCAAGGTTTACTTCTTATTTCTTGCGGACTAAATAGCCTGTCTGTGATATCCAACTGCTTATTTATCTTTATTTAACTTGAGCGGTAAATTCGATTTTCATAATTATACAGTGTGCTGGGGAATGATTTTACTAATAAATTAGTTTCTGTGTGATTTATACTTTTCGAAGTATTTCGTTACGAAGTACTCGTATTTCGTGTAATTCTTCATTTGACTCTTCAGTTTTTAATTTTTTAATATCGGTTTTCCAGCGACTCTCAATGTCTCAGATTCTATGGTTTTGAAATTTGGAGAAAATATACATTTTTCTAGTTGACAAAGAATTTAGTTGTGTACACCCGTTGAAAATCTACATCTTATTGCGGAAAGTCATCAACCCTATGTTTTATATCAATGTCTACTAATAATAATATTAATGAGTATGATTAAGGGTTTCTTCTTCTTCTTGCGAGTGTTTTACAGCTCTAGTGGCCGTTTCTCGCATCCCAATCTCCATACCACTCTATCGTTCCAGTCATTCACTTCTAGTCCTTATCTTTGCATATCATTAAAAATCTGATTTTGCGATTCCTCTCTGGGTCTACCTCTTTTTCTTTTGTCTAAAGGAAACCACTCGCATACCTTTCTGGGCCATCTCCCACAATAAAGCCTTTTCACGTGACCGAACCATTTCATATCACTCATTCACCATTTCATTTCCACTTCGTGTTTCCAATTTCATCTATTATTTATTTTTGAACCTTCATTCGCTTAAGCGAATAAGGATTTGCAGTGTTTATATCTCAACGTACTTCCACTCTCATATTGAAGTCCGAATACAACTCTAATCACTCCTAGATGCTTTCTCCTCGATTTATTGGGGAGAAAGGAGTCAGACATGAGGATAAAGAATGATGTTAGTCTCATCATCTCAATTACCTACGCAATACGATGCGAGTGGATACAGGTGGAGGAATAAAATAAACTATCTTAGTATTGTAACCAGTGGGTGCTGTAATTCGCGGTTCACTTTCCCTTTGTCTCTGTTTATTGGCAATACCTCCTTGTGGGACCTACAGTAAGTCAAAAAAGTGAATAGACGCTTAGGTATTCTCACTGTTTTGGGTCAGTGGAAACTGAACAGTGGGAGCATAGCTAACATCAGTAAGAAGAAGCAAGGTCAACAACAACAAAAGTCTTCTTTTATTTTCACAAAAATAATTTCACAAAACTAACCTGACACCTTGGAACTCATGAAAACGACAAACGCTGCGTCGAAATAGGATGTAAAACGTCTTTGGTATCCTAGAAGTAAATGTTTAATAACGTGCATTACGTTATGGAAAACTGGGAAGAAGGGGCCAGTCTCCAATTTTCCTCCACCGTCGCCCGCACCCCATTGGTGTCTATCAGTTGTCTGCATCCCCTCTGTGTTGCCCTTTGTATGACGTGTATATATCTATATATATCTATATCTATCTATCTATCTATCTATCTATCTATCTATCTATCTATCTATCTATCTATCTATCTATCTATCTATCTCTCTCTCTCTCTCTCTCTCTCTCTCTCTCTATATATATATATATATATATATATATATATATATATATATATATGGAAATGTATGTTAACTATTTTTTGTGACTGCGTGTGAGTGTGTGTGTGTGTGTGTGTGTGTGTGTGTTTAGGAACAATAAAAGATTGGCCGGTCTGGAATGGCCGAGATCGTTATGGCAGTAGTGCCGTAGCAATCTCGGACAAAAAGGTCACGAGTTCGAGCCCCGCCGCGCGCATGGTCGCTAATGATATAGATATTGGTGCGACCTGAAATAACAAAAAAATATGTTTAAACTTAATGGAGGTCCCATCAAGCGGATACCCAAAGCACGTGCTTCGCTCGTGTGGTGATCCACCGCTGCGTGAAGAAATATTGCCCCCAGTGTGCGCACGACACCAAGGCTGTCGCAGTTCAGATCGCGGTGAGCTGCTCGGTCGTTTTTCTCTCTCTCTATTTTAATGCTTGCAAATCTGCCCTGTCTTACGCGTCTGCTCCATGCAGTTTCTCAAGGAGAGGTGCAGGTGCTCGAAGGTCGCATTTGTAGTGATGTCGCGGTTCGAATCGTGATCGGAATAAATTGTGTGGTTTAAGGATCTTCTGATTGAAAAAATGTGAATGACGTGTGTTATGTAACCGATCCATTTATGGCTTGTACTGTATGACAGAATTACGATATTTCAATCTAAATGAAACAGTGTGTAGGTAAACGAAAAATTGCAATGCGATTGCGAGAAGAAAGAGTATACAATGAAGTGTGTCAATTGAAATAACGAAATAGTGTTAAAATTGACAATTGAAAACTATTACAGGTACATTAAATATATTCACAGTCGTAAAGAATCACTTGGAAGTAATTTCCTTCTCTAGATTAGTTTCTTTTAATTTTGAGTACGATTGCATTCATTTTTCACGAAAACGCACTATTTTGGTGAGACGAACTTCACGTTGTTGATTATTCATTTTAATCAATAATAAACTCAAGAAAAAACACAACTTTTAGGGAAAGTAATTACAATCCCTTCAGATGTAGCGAGACGGATGTTTTTACAAGCCAATACAACTGAAACAAAATAATACTCATATCTTTTGGCCGATGCATTGAATGAAATGAGTAATGAATGAAAAATGTTAGCAAGAGTAATAAATCCCTACGATTTCGGCTTTCAGGCTCGTCTGCCAAATGCAATACCAATGCCAAATATTTATCATAAAATGCCATACAATGCCAAATATTTATCATCACACAGACGAGAAGCGAAATATTAAAGCTATCAAGGCACTCCGAGATGAAAAAGATGCGGCCGGTCGTCAGCCACGGCTGTGCAACGTGCTCCACCGCAAAGCGTCGGATTTCCCTGAGCGACCGCTGCAGCAGCGTCGACGGTGGCAAGTGCGGAAGTGTGCGGTGGCGCCGGCGACCGCGAGATCGGAGCCTTGACCCCGGCGGCGGCGGCGGCGGCGGCGGCGGCGGCGGCGGCGGCGGCGGCGGCGGCGGCGGCGGCGATGGATGACACGGCTGCGCGGAGGCGGCGGCGCCGCTGCGTACGCCAGGTGGACAACACACGCCACGGAGATACGAAGACCTTGATGGAAATGGAGATGGAAACAGAATGTGGGAAGGAGTTTTGATTAGATGACCGCACGAAAAGTTCTTGAAGTCAGAGAAGTTGTCGAATGATTTGAATACATTTTTCATTAGGTTTCTTCAGATATTCGAGTGTATGTAGTAAACCACAATTACTGCACCGCTGCATAATTCTTTCTGTTGCAAGGATTGTAACACGTGGATTCTTGCTCAAATGAAGCCTTCTTTTTATGGATCACTGAATGTTCTATAGTCTGACAGAAAGGGGAATGTTCAGTTAGATTTACCAGCTACATTAGATACGCGGTGGGTGCATTAGGTAAAGAAGTAGGATACTGAGGGAAGGTGACGCTTTGTGAGGGGAAGATGAACCAGCGAGACAACAACCAAGCGAGACGAAGAGCAGTGAGGGGCAGGAACCGAAGGCCGCGTCGGCGGCGGTGGTTGAGACGATGGTGACTAGAGCAACGGCAAAGGCGACGGAGGCGGTAGCCAAGTGGAGATGGATACGGCAGCTGAGGCAGAACCGGAGACGGGTGATGGCAGCGGCGAGGGAGTAGTAGTAGGAGTTGTTCGGGTCGAGGGCGAAGGACGAGTGTGTGTATGTGTATGTGTGTATGTGTATGTGTGTGTATGTGTATGTGTGTATGTGTATGTGTGTATGTGTATGTGTGTATGTGTATGTGTGTATGTGTATGTGTATATGTGTATGTGTGTATGTGTATGTGGGGAGGGAGAGACTTTTGCGTGCACCGCGAGTGGCCAGACGCAGCGTGTGCGACCTTGAGGGTCCTTGCGAACCTTACAAAACGCTTCTTCGCGCACGGCGTGTTCGAGTTATGGTGCGCACAATGGGGCTTTATTGCTTTCGCTGCCTTCTAGTTTCGAGTACTTCAGAGCTCTCACGCGAATTACGTGATTACTATAATTTTAGTAATTTACTTAGATCAATATTTTTGGCAATTGACATTCACGGCAGTGCTGCTGAGGAAATTGGTCATGCTTACAACAGCAATTGCGGAGTCGTGCTCAATCTACGTGAAAAATGAGAATCATAGGCAAGTGGGGTTGTAGGGAAACTTTTGCATAATCACTGTCTGCCGTTCTTTTAAAAGGAACTTAAAAGCAGCCATATCTCGCACAAATGGAATCTACTGTAACCTAGGATACAAGTAGATTAGTAATGTATAATAATTATTTTTTTCCTTCTTAGGATTGATTAAGTTGAAATGAAGTGTATGTATGTGTATCAAAGCTAGAATGTTTGCAGAAATATCCTTCGGCTATAGCTCAAAATCACCAATTTGTGCGTTATTTTGTTCGATTTTCTCCCCTGGAAAACACCGGTTATTTCTTTTCCTTATACGATATTATTATAGATCTTCAGTCGCGGGAACTGTTTTTAGAACAAGATAGATGGCAAGGATCAGAGCCCTACAATTAACTCTCAATATATTGAACAATTTCACCGAGAACAATAGGTGCTTTGTGTGCTGATTCTGTAATAATTCAGTTCGTAGGTAATCTCTGGGGAATCAAGCATCACGCTGTTTGCCTGTTGTAATCTGACCTTCGTTGGGTAGCCTAGAAAAATTCAATTCGTATATAATAGTAGATCGTTTAGAGAAAATTGTAGATACAGCTTGGGATCAATCTAATCTTGAATCAGTTTCTTGTATAAGTGGAAACAAATTGCATAGACGTTAGAAAAACACTTCAAGAATTTTTTGTACAGTTTAATATCATTTTGCATAATGGCGTGTAAATTATAAGAAGAAAATCGTAATTTATGACAATAAATTGGAGATTTACAAACATTACAAAGAACTTTTAGCATAGGTAATTTGGAATGAAATATTAGGAACTGTGCAAATATTAGACTGAAATAACACTTGAACAATTCTTAATAAATCAAATAACATTATACTTAGATAGATGACCAGAAATATAGTGATAAGAAGAGAATACATTCTTTAGAAAAGTAGTCAGATCCTCAATTCTACATCTACGTAAACAAACATCACAATTATTTGTGATATATTCTATCTTGGTATGGGACCTTTAAATTCGGACAGTATTGGAATATAATGTTATTCAAATTAGTGTTGAATTCATTCTAAAATTATTAATTTTTGGCGGCATTAAAATTTTAAAATCAGATGCGTAATGATCTACATTTTGGCAACTGCAGTCTTCAGAACGCAACCCGCTAGACAATGTCAGATCTGAAATGAAGAACTGATTGCTCAATGTGTCAAAATAATATAGCCCTATGTACATGTAGCTTGTGCACGAATTGAAGGATTTCCAATTTATGACAATTCGACATGTATCTACTTCATTTATTATTTTCAAAAATGATTTCTATATTTGATTTTTGCATCATTGGAATGCTTCATTGAAACAAACATGTAAAAACGCTGTTAAAATGTTCCTCGTAAATATTAAAATTGAAGGAATTACTGACATTATTGTCGAATGAATGATGAATTATTTTAACACAAAAAGTATTTGAACTATGAAATCGGTGCCTTCTCTCAAGAAACGTGTCTAACGGAGTATTAGCCCGTGTTGTCAATTTAATGCAATTAAATTCCTATTTTGTGTCTGACCATCATTAAATGTATAAATGTTCCCTTTTCATTCAATTTTTTGTAAATTTTGTGCATTTTCAATTTGGAACATTGGTACCAGGTATCTTCTATGAATCCTACGACCAATGATAATGCAAATTATACTCACCCCGTATAATATATAGCATTGAATTTCTTATATCGCTGTGTAACAGAGTGTTTAAATAACTCCTAAATTCGGTGACATTTATCAATCTCACATTGGCATGGAAGAGAAAAGTTTTGCAACAGCAACTACCTAAGATAATTGGATTCAAATATCGTAAAAATTGTATTTCTTGCTTGCATAGACCGATCGTTAGTTGCGGAGAATAAATAGAGGATTTTTGATTTGTTGCTCGTTAAATTTACTAAATATTGGTAAACGATACACATTTTAAACCTCTTCTTTGCACATTGTGTATTTAGTATGCGAACTACGCATTTGCATTTTCTTCAAACTTGTAACTGCCACAAAGGTAAAATGAATCGTTATCGAGGACTTTGTCTATTGGTGAATTTAAACAATTTTATTTTTATATTTTTTTTTGTTATCATCATTGATTTCTCGTAAATACCGTACCGTAAACACCGTAGTACATAGTTTATTATCTCCTTTCTTCCTTCTCCCGCTGTTCCTTCCAAACCATTAAAAAAAGCCTTTCTCATCTGGCTCTGGAGATACCTTTCGCCATATTCAATTTTATGTTTTCTTGAATTAAGTTTAAGTTCTTGAATTAGTTCTATAATTTATTCGATCTTTACTCATTCATTCCTTGACTCTTTGACATTGAGATTGTCTTCTCCAACTTCTGGAACGTTTTCGCAAGGATTGCCTCGAATATCAAATATTATATCAACGTTCGCATACCTACGTGATTCTATGCCGTACCTCGAACAACACCCAACTTGCCTCTTTCTCAGTTCTCGATTAGTACCGCGACGGAGCAGTGTCTCTGCAACCAGCTATGGACCTTTGGCAGTCTGCGGTATACACTTCTATCATGTATGAATTTGAGAATAAATACAAAACAACATATTTTACAGAATATAAAATTGCCCCGTTTGAAGGAATTGTTAAATAATACTAAACTGCGATTTCTAACAGTATTGATACAAAGCTTTCACTAAAAAGAATTCTTAATTTTTTGCTGATACATTAATCTTCAAACGATGATGCATGAAAGAAAGGAGGAGCCGATGCAGAATCAAGGAAAATTTCTCAAATCTTTAGTACCTAAATTACATAATTAACTTTATTTCTTTGTTTGAAATCTTTGCTTCAGGAACTACTGTTCTTTAATTCTTAAATATATCCTCTGAAATGATTTCTGTATGTTGCCCACAGGTGGACCCGCAAGATCTTCTGGACGGGCTACCGCCGGGAGTTGGAAGAAGCTGATCTGTACAACCCTATGCTGGAGGACCAATCCGAGGTCCTGGGCGATCGTCTTGAAGGGTGAGTATCTTCATTGGTGAGATAGATCTTCATGTAAGCCCCAAAACGCGTTGCTTATTCGTAAGCCGAACATTGAAGCCGGATTCAAAGGGCGAATGGCAAAGGTGGTGCCTCCGAGATGTTGCTTGAGCTTAAAAAGAGAATTTGTGTAAAGTAACTCAGATACCTATTGTCATTTTCTGCAACTAAAGAATACAAAATTTTAATTATATTGGATCAAGAATTTTCTCTGAAGATTAAAAAATATCCTGATGGGGCATTTTATGTTTCATCACCGATTTCATTTGAAGGACGGTGGGAGGGACGGACGGACGAACGGAAGGACGGAAGGAGAGAGGGAGGGAGGGACGGACAGACGGACGGACGGAAGGAGAGAGGGAGGGACGAACGGACAGACGGACGGACGGAAGAGGAGAGGGAGGGACGGACGGACGGAAGGACGGAAGGAGAGAGGGAGGGAGGGACGGACGGATGAAAGGAGAGAGGGAGGGAGGGACGGACGGGCGGACGAAAGGAGATAGGGAGGGTCGGACGGATAAAGGAGAGAGGGAGGGACGGGGGGGACAGAAAACGGCCAGACATGGAGACAGACGGGCACACCGACATTTGTCGTCAATCGATTTTTTTGAATCAAATTTGCACAAAACGTAGTTTCCGACTACTAGGAACCACAGTAATCACAGTTTTTGTTACCAGAACCCGGCAATAAGTTTTCTTCTGTCAAAAATTCGCCTTTATCCGGCACACGATGACAATCGTTTTTCCTCAGACGAAGCAAGGGCGAGAAAGTCATAAAAAAATCTAGTACCCCTTCGTTGCAAGGGGCGTGCCCCGGCGTGCGCTGATGGCGCGTGCGCGTGTTGCAGGACGTGGCGCGCCGAGGTGGCGCGCGCCAAGACAACCGGCCGCATGCCCAGCCTGCTGCGCGCCATCTTCCGCGCCTTCTGGCTGCAGTACCTGCTGTTCGGCGCGGTGCTCGCCGTGCAGTGTCTCGTCATCAGGTGAGCGGCACGCGGCTACTTCTACTACAGTTTACGGCTTCGTTATCCGTCTGCGTGCGTGATGCTCTCGTATATCGTTACGGACGGAGGGACGTGACTGAGGTTAAAGTTTGCGAAGGAACGTGAAGCGAAGAAAGACAGAGGAGAAATCATGGAAATAAATTGTCTTCAGCAGCTCGAGGAATAAATCTTGTATATAAGATACATTTTCAAAATTAGGGGATGCTTATTTAATACTAAAAAACCGTGTTTTATTTATTCTTGTATACATAGAGTTTTGTGCTTAGTAAATATATCTTTTACATAAAGATAGTTGCATATAAAAACATACGCTTCCGAGACGGAATAACTGGAATCTTATTTGTCTAGGAGATGTCACTTAGAGAAGCATAGTTGCATACGTTTCAAGCGACATTCATCCGACCTTCGTCAGGGCTAAATCCACAGCATTTAGCACTGAAGAAAGCAGAATATCCTGGACCCATAATATTTCGATATTATTTTGTATTTTATTACGCATATTTTCTGAGAAGAATACAATTCTGAAACATTTACACCCCCGAATAATAAGAAAATGCTAATAATTAAAAAAAATATACTAGTGGGGCTTGATTTCCTTTCCAGGTTTTTTACAATATAAATTAAAATATACAGCGTTTCTTTGATTGTAATGGACATCTGAGGAATCTGAATTGTAATCATAAATTGTGCACTGCTTACATTACCTCTGAGTGATTTCAATGCGTGAATTGCACATCGCTGTGCATGCCCGTGCGTGTGCGCGTGCGATCGCCGTGGACTCGCCCGCGTCTGTAGCGATTAGGCACGCTGTCTTCTCCCCCTCCCCTCTTCTCCTCTTCCCTCCTCGCTTCTCCTCGTCTCCTTGCCTCTCCTCGCTCGACTCGTTCTGGTGGCGGGCGACTCGCCGCTTGTTGTGGCCGCTGTTCGCAAAGACGGTGCGCCGAAGAAAATCCTCTCCGCCACTGTGTCGCAGAGGCCGCAAGTGGCCTATTTCCAACGGAAGCAAACAGAATCATGACTATTTTTGAGAGGTTTGGCTGGATGTTGATGAGGAAATTTTATTTTCTTTATTGGAGTGTGTGGCGGATAATAAACTGATGAATGTTTTAATAGGGATATGTATTTAGTCTGCGTCGTCTGCAATTTTCCAAAATATTTTTCTAATCTTGCTCGCCTCGGTATCTTTGCATTTATTTAAAATTTATGTTTTTAAAAGATACGCCCTTTTGAGTGTTTCAATTCAAACGAAGAGATCTTGATTTACTTCTCGTTACACTTCAACTTCCTGTTCATTCCCTTGTATATGACTTTTTTATTCAAATTTTCACGCAAACATAAAAAATATCCCAAAATGTACCGACATCCGTTTGGAATTCTTTTCTTGCCTGACACAGGATTTTCCATAACGTATGAACCCCCAAAGAACTGTTCAATATGGAATACTATGAAACAGAGAATTAAATTCGATTGGTGTTATTCATTTTATATATTTGCAGCTGTTGCATCTGCTTTGCTCTCCTATGTTGTCTTAAAAATGTAAATGATCCAAAAATTAATAATGTTAAATTCAAACGTAACGATGGAAAATGAATTCAAAGAATTAAATGTAACGACGTAAGCTCATAATGCATTTAACTATTCTGTAGAAAAAACAAAACAGATTTTTTAAGTGTTTGTGATACTTTGCAGAATCCAAACTTCTTGCAAAGTTTATTAGCTTATCAAATCCAAAGTGTAATTGTAATTAATGATGTAATCCTACCAATAAGGAAAGGAAGAAAAATAGTCCTTTTGTGCGGCAACAGCGCCTACTTCTTCTCCACGTGTTGGTTTTCTTACGCAGAGGTGTTTGTGCTTGGTACGACGCGTAAACGAGACACTTGCAAAAACCGGTCAACCTTGCTCGAGCTGTGCCAGCTGCCGGCAAATGAGAAAGATTACATCTGCAAGGGCGATGCTACTGCCAATACGATCGAATTTGTTTATTCTCTGGAGAGATTACGAGGGCAGCGCCTAATGGAGGAAAAATCCTGCATGTAATGACTTCTGTTTTGATGATTTTTGACAGCTTGTTTTCCTCAAAGTTGAATGAAATGACAGTACAAGATTATATAATAATCCTTAACAATTTTTATACGAGCTCCTATAGTTAAGAGCGGTTTCGCTCGTACCTTTCAAAAGGCCTCAGTGAGTCATTAAGATTTCTTTCCGCCTCGGGATATATAAAGCGTGATTGTGAATAAGAGAACACGATAATAGATGTTGCTTTCATACACGATTTCGCATCGCATAATTACTATTTAATTCAAAATTAAGTAATTTTATCATTTTTTCATTTAAAAGCGTGTGTTTTCTACTGTAATGTCAGAATTGTAATATTCTTTGCTATCATTACTTTTTGGTTGTAGCACCTAGATCACCCACCTTAAAAAATAAATGCTTTTGTTTCAACTGAGTTTTCTGAGTACGGACGCTCTTACATTAATTACTTTTCTTTTCTTTCATCACCTTCTTCCATTTATAAAATCACTCAGTACTATTTGAAGGCGCACCTCCGTCTGATTGCCGATAGAAACGTTAACGGCATATGGGAGATGTGACTGGATTTGCAACAAGTGAAGCAATGACGTATTTCGTGAACTATTTGAAGTGACCTAGATGCAATGCACGAACCTCGACAGGTCAGACGGTGAGCACTGCACTTGGTTTCTAATGTATGTGAAACTCATGTCCTAGTAACTTTTGCAATTATTACTAATATGTTTCAAACAAATAGCATGGCAAAGTGAGTTGAGAAACCTTTTGAAGAACGTTTTAGGTCATCTCATGGTGATAGATCTTTACGATTATATTGTTGATGAAATTGAGAACAACTGCGTGGGCATCATACAAATAAAAATATGGCAATAATGATGATGATAATAATAATAACCATAATAATAATAATAATAATGATAATAATAATAATAATAATAATAATAATAATAATAATAATAATAATAATAATAATAATAAATGGTAAGCCTGATACCAAAACTGTGAATATTTCAGCTAAAATGGTTTTCAAAGTATGACATTTTAAAAACAACTAGAATTCAAGAATTCTTAATTTTAAGTGATTCTAAGAAACTAACTCTAAAGTCCGGTATTAAATAAACACAATGTTTGTTGCTTCATCCTAGATATTCTTTGATTAAAAATGTAAACTTGGAATGACGATTACCAAAAATATATATTTGTGATTCCCAATTCATTGAAAAACGATCTCAAAGTTTTATTACACGTTCCATAAATGCATAAAAGTCTTCCTTGACTTCGTTTCTCTCCTTTACAGAGGAAATAAGGCGGGTAATGTATGTAAATTTCACGCGTATAGAATTGCGAAAATGCACGAGCGTGGCTTTTTAATGCCAGGGCCGCCTCGGGTGGCAAAAAGTGGCAGTTCGTCATTCGGATATCGTCGCTCTGACGGCAGCGCCGTGGTTGCGGCAGAGCGCGCGTGGATGTGGGGTAAGGTCAGCGGCCGGCTGGACCCCGAGGAGAACAGGCCGCGTCTCCGGCACCAACGGAAGCTGGGATCATTTGGATTTTGATTAATTTCTTTGGGGAGCATACGTGTTAGGTAAAAGTACCAATAGTTTCCATTGTTAAGAACTTTTCTCATAGCTTTCTTAAAATGCTTGGGTTTTAATAGTAAATGGGTTATGTGAAAGTCAATAATAGTTAACTCTCCATTTTTAAAAAAAATCATAAAAATTGAAAATTTCAATTTGTTGATTTTTTTATTAATATATTTCTATATTTCGATTTTGATTCATAATTTAATAATTATTAAATTTTGGTGTTGGTCAGATACTTGACTCAGTCATTCGATGTTCCAACATCTGAACGTGTTTGGGAAAGTTTAAGGCGAAAAACGTACCAGTTCATATTATATCATTGGAACAATACTAATAATATTTTATAACATATTTTTATATATAAAATGGGAAAATAAATAATATTCGTTCTACAACACTTCTCTAGGAAGTATAATCTCGAAAATCATAAAAAAAAAACGATTACAATAAAGTGAAATTTAGAATATTGATTGTCTAAAATTTAATTTAGAAACTTACATCAAGAAAACAGTTCGATAGTTTACAATGTCACATTAACAGTATTCGTTCCATCTTTACATCGAACGGTATCTTTGATACCACTGGGAAACAACACAGACCTCATTCTGTCATTTGTTTGTTACGCTTGTCCTTTCTGCTAATTCTGCCACCTATAGTAGGCCTGTCGTTCTTCGCAACTCAACTCCCAGCATTATACGTTCATACTTGATGCCTCCTAAACGATATCATGCTTAGACACCGTTTTCGAACATCTAGGTTCTGGCATGGGCTAGGCTTGCAATTTGCCTTCTGTCATGTGTCAATCTGGGTCCAATTTCGAAAATATTTTCACCACTTCTAAACAAATTATTTCACTTTTTCAGTAACTTCGGCTTACTATATTGATGTCATTGCAGCGCCTCTGACCAGGAGATTCTAGGGTTTCAAATCCCAAAGTTGGCAGAATTTTCGCCACTAGCTAGACAGCTAGGTCGAGTTCAGCCGCCGACGGGAGGAGAATTCTAGGGCCAGCTGAACTGATCGGTAGTTTTCCGTGGTTTCTTCGAAAACACCAGGTGAATGCCGGAACAGTACCCTAACAAACCGGCCTCGAAGCCCATGAAGGGGAAGAAAATATTTCGGAAGGTCCGCGGTCAGTTTGTTAGTGTACTGCTCCGGCGTTCGCCTGGTGTTTTCGAATAAACCACGGAAACCTACCGATCAAATCAGCTCGCCCTAGAATTCTCCTCCCGTTGGCGGCTGAACTTGACCTAGCTGTCTAGCTAGTGGCGAAAATCCTGCCAACTTTGGGATTTTCTTCCGTATATTCCGGGAATAAACTTCCGCATATTCCGGGATGCCAGTTGGGAGTTTACAGCTGGTTCCGATTGTGAAGGTGCCCCGCTGGTGGGAGATACAGGGAAAACTTTACAAGCCGCTGGATCTGGCCACCCAGTAGGGGAAAATCACTGCCACCTCCTGCGATAAAAATATGCTGAACACTCACGGGGCTAATGACCTTTGCAGTTGAAGCGCCCGAAAACACCAAGAAATAAATAAAAAATCAGTAACTTCCATTGCGGGACGGCAGGTAATTTTTTCACCGAGCATATAAATAGCGAATATCTTTCAGTAAAAGGCCAGATTTTGACTTGCACCTGTTGAAAGGCCATTTGTCACAATCTATTCTCTTGTTTTGCTTTGGTATACCAACTTTAACTACATTTTCGACTTGCTCTTTCGTGATTAGATTCTATTTTTGGAACCTCAAAGTACTGCTACCGTTTCAAATAACCCTGACACCATTACAACAATCGTTACTATAATCACTTCCCTCACGGCACAACATCTTTAATCGCTGTCAGATCTCATGTTTAGTGGTTACCGTACGCACTTCTTCCATTGCCACCGCACTGGCAGAAGTGGCTCAGGGCATCATCTTCTGTCACTGCCTTACCTCTGACTGGGAACTCCTAAGATTGGAGCCCCGAAGGGTGCAGGATTTTGGACATAGCTATCGTTCGAAATAGGTAGAATAGGTAGGTAGGTACGTAGGTAGAATTCATTCGTTGTCTGGGAGAGAATTGTAAGCTTCCGTGGCTTCACCAATCAATTCCAGGTGAGTGGCGGAGCAGATCCATAACAAACGTGCCATGTACAGCGCGCATTCTCTTATTCTATCACCCATTACTTAGATACACGTTTATATGCAGCACACTGGCACACATGTCGGGACACAAGTCGACGGTTTAGAGCTTGTCTCGGCTGGGG
Organism: Gryllus bimaculatus; assembly: GCA_017312745.1. Taxonomy (NCBI): domain Eukaryota; kingdom Metazoa; phylum Arthropoda; class Insecta; order Orthoptera; family Gryllidae; genus Gryllus; species Gryllus bimaculatus. Next base: position 2,612,266 of record BOPP01000063.1, read on the forward strand.
AGTTGCTCCACTTGTGGGAGATACCTGTTTGCTGAAAACAATGCCGTGGAGATCGGTACCGGATGTCTCCGCGGGCGGGGAATATCACAACCACATCTCATGACAAAAACATGCACCACACTTTCGGGACCAATAACCTCAGCAGTTGACGCGCCTGGAAATAAGAAAAAAAATCAATCAATTACGGTAATCACTTCCGTCACGCCACAACCGTTTAAATCGCTGTCAGATCCCCTGTTTTGCGGTAAGTGGACAGCTTAGCGCTTGTTCCGTCTGAGGCGTTACCCCTCTTGTGGGAGATACCTGGTTGCGGAAAACCCTGCCAGTCGATGTGTAGATCGGTACCGGACCTCGCCAGGGGAGATCACATCCACATCTCATGACAAATCATGCACTACACTTTCGGGAAAATAACAACAGGAGTTGACGTGCCTGGAAATAAGAAAAAAAAATCAATTACGGTAATCATTTCCGTCAACCCAGAGCCCCTTGATTCGCTGTCAGATCTCGTGTTTGGCGGTTACTGCATGCGTCTCCCCCGTGGTCGCCGCTGTGAGCAGCGCAGTCCCCGTCGGTGGCCGCCGCCTCCGAGGCGCACTCCTGTGCTCGAGGTCCTTGACCTTCGGCGCCGTTGGCGGCGGCGAGGCGCCCCGCGGCCGCGCGTGCCCGGGCGGCACACGCGGCCCAAAACGCTCGGGCACGGGGCACCCGAGATCCACGTGGTCCAGCGCACCTCGGCAGTTTAACTCCAAGGATGGAAGTCTTCGGGCTGCCTTCCTGGAGCGTTCTGCACAATTACGTGCCTCGGAAATACGCACTTTGGGATTCCTCAAGATTTGCTTCTTTATTTTTTTAATTTTTTTTATTGTTTCATTTCAAGAGGATTACATGGTATAGTTGTTAAAACTTTGTCAGATGCATTGGTAAAAGGTGCATTTTGTAAAAGAGGTTCTTCTTTGCATTTATCCTTCCTCCCTCCGCGTCAATCACACCACGCAAATATTTCACCATTTCTTTTGTCATATAATTCGTCATTTTTAGATTATTTACTTAAGTTTCTAAAGTGTTGTAACACTTGTAGAATTATATAATTCACCTAAGGTGGTGCTTTGCAAATAATTAATATTACTAAAGGTGGTAAGTGAATGGCTAGTCTCTTAGATTAAGACACTTTCTCTATAAATTTATTATCCCTCACGTATGACGTATGAGATGATCAATTAGATGTAATTAGCTATGTTTTTGTTTTGAAAACTCCAACAAGGATTTAAAATTTATTTTCTCTAGTTCTTATTTTTTTCTCAGAAGGCTTTATATAAATTGACGCATTAAAATAAAACTAGATCTAGTCCTCGTACGTCGATTAAGGACAATATCGACACCTTTCTTCAACTTGCGCAGGATACTGTTATTAAAACTGGTTTGGAACCTTGACAAATGCTGACAAGTTATTTCATCTTGGTGACATAAAAACGATACTTAATGCGTCCTGTTGCTACCTTGTAAAACAATTGTTTTTTTCTAACTTGAATAAGACTGATGTTCTTGATGTTTCTTTCGTTTTTTATTGCCACATTAGGTTAATCACCTAGGAAGTTATTAGCAGATCTAGATTTCTAACGGAATTGTCGGAAATGTGTATTAAAAAAACCTTTTGGATTTTTTTCAATGAGAATGCTATTGTTCTTTCAATACTTATATATTGTTATGACTCAATAAATGCTTCACTATTTCTACTTACAGTCTCCCTTTCTAAGCAAAAATACCATTTTGCAATACTCTTTGAAATTTTATTTTTGCACACATATTGTGTCACTAGTTCGATAATGTGTTGTGTAAAATGATAGTTAATAATTGTAACTTTGATACATTTTCGTCTTCACAAATGGTATTTGGTTAAATATCTCTTATTCAACATGTTATGCGGTTTTCCTTTCATGAAACGACTTGCCTCATTAATGGCGACCACTCCTCACGCTACCCATCTCAGTTTAACCTGAAGGCATCACGACTTCTCATAATATTTTTGAGCCACCAGCACCACGTGCACCACATCTGAGATGCAGTTAACGCTTCCCTAACGAAAGCTTAAATAGGTTCCATGGTAAGCAGCAGGGGGCTACTCATTACCGAACTCCAACTAATGGTTGGAAGTGTCTTGGTAATTGGGCCTAACGAACCGACCTTATCGCGCTTCGTTCTCCGAAGCGTTGCGCACCCGGCGCTCGATTTCTCCTGCGCAAACGCACCTCCCACCGCCCGCTCGGGATGACGGTGACGGCGGCATTGGCCTGCGGCGGCGGCGGCGGCGGCGGCGGCGGCGGAGGTGGTGGCGGTGGCTACGATGCGGAAGGCGAGAACGGAGGGGGACGGCAATGGAGGGGGACGGGTGGGAGGGCGGGAGCGAGGAAGGCAGGGATTGTGATGTTGGTGGTGGCTTTGCGCACAGCAAGGTGGGATGGCCGCGACGGTGGCGGACGGTGGCGACGGTGCGACGGTGGCTACGGTAGCGACGGTGTGACGGTGGTGACGTTGCGGCAGGATGGTGATCGGTTGCGGCGGTGGCGACGCGTGCGCGGCGGTGACGACGTTGCGACCGGTTGCGACGCGTTGCGACGGTTTGCGGACGGTTGCGACGGTTGCGACGGTTGCGACGGTTGGCGACGGTGCGACGGTGGCGACGGTGTGAGCAGTTGCGACGGTTGCGACGGTGGCGGCGACAGTGGTGGCGCGACGGTGGCGGTGGCTTAAGCGCGGAGAGCAGGGACGACGTGGTGGCGTAAACGGGGGTGGGGGGGCGTTTTGATGAAAGCGGCGAAGATGATGTGGTAGGAGGGGCGGTAGTACGGCGGAACCGGCGGGTGGGGCGGCGATGGATGGGGCGGAGATGGCGGCGGTGGCTGCGGGGATGTTGGCAGAGGGAGCGGCGGCGGTTGCGGTGTAGGCGGAGGGAGCGGCCGAGATGGAGGCGGAGGGGCGGTGACGGCGTTGGAGGCGGCTGCGTCGGTGTTGACGCCCGCGACGAATAGGACACTGTGGCGCCGCGTCGTGACCGCGTTGTGTTTGCAGATTCGATTGCTCAAGTTCTAAGAACGCGTTTGGGTCACGTCGTCACTACTTCTGCTTGCTTAAGACGCAGGGTTCTCGAACACATTAGGAAAACAGGGAAGCGTATTTTTGTCATTGGGATGAACTTTAGGAACTTTTATAATTTTTTTATTCGGTAATAAAATTGAGAATATTACCATCGAATGATTTGACGCAGAAAACATTGATTCTTAAATGTGCTTAAGCCGCATAATGATCGATAACTAAACTTTTAATAAATATAGTCTGAAATTAGGTGTATCTGGCCAATAATAGAAGTAAAAATAACATTGTATGAATGTTGTTTGATTCGAACTCGAAACGGAGTTAATCGAGCTGGCAAAGCTAAAATGTGGAAACCCCAAGTCATATTTTATAATGATAAATGAAAATGATCAATTTCAAAAGCTATAATTAGTATTTATCTCTATGTGCCTAAACTGAAGACAATTAAAGCGATTTAGAAGTTTTGTGACATACATTTTGCGTATTGTACTTTTTTCATGATGTCAATAATCTTTTACTGAATCATAAAGTTGAAATCGTCATGCAGTAAATAATGATAAGGAAACTTTCAGAAAGCAAGTTTCTTTGGTTGCTTTTTTTCATGAGTAACGCATTTCCACGTCAGTTTCATGTAATGCTGCGTTCATATTTGTCCTACGCCCATTATAAATAAATAAGACATTAAAAAAATGTACATTTTGCATTGAACGTTTTAGAAGCTATTTAAAATTATTGATTTCTTAAATGTTATTGTAATGATTCTCGAAGGGAGACTATTATTCATTGAAGAAAAATAACTAGTAATTCGCAAACAGATAATTTAGAATTTAATATTGTGCTTGTAATTACCACGAGTTGTCAAACATTATCTAGTAACCAACTTCTCTCAGTACTGCAACGTCTATGCTTACTCCGATGGACAAAAAGTACGAGCTGTGACTATACTGCCTGGAGTATGCATCCCTCACGCGCTAAATTCAAAGAATTTTTATTACATTTCCCAAAACAAATTGAGCTTTATTTATTAAGCCCGCTTTTATTTCCCTGCCATTGCAAAGCCGAGCAATTTCTGGCTCTCACCAATCACCAGTTTGTGGTCGGGTAATACCTGACACATGCCCGTCGCAAAGTGCCAATCGTTTATTGGTCGCGTAATAGCCGGCGAGTGCCTGCCAGGGGGGGGGGCTTCTGCGGCACGTTTCGCCATTGCTATGCACATAGGCGGCGATCGCTCGCCATGCCACGGATGCCGCGGCCTCAACGATATACAAACGCGCGCACGCCCACGCGGACAGCCACCGATACCGCCGCCGCCAATGTCGTGACCAGTGCGTCGACCGGCGCAGAGATATATTACTCTTGGTGTGTCCTTTCGTCATTCTACAACACGGCATAGTTATTCATTTCGGTTTAATAAAAACGATGGTTCGTGGCTTTATGAAATGGGGAGAGGGGGGCATAAATGTACACATTAACAACATTTTCATTCTCAACCATTCTCTTCCGCTTCTCACTATCTTTCTAGTGTCCGTTTTCTCATGTTTCGAATAAATGAATGTTAGTAAATATTACTAAAATGGGTTTTTGAGAAAATTCTGTTAAATTTTCAGAGGCTAGTAGCCGTAGCGGAGGTCAGGTTTAGCCACCAAAAAAAAAAAAAAAAAAAAAAGTATCAGTGAATCTCAAAATGTGCATTTCTGTCCAAATATGGGCATTTATTTTTTACAGCATTGCGTAACCCCTGCCGTGCGTCGTATTCCCGGATGTAAAATGCACTAGTAAGCTCCCTTGATAATAAATATCACCAATTGCTCTAATTTCACTAGTAATTTTTCCAAATTGTGAATCTAGACTATTTATGTTTCTAATACTTGTTTGTAGTTAATGTTATAAAATATTTAATTAACGAAGTAAAAAATACGATAATTGTAACTTTATTTCAAAAATAAAAAAAACTTTTAAAACATTTTTATTTAGTATTTTCAAAAAGTCAATTTCAGTGTCACTTCGATTTTGGATCGAGGATCGCGGATTCGATTCCCGCCTCGGGCATGGATGTATTTGTGATCGTCTCTTCACCCTTCATTAACATCATCATTATCATCACTTTATTAAGAAGAATTCATAATTACCTTCGTGAGCAGGGAGCCTTTGCCCTTTATGGGATGTGAAGTTGGCTATTAAAAAAATCCTATGTCAATGTTTTACAAAATATATACATTGTAAATGTAATTTTAACAATCTTCAGGAATGCAAGAAAGGGTTGCAAACTGCACCCCAAATGTGATTATTTTAAATATATTATAACTACAAATATCCACATTCACATCCACACACCACATCCACAATACACATTCACAATTATGTATTAACCCTCAAGACCCAAAGATTTCAAATCTTTTCATTATGAAATTATGTATATACGTATGGGTAGTGGAGTCAATTGTAATGAAATGAAATGCATTTTTTTGATATTTTTCAGTTATTAAATCTTTCTGCATGATTTTTGCTTCAATAACTTTTCTATTTTAAAGACAATATTGTATTGTGGCACATAGTTTGCTTTATTATTCTGATGGTACCTTTAAATACGACGCTTCAGTCTGAAATGCGAGAGCCAAGTTTAGTAAAGTACACGTGATTTACATCTAATAGAACATTGTCAACTATTAGCAGACTTCTAATGCGGTACTTATATTCAGAGGGTCAACAGAGACGCAGAAACAAACCGCCACACTTACAACTGCGAACAGAAAATATAAGAACACTATGAGGGTTTAAGCATTTGCGTTTTTCGTACTTAAATTTTCAAGCACTTTATGTGTTCTTATTCATCTCATAGCAATTATGAACGTAATAAGTCTTTAAAAGATTTAATTGTTTGTTTGCACTTCGTAAATTTATTTCCCTCGTTTGTTATTTTATATTTAGTTATGGACTCTTAATTTTGACGTAATAAAATGAGGATGTTCAGGTAATTAAATGTGAGTAAATTAATCGTGAGGAATTAAACTGGCGTGATCTGAGCCTGAACGTAATGGTCTCACGGCAATTATCTAGAAACTTTTTTCTGTAATTCTTTCGCATTATTTTGAAACCATAACAACATTTTATTTTTCTGATTAATAATTAAACATTTTTAAGAGCCCGTATTCGTATATGATTACTAAACATAATTTTCAATCTACACTTGACATTTGTTACCCAACGCTTTATTAAAATATTTATAAAATATTTAGTTAACAATTGAGAGCCAATTACAGCTACAATACATTTGAAGTTTCGTAGTTATTTACTACAACATACATTAAATTTATAATGATATTATAGGTAAAACAATTACAAAATGTTTTTGTAAACATTTATTTCTAATAAACAACAAAAATGTAATAATAAATGTAAAATAAATTAATTATTGACCTTTATATGACAGATTCCATTTATCTCTTTCTGGGCCGAAGGTGTACGCGTAATAAATTAATTGTCAAAGGCATTTAAGAATATTTGAAACGAGGGAAAACTTTCAATGAACCGGACAAACCGGTTGAAAGCGAAGGCATTCGTTAGCAATATCACAGCCAAAGCGTAAAACAGAACAATTTATTCGTACGATTGCCTCTACTTCCTGTTCGCATGGCAAGCAATTCTGGCCGGGTAGGTTCTTGACCGCAAACATCAGCAAGTTCAACCGACGAGGTGACCAACTCGCTGGTTACGTATGCACATAAACAAATTGGTTACGCGTTTGCGAGTCCCTCATCGACCTTCTCCGAAGTGCGCTGCTCGCGAGGACGTGACTGCGAGCGCTTAGGTGCCCGGGGAGCGCGTAATGGAGGCTGAATGGGCGCGCCCCACCTCCGTGGCCGCTGGGGCATTCCGGCAGCCTGGGAGCATTGCTCCGCGGCGGCGCGGAGTGCAGGGGCGGGGAGGGTGTTGGAGGTGACTGGTTCGACGACGGCGGTGCAACGGTTATGGAAGATAGACGGCCGTAGATGGGCTGTGGTATTTACAAGGGGAAGCTTCAGGAACGCTTGTAGGAGCGGAAGGAACGGAGAGGAAGTGGCGGGTCGTCAGAAGTGGAATGTCGTCAGAAGTGGTAGGTCGTCAGAAGTGGGTAGGTCGTCAGAAGTGGGTAGGTCGTCAGAAGGGGCGGGTCGTCAGAAGTGAGCGACATCTTGAATAATCGAAATAATTTTACAAAATTGTTTGGTGACTCGTACATTGATACGTAATAAGAGATGCAGGTACTCTAGAATTCACATCTAGTTTCAGCGTCCTAATGCAAAGGTCACAACTCGCGAGGAATACGAATATTTAAAATTTCTATCATCATTTAGTTAGCTAGTATAGAACGATTTTCTTAAGAATGGGATAAAGTGACAGTTCGCGAAACAAGTGAACATCAGGTGTACTTCAGAGAAGTATCCCTCCGCCGCGTCAGCTGTTTAGTTACGCCCCTTCGTTTGTTTACGGCTCCCTTACGTGCACCGTCACGAGTACGCATCTCACATTCAAGACTCGATTTTAAATCAAACAAAATACTTATCACATAAAAACTAAATTCAATGTAATTTTTATAAAAAGAAAGAATTTTTACTGAAGAGCACAAAAGCTCTGCACGCCCTAATTTCAATTATTTCTCGTGGCGCACTATATTTTTGTCGGACGAGGACATCACAGCAGGGAGCGTTGTAACTATTTACAAGTTTGCCAACTGCAAACGAACGAATGGAGGAAGGAGCGTCTAATAAGTTCAAGGACACAACGACCACAGAATAGTCAGTTGTGTTGCCAGCACTAGCTGTCAAATCATCCCATTCTAAAGAAAATCGGACAATAGTTTCAAGACACAAGGAAACGTGACACAGCGCAATCTTGGTACTTTTGCTTCGCATTTGAGTTGACCTTATTATAATTATTTGGTAATATGACGTAAAAGACGCCATCAAATTTAAACCACAACCCATATCAACATTTTTCTTCAATTTTAATTTTCAAGTTAGTAATAGTCTAATTTTAAGGATTATTTTTAATAATTAGCAGTTTATCATTACGGGGAAAAATACATTTTGCTTCACGAAGCACATACGAAATATGTAAAATTTTACAGATAAATGGTCCGAGAAGATCTTCATCGGAATGGGCTGCAATGTCAAGCGGACTGCTTTCGAGGCTGTGTGCACGATGGGACGGGGCTGGCGAGAGCGGCGAGAGGGCGGCGAGAGGGCGGCGAGAGGGCGGCGAGGGGGCGGCAAGGGGACGGAGACTAGGGTGTTGGGGAGGCAAGTCGTCATAAGTGGCGAAGCGGGGCTGTACCGGTGCGGGAAGCAAATTGAATAGTCGGCGCGTGGCTGGGCGCTTTGAAGGGAGGCGTGGGCGGTGGGAGTGGCTGGCCGCCGATGACCTGTTTGCGTTGCGAGTGCCGATAAACAACCGCCGCCGCCTTCCGTGTCCACCCGTCCCAGGAACAAGCAACCGTCACGACGCGTCGTCTGCCTGCCCTTGGGCCTTTTCGAGTGCAATAAGGTTTCACAGACTTCCGTGTACTCGTAGCACTTCATTCCACACGCGTCTAGACGGCGTGCCTTATGCTTTAGCTATGCATCACTATTGGCGCAAATGCCAAGGTTCCTTTTCCCAGTAAAAGTTCTGACAGATATTTCTTAAACAAATACGTATATTTTTGTCAGAAGACAAATTGTTTGCAAGAGCTATATATCTGCATATCAACCCTTTCAGAAGGTGATGTTACCATTTTATTTTTGAAAGAGAGACTTTATTTCATTCAGAGAAACTTCATTTCCCTGTTTCAACAGCTTTTAGTAATTTGTGCTATATATTTTCCCATTTTACTATTTCGAACCCGCCGTGTAGAAAGGAAGCTCCAGGTTCTGCCGAATTACTTAATCGATTTTTTGTTTGTCATTATGAACGTCTGTATCGCATACAGAGACGGGGATAAAAGTTGTTATTAATATTGTTTATAAATAATTCCCCTTTATTTCATCCCTTGATTGTAGATATTGTAGCTTGTTCTAACCTAAGCACATACGATTCCGGATCCACCACATTTCGTACAGTATGTAGCTCATGACGTTTAAAGGTGCTTATATAACAAGAAAACTAGTGGTCCTTCAACAGAACACGCTTTCTCACATTATTTGTAACTTCTCCGCAATGTTATACGATTAAAAGAAATCGCAAATATGTTTTTAATCAGCAAACGCTTTTCTTCACTGTGACTCGAACACAGGTCCTCTCACGTCGTGCGACGTACCGCTACACCAAGTAGCCCCTCTGACGTACCAACTTCAGCTGTCGCTTAAACATATAATTATCTTAACCCCACAATTCCAATACAGTTTTCAATATTTTGAGATCTACGAAAATGACACCACCATTCTTTTTAGAACCTCTTGTTTCGTTCGTGGAAATAATTTAATGAACAAATTCGGAGCAATTTTTGAGAAAATGTTCTTTATATATTTTGCCGTACAGAGAGTTCGCCGAAAAAAGAACTAGCACCCTTTTTTTACCGACATTTGATATTTACAAGGAGAAAATTTAAAAAAAATGTAGAGCCTTTTTGAAAAAAATATTGTTTAAAAAAATAAAAATTACTTTTATAATACGTAAAATTGGACGAAGATGACTCATATTTTCGAAACATTCTACGTGACTTTATTACAAAATCTATCTTTAAAAACCATATTTCATTATAGAACAAAATATTTATTATCTATATTGTTATTGAAGGAAGATGAGGAAAAATGAAACTTTTATAATTTTCTGAAAATCTGATATTTGATGGAAAAGATACCATTCTTCAAAGCGTCCTTTACGCTATTTGAGGACAAAGTTTAATAATAAATTTTCACTTTTGAAAAAAATATTTAATTCAGTTACCCTCCATCCTGGTCGTTGTGTGTATTTTGCGAATGTTCATTCCCGTCTGGAATATGACGTAATATTGTGACGAATTCAATAAATAATAAACAAATCCTACCCACGTGATTATTGTAAGACTCTCTTTATTAATATTGGTATATTTACAATTACCTTATCTCTTGATATATAAATCAGTAATTTTTGTCAAAAATTACTTAATTAATGGCGGGAATATATTTTCAGCAAACGCTGATATCCATAACTACAACACTCCGTGTAATAATCATATTCATCAGGTGACAGTATCAACAGCTCACTACAAAAAATTCACACACATTACATGTGCGTTATTCTACAACACCTTGCCAGATGTCATTAAACGAATTAAATTCGATACAAAAGTTTAAGTCCCAAGTAAATATTTTCTGCTGCACTACTGTTTCTATGCAATTGGAGGCTATACTTAGCATTCAAAAGGAAAGTAGTATTAATTTTAACAACGACATTTAGTGTATTATTTACCATTTGCATTGTATCATTCTAAAGAACCTGTAACAAGTATTGTACTTCAGCTTTTGGGTCAATGATCCCTATCTCGATCAGGTTTTCGTCTATTTTCCCTGATCCTTGAGCAAATGCTGAGATAGCCCCTTGTTTAGCTTCTGGACCTAATGTAACTCCAATTTAACTTCTTCCCATGGCACGTCACACACAGTTTTTAACTGTTTTTGACGAAAATAAATAAATAAATAAATAAATAAATAAAAGATCGCGTTTGTTTGTTTGATTTTCTTTGATCGCGCCAGTTTGTTAGGAGTCTGCTCCGACATTCGCCTAGTATTGAACGGAAAAGCCACGGAAAACTACCGATCAGAACACGCGGCCGCTATAATTCCCCAGACATCGGTTGAACTCGCCTTAGCTGTCTATCCATTGTTCAAAATCCTGCTATCGTCGGAAATCGAACATCATTTGTTTGAACTCACATGTTTCCTTGGATACCAAAGGTCAACTGCTTTATTAGATCGATTACTATTCACAAAATGAGCAAATGAGGACAGATAAGCATTCATTAATTTAAACATATTATTAAAATTTAGAGTTTATACTATAAAATCCGCGAATAAGAACTAATGATTTGGAATATGTTTTATATTGAATGATCCAATATGTTTCATGTTGAACATCACGATATCTCATCATTTGGAATATGTTTCATATCTTCATATAGTACTTTGATCACCTTCCCTTGCCGTAGCGTGTTAGCTATATAGCGCTGCGTGCTTAGTGCCTTCTTAAGCACTACAAAGTAAACATGTGTATAGATTTATTTTAAAAAAAGTTATATCAATATCTCGTAAAATACAAGTGATAAAAACAAATGAATGCATGCATCAGTTGGCCTCATTTCCTCGTGTAATTCGTGAAAACTGCATTGCAATACTTTCAACCTTCCAAACCCGCAGGAGGTTCTAAAGTTACGTGACTTAACCTGTGTAATAAGAGATCCATGGTCTCTAGAGCACAGAACGAACTACTGCTTGTTTTTTCGTAAAACTTCAGAAGTCAAATTTGCGAAGAAAACAAACATTGAAAATTTATGTCAACATTTAACTACTAGTTTGAAGAAAGAAACAATTTCTTTGTTTAAAAGCAAAGCAAGCTTATTTTGTCATAAGCGTATTTTAGATCTGTAGTTAGAGACCTATTTCTGAAAATATTAAATATCGAGTTTTAATGACGTAAAATTGCGAAGTGAAATAGTATGTCTTTGATTAATTTTTGCACTTTGCGTAATTCAAACTCGAAAATTTATTTTTCAAATAATTAATTAATGAAAATGAATGCCAGTAGTTTCACGTAGTATACCCTAGAAGCGATTGTTCGAGTTTATTCCAAATAGTTGCGGATGGTTAAAAAATATTCTCCTTATTAAATTATATTCAAGGTTTTGAATGTACAATATTTATATTATCTGAATACTAATTTTAATACCTTTATTTACTACTTTAACTAATGTTATAGGTAATTACAATTTTCTAGGTTGTTCCAGGAAGGGACCTATAGGTACACAACATTTTTGAATGTAACTACTATTATTATTATTAGGTAATATAAATAATTCAGGGATAATGTCACAATTCTTTTAAGTGCCGAGATTGAATTATAGATAAAGAGTTAGCAGATTAGCCTAATTCAAAAATTGGGGTTGCAACACAGCATTTACAGAAGGAAATTAATTATTTGATAGTTTTTATTTATGGTTTGAAAGGTTCAAAACAAGATTTTTTTGCGTTTTCTCGTTAATAATAATCCACGAAATTTTGAAAAAACGTCCAAAGAATTTTTTTAATACCTTCCATTTTGGGAAAGTTTGAGAACATAAATGAGACATGCATATATCACTGAATATCTAATTATTGATTTAAAAAGTAGACATTGCTGTTTGAAATCGAATAAAAGATGTTTGAGGGCGTATGTTGGGCTCCACGTGGTTGTTTTCGTGCTCTCTGTACATGGTGGCGCTCCAAGCGCTAGCGGCCGTTGACAGAACTAAACACCGGAAAGCGTACTACTTAATTTCTCTGCTCATAGGAGACCTAGTATGTAATTGCAATTTTTACCATTGTATAAGAAATACTAGAGTCTCTGAATATTCTCTCTCAAACTTATGCATCAAAATTAACGCTCCATTTTTCATCACATTCCAATATCACAATGAAACGACTTACTTAACCGGGGGAAAAGAAGTTTCACCTCAAAAATCTGTTACATGATTGTAAATATAAATACGATATTAATAAATCAGTTAAAAACAGTTTAACTTTTAACTACGTATTTTCATTCTATGTCTTGGCGCATTGGCGTAGTTTGGGGCGGGGGTCCGCCCCCAGGTAACACCATTTTAGAGATGACACCAATGAAAAAAAAATAACTGGAATTATATCATTTTAATGATTTATTCAACAATTGTAGATTTTGATGAAATTACAGAATAGTTTGCCTCAATTAAATCTCGAAAAGTGTGGTTATAAAAAAATTGTGCATTTGTTAATTACTAACACTTCGTTTTAGATTATTTATTTAAAAATTATGTTTCAATTATTCCGAATTACATACAGTTTTGTAATAATATAATAAATAAATATCATGTGCAAATAGACTTGAATTTGTATTGAAATAATGTATAAACTCTTCAGTAACAGATATTTTTGTATTTAATTTATGGGTTAGTGATACCATTAATTTCACCCCGAATGACACCAACTGAAACTATGCAACTTGCTCGAGGGCCAGTCGGCTATCGGATTCATAGCTTTATAGAATGCTGGGGTCGCGCCCACCCCTCCGCTCATTCCCGCGCCATGACGCGGCTGACACGTGTCGCCGCGAGCGTGCCGTGCGTGCACTACACGCCGCCGTTGCCGTCCGTGTGCGTACTCGCGCACGTGACTCGTGTGCGGGTCATCAGGCACGCTGGCACGTGAGGTGCCTACTCCCCCGGGTCGTGGATGGCACCAGCGGGATTAATTTGTTGACCTGTGTTTAGCAAATCGATTCGTAATTGCCTCTACATGCGCGTTAGTGCCACATTGTGGGCCGAGTTACAATGCCATTGTTTAACTAAATAAACGCCGTGTATTTTATGTATTTTTACGAAATTTGCTATTTTATTCGCCACCAATTTAGGCATTACGGCTTTTACTTAATTCATCTCTAGCGACTGTGACAATCAGTGAACGATTTGTATCGTAGTATTAATGGGTTAAAAAGTATTTGCCTTTTGAAATGTGTTAGCCAGACACATGTTCGCTAATATGCTTCCAGAAGATATGGTGGCTGTTTAACTTCGAGGTTGCAAGTAGTTGCAACTTTTCACACATTCTGTTTCGAACTTTTAATCACCAAATTAAATAACGTGACTCCTCGAGCTACCACATTGATAAAATGAAAGAAATATTGGATAAAGAAGTTTTTTAAATATAATGTGGCATATTTTCTCCATAAAACATCCTTTACAGAAATTTCAATGCTTAAGGTTTCCAGGGGACGGTCTTAAACTATTTATACATTATATTTTCATAAAATGGGAAATTACAGAGTAAAGTGAAAAACATTTCCATGTTTTTCACGTTACCCTGAGAAATATTTCAATGTTTTTTTTTACTTTATTATGTAATTCCTCAACAAGCATGGAAAATACCTGGTCATGTTGAATGCATCTATAATATTTGTTACTAAAAATGTTCAAATATTAGGTTTTATAAAATTGAAATGTTTACTTTTTCCATACTTTTTAACTGTGGACTTTCACTAACTATTAATGCCCAAAACGTGGTAATGGCATTATCAATTTTCTCACAACGCATTGCGACTCCACTTCAAGACATTTTAAGGAAACTGAGATGTAGACGCAAGATGTTAATTACAGGTGAAATGTTGCAATGTCAACATGACACTCAGATAAAATAACTGTTGAATTTTATAGAAAGCTCAGTAGTTTTAATTGATGTATCTAATTATTTTGATATTTATTGTTTGCCAATAACAAGAGTGCACTTAAATTTGAAAGACAGACTATTTTCAAAATCTGGTATTTGGCGAATAATCTCCAATTTCATTCAGGTGTGCTATATTATATGTCAAGTAGAAACTTTCCTTTTTAATTTAGGCGTTCTAGTTTTCCTGGTTCCTGGAACTTGTGTTTACGCGAGGAGCAGGTTACAGTCTGAGCGCATGAGCACTCGTAAAGTAAGGAAGAGAAAGTTGTTTTTCCTATTTTGTCAAATGTAGTGAATAAAGCCTCTTCTCCACATGTAGATGCTCTTCTACTTATTTTTTACTGATTATTAAACATTATTATTCACAATATGATAATGACCAGTAACTTAGGTCTTATGTACTAAAGACCGGAAAGAGAGAGGAAATGAGAAACCAAATAAACGTATTAATAATTTTGAATGAAGATTATACTACAGAAGTTGTAAATTTAACAAATACGCTTTAGTCAACTTACAGTATACAATATACCATTTTTCAGAATGGAATATCAATCGTCTTAGTCATATTTCATCTTTAATTGATGAGTCAACGAATTTCTAGCAGGTTGCAGGTGAAGAGAATATTGAAAAGTTAACCTTGAACGTGGTAAGAATCCGTGTCCGAATGCCATCGTCCAGCAGAAGCCGCTAAACTAGCTGAGTCGCTCCTGAACCAGCCGCGTCGCACAGGTGGACGACGGGGAACGTTTCTTCAGCTATCTTTATGTGCATGGATCCCTTCCTCTTTGACTTTTTACGGAGGCGGAAGTGAACGAACATGTCGGACCATTTATCATTTTTCTGAAGAGTGAAGTTATGATATAAATTTGGAGAGATTGGGCATTCCAAATTAATAAATGTTTGTTTTAAACATTTAATCAATTTCACTATCAATTCTTCTGCAGTATTATCTTAAAATTCTGGAGAAAAGAGCGTGGAAACTCATAATATTTGCAATTCATGTTAGGAAAAAAGTGGAGGGAGCAATGCAGAGTGGTAAAAAGGTCTAGAAAAGGATACATGAATACTTTTTTCGTGGATGGTTGGATGTTAAAGGTGTTTAATAACATCGCCTCCAGAAATATCAAATACTTTTTGAAGCAAAAAACACGAAGTACGTCTTATATGATGGACAATACGTGGCCATTATAATACAATTACCTTAAATTTAAAGAATTGTTGAAATTGTCTCTATTATTTGGTCGTCATATTAAAATCCAGTGACGTGAATAACACGTGGATATTGCCCTAAACAAATACCAACTTGTATAATGTTGAATTTATTCGATTATGTTTGCCATTCGTCTTACTTTGTGGGTCGTGTATTTGTTTACTATCTGTGCCATCATGAGTAGTTGCTGGATCCGCAGAGAAAACAAAATGCCAAGGCAAATGGCCTCCGTGTTTCAACCAAAAGTTCCTCCCCCTCAATACATATACAGGTCATGCAGAAAATCCTACAGTAGTTAAGTTGAATTAGGAGTAATACATTTCTCGTTTTCAATTAAAACTAGTGGAATACACGGCATACCAATTTTTTCCCTCTAGTTGCTCCTCTAAGTGCCATTACTCAACATCCTCTCAAATAAAAAAAAACATGGCATCATTTAAATATCTAAAATTCAGGGATACGTATCAGTGAGAAAGAAGACTCTGGCTTTAATATTGGACATATAGGACAGGTTCAAAAACAAAATTTTCAAAATTTCAGGGTTTGTAATGAAAATCGGACCTATATCATGTATATAAATACAATTCTGCTATTCGAGCGAAACAAATCGAAAACTATTAACAATCAACCACTATTAGCAACAACGTTTTCTTTAACATTTTGAAACCTTTACAAGGGCCAAAAAATATTTTATGACGTATTTAAGAAGCTCAAAAGCTTCCAATCTTTCCGCATTATTCGTGACATGCACTTTGATCCAACCATCAAACCCCCTTACAGACATCCCAATTTTCGGGCACAAAATTGCAGTATCTCCACCACATGTTCACAATATCAACCACATTTTGAACAACATTAATAGACCTCAATTCTGACGTTTGTATGATGTTTCTGTTTGAAAGAATCTTAATCACATTTTACGTCCGAAAATTCGAGATTGTATTGTTGACGTGATTCCAATACATTTCGTGGACGCGAGGTGTCCTGGAGACAGTCGCCCCAGCTGCCCCGATTTCTGGACGCCACTACTTCATCTCCAAGCAGTCGCTCGGTGCAGTTGGCGCCTGGTGACACTACACTGTATGATCAAGCGTATCCGGACACGTGGCTGAAAATGATTTACAAGTTCTTGGCGCCCTCCATCGGTAATGCTGGAATTCAATAGGGTGTATGCTGCTATTAGCCTTGATGACAGCTTCCACTCTCGCAGGCATACTTTCAATCAGGTGCTAGAAGGTTTCTTGGTGAATGGCAGCCCATTCTTCACGGAGTGCTGCACTGAGGAGAGGTATCGATGCAGGTCGGTGAGGCCTGGCACGAAGTCGGCGTTTAAAAACTTCCCAAAGATGTTTGATAGGATTTAAGTCAGGACTCTGCAGGCCAATCCATTACAGGGATGTTATTGTGTTATTGTCGTGTAACCACTCCGCAACTGGCCGTGCAGTATGAGGAGGTACTCGATCGTGTTGAAAGATGTAATCGCGATCCCAGAATTGCCCTTCAACAGTGGGAAGCAAAAAGATGTTTAAAACATCAACGTAGGCCTGTGAAGTGATAGTGCCACACAAAACAACAAGTCCCCTCCATGAAAAACACGACCACCCCATATCACCATTTTGGACGTGCCCGGATACTTTTGATCTCACTGTGTATTTGTTTGCGGTCCGCAGAATCGCGCAGCCGCTGCTGCTGGGCCGCCTCATCCAGTACTTCAGCGAGGACTCGGAAATGACCCTGGGGGAGGCTTACGCGACGGCGGGGGGCATGGTGGCCACCGTGTACTTCCTCATCTGCTTCCAACACCACTACACCATGGGCACCGCGCTCATCGGCATGCGCGTGCGCGTCGCCTGCTGCTCTCTGCTCTACCGCAAGGTACGTGGGACCAATTGAATTGAATTGAATTGCATTGAATTGAATTGCATTGTATTGCATTGTATTGTATTGCATTGCATTGCATTGCATTGCATTGAATTGAATTGCATTGTATTGCATTGTATTGCATTGTATTGCATTGTATTGCATTGCATTGCATTGTATTGAATTGCATAGGATTGCATTGAATTGCATTGCATTGCATTGAATTGCATTGCATTGCATTTGAACTGCATTGCATTGCATTTGAATTGCATTGCATTGAATTGCATTGCATTGAATTGCATTGCATTGAATTGCATTGCATTTGAATTGCATTGCATTTGAATTGCATTGAATTGCATTTGAATTGCATTGAATTGCATTGCATTGAATTGAATTGAATTGAATTGATGCCTTATTTTACGTGACGAGACAGGCCTGCTCTTCCGTCTGACCACGCAAATTTCGCTACGCTCCTTTCACCAACTAGAGAAAGGATGTATTTGTTGGGCGAGAAATAGGCGATTTGAATTTAGCTCAGAGGCGTCATTTAGGCTTGAAGATCTTTTACATGCAAGTATATCTACTAACATGGGACAGCCGGCTTTACTTCCCCTCCGAAGGAAGGCGTACGAAGGATTTTTTCGCCCTTAAAAATTCACTGCTTCAATCGGCTTTGAACCAGCCAACTTGGGTACAGACGCCAACCGTTACCCCATCGCCGCGCGCAAGATATGCCTTGCTCATCTAGATTGTCAATTTTACTACTTCTAATCCGTCCACAAAACCAATACTCAGCAGAGCTTTTTGTTTCTAAATAGGATATGTTGTTGTATTCCTTCCAAAAGAGGTATAACACTGTTAATTGATGATAACAAATTGACAAGAGAAGGATAGATCATATTGAATTAAAATAGGTTTTTGAACTAATATTAAGAGAAAATGGTATACATATAGTATTAACGTAAATTTGCCTTTTGCTTTAGCGGCAATTTTGTTGAATTTTGAGGATAGGGAATTCGAGACATAGTATGGGGCGTTCGAGTAAGGAGAGTTGTTGAAAAAATGGATAAATTTGTAACATTTCTGGACAAACACACAAGCCACGATTTGCGCCACTTATCTTCCCCTCCCCTGTCCAATTGTAATGTCTCAATTGTGAGAGTTTCACAATTACGTTTTCATCGATTTCCCTTCGATTGCTTCTTTGAGAAATAATGGTCATTCTCAACAACCAAATAAATAACTATTTAATTCCAATACTTCTGCCTATAGTTCACAATTTGCAACTTATTTAACACTTTGAAGTTATATATTTCTAATGTTCCTAGCATAACACGCATACATTTGCATAAACCCCTCATTCCCATAAATCTGCCAATCTTTCGAACTTGTCTCCGTGACCTTGCAATGCGTTCTGCTTATTTATTTAGGATTTTCTATCAAAATACCCCATTGCCCCCGACAACCGACAATGATAACCCGCTGTCTTAAATGATCGTCTTGAAAAGTAACACCCCGTTGCTACATGGAGACAAGGGTGGTTTATGGTACTGTGGTATATATACATACATACAAATGACAACGGTAATCCGCTACGTTACACTATCCTTACTCTTTTCTTAGCTTTATTCACAATGCAAACTTGATCGTAAACATATCGTAGCCGCAAAACCTAGAAATGAGTTAAAGTGAGACCATTCACAACGACTTGACGTAACCGTAGACGTAAAGCCGTAAATTAAGAGTTGACAAGCATCAAGCTTTTACGTGTTGTTTACGTCGGAATTTCACCGACGACCAATTTGAGAGCAGCGTTAAAGAAGCAAACATTGATTGTGTTCAGGAAGTTTGTGGTTATGTCTTTTCGTTACTGATGTGTACTTAAGTAGTTCGCGAACTGTTTTGACGCGAGTAGTGAATTCAGAGTAAGAATTTGGGCATTTTTTCTTGTGACTTGAACTTGATGTGACGAATAAAATAATAACGTCCGACGTACCACTCATGAATTTGGTACAAGAGAATCCTTGTTTATAAAGTAAAGGAAACGCTAGCACTAATACAACAGCTACTGGCATTTAGGTATAAAGACAAATTGACAGGGAAATCGAAGAGAAAGCTAGAAACCTCGGTGAAAAGATCTTTCTATCATGCTAGAAACGAATCGACAATCGATCAAGCTTCAATACGTTGAAATATTTTGGCTCAGGCAAAACTTAAATTCGTCATTGTGAATGCTTGTTGGTTGTAAATTTTACAGTTAAGTTGACGGTACTACGTTACGTTCAAGTATGCATTGTGAATGAGGCCTTTCACACGCAATATTACCCATGTTGGGACACACATCTTGAGTGTAGATCTTTTCCAGGCTTTGGCGGTGTCCTACTGGAGGGAGAAACACGGATTGAGAAATCCCCATCGACATGTCGGTCATCTCCGGTCCTCCTCCTCCTTTGTAATAAACATACACTACACTTACGGTATAAACTAGGATATTAGTGGACACGCTGGGAAACACGAAAAAGTGAATCTCCCTTGCATCTATGTCGAGCGAGAGTATTGCGCGCCCAGCGCACGCGTCCTGTAGGGGTCAATACCCTTTTAAGAATTTTCTTGTAAATTCATAAATTCAATATCATTCCAATGTGTTTCGCGGCATTGTGAACGACATAGCCTGATATCACGCATGGTTCCACCCCACCCTTCCGTTTCAGACTAGTCGGGCGAAGGGCCGAGATAAACAATACGGGGAAGTCAGATGTAGATTTCTCGAGTAATGAAAATATGAACCGCAACCGTAATAAAGGTTTTAGTTTTGGCCTTTGAGGCCCTGGAATTTGAACGTACTGTTCTAGCAGTAAAGCGTTGCCTTGACGCTCAAACCTACTGGCCTTGCTGAAGCACCCGCAAGTTAATATATTTACTCTCTTTAACTATTTCGCTCATTCTTTCTCTCTGCAGGTGCTGCGCCTGTCGCGCGCTGCCATGGACCAGACGGCCACCGGCCAAATCGTCAACCTGATGAGCAACGACGTGTCCCGCTTCGACCTGGCCCCGCAGTACCTGCACTGGTTCTGGATCTCCATCATCCAGGTGCCCATCGTCACCTACTGCTTGTGGCGCTACGTGGGGCCCGCCGCGCTTATCGGCTTCACCTTCATTTTCTTCGTTACCATTCCCGTGCAAGGTGAGTCGCTTCCACTGGAGGTTTCTTTGCTTCTTGCCAGCTGCGTCCTAGAGCGGCTCCTGAAACTCATCATGTCGCGTTAGCGCTGGATCGAGCAGTGTTTTGTAACAAAGTAAAGAACTTTTCACAAATTTGTTACAAAAAGGCTCTATTGCAGTATCATCTTGTTGATCTGTTGGCAAATCGGTTCGTCACGGACTAGGAGGCCGTACTGTTTGTGAGGCGTTAAATGAGCCATTAGTGCTGTAGAGGGGCGATCAGGGGAATGACTAGACAAACGGCGCTGCCATCGATAGTACTCCCATACCTGTCGCTACCGCCGCTTCCTCCGCCACTGCCTCCTTTTCTTTCTCCTTCACCTTCTCCGTCTTCTTCTCTTTCTCCTCCTCCTCCTCCTTCTCCTTCTTTTCCTCCTCCTCTTTCTCCTCCTCCTTCTCTTCCTCCTACTCCTCCTCCTTCTTCTCTTCTACCTCCTCTTCCTTCTCCTCTTTCTCCTTATCCTCCTTCTCTTTCTCCTCCTTCTCCCCCTCTTCTCCTCCTCCTCCTCCTTCTCGCTCTCTTCTCCTCCTCCTCCTCGTCCTCCTTCTCCTTCTCTTCCTTATCTTCCTCCTCCTCCATCTTCTCCTCCATCTTCTCCTCCTCCTCATCCGCCTCTGCCTCTTCTGCCGTCACCACCTCCGCCTCTGTCACCGCATTATTCCTTTCCTCCTCCTTACTCACCGCCTCCGGCTCCGCAGCCTCCGCCTCCTCCGCCTGCGGCTGCGCACGTGCGCGTCTTCTCCCCCCGAGTGCGCGCCAAGGTCCGCGCCAGCGGCGGCGGGGCCCACGAGCGACGAACCCGACGGCGGCAGCGGCGGCGGCGGCGGCGGCGAAGAGGAGACAGGCGGCCTTGCCTGGCGCGTTGCATATGCGCGCGCGGCCCGCCGCGCCTCAAGGCCCCCTGGGGTCGGCGCCTCGCGCGCCTCGTTCCCACGGGACGCCGGCGCCTCAGGCGATCTCGTTACGCCCAGATTGGAAGCTAATCCTGTTTACGGCACGGGGGGCGCGGATTTGCGTCAGGTCGCAGCACCGGTTACATCGCACCACGTGGCCACGCCTAATCGTGATTCTAGGCGAAACATGCGGGTCGAACAATGAAACTCGCAATGTTTTAATCCTCACGTGAATTAGTGTTAACGTATTAGCTTGTGGGTGGTTCAGCAAGGCCAATAGTTGTGAGCGTCAAGGCAACCGCTTACGGCTAGAGGAGGTGTGTGTTCATTTTCCAGGGCCTCAACGTGTACAACTAAAACCTTTAATATGGTCGCGGGCTATATTTTCATTACTCTGGCGATTCAACCTGACTTCTCCGTTTTGTTGATGCCCGACTGGTCTGAAATGGAGGGGTGGGGTGGAACCATGCGTGATATCAGGCTATGTCGTTCACAATGCTGCGAAACACATTCGAACGATATTGAATTCCTGAATTTACTGGAAAAGACTCTTAATGGCGTGTTGACCTCTACAGGATGCGTGCGCTAGGTGCGCAATACTCTCGCACGACATGGATGCAAGGGAGGTTCACTTTTGACTTACAGCCTTGTGCAGGTCACAATAAAAGGTTCCGCGGGCCGCCAGTTGGTCTCATCTGGTTAGAGTGTCACAATGATTGGGAGTTTGCGGATTTGATCCCGGCAAGAGGCCAAAAAATTACTTGATGTGTTTAGTCGGAGAGTTTGGGGCGCCTGCCGGAATCTAATTCGTAGGACGGCTGCCCTGGTTACTGGTTTCCGTTATTGCGCTGAATAGTCCAGGCGAATGCCGGAGCAACACCCTGTACAACGAGGAGTTGTACAACGGACCGCGGGTAAGCTTTTTGCCTTCCCATCAAAATCATCGTCTTCTCCAGTCTGGGCTGGTGCGCCACGGGGAAGTACGCCTCGTTTCACCCCGTCATAACCCGCCTCGCGAACCCTGCATCTGATCGGGATTAACACTAGGGGAAAGTGTTTGAGTTTCAGTACGACAGTAGTTGTCAATTCTGGTCACTATCAATTTTCCATCTTCACGAAGATGTTTTTGAAGCGAGCATTAAATGTTTATTGATTGAGTTGCTAGCTGATACATTCTCTCCTTAACCGTTTAAAGGGGGAGTACCACTCATCCTCATTTACGATATCGCAAATGAAATATTTATTTCGTGTCCGTTTTCTAATTTGTTTTATAACGACAAAAGTTACAAATTATTTTAAAAAGTTTCCAACCTGCCGCTTGCGTTTCAAATGATAAGTCTTCACTTTGCCGAAAGTTACACTGAGAATATGAAAATTATTTTTTTAAACTGTAGAATTATTATTTTATTCGAAATGAACTAATTTTAATAGTTGTTGGAAATTATTTGTCATTTTCCATTTCATTATCAAAATAATTTCATTCTCGTCTCCTTCATTGTTTCACGATTTAGCACATTAAGAACTTCTAGAACGTTTCAAAGCATGATGCATGCAGGAGAGATAATAAATATATGGCAATTAATTAATATCTCTTTTTCTCTCTCTCTTTCATTGTCTGGGAATAAGTTATTTGGATTTCTTCGGATAAAAGGTGTTCTTACGGTTTGTTGGGTCGGAAACAATAATCAGCGGTGCAGAAGATATTTGAAATGTCATGTTTTATCCGAAATTAATGATTCTGAAGAAACTGGTACTGAATCTGCGCTACAGAGTATAGTCACGTCATTGAAGAAATTACATTCACTTTTTTTGGGTTATATACAACCAATAAATGCAAACTTAACGTCTACCCTCAAAGTGCATAAGTATTTATTTCCTTGCCAGGTTAATTATTAAATGGTTTTCCTACACTCTAAAACTATAACTGATTTACTATCTACGGTAGCAGTTGATAGACAGTTTGCAGAAACATTAAAAACAAATCGCAAATATTAAACATAAAGCATTAGCAACATGTATTACTACAAATGATTCAATATTGTATAGCTCACGTTCTACTATTTGTAGAAAGTACAGTTAATTAGGCAACCATTCTGAGTATGATCTTAAATAACTCGAATTTCTGTCTCTGTAAGCATCGAACATTACATTCAACTGAATATGAATATTTATATGCATGTTCTACAACTATGATATGTACAACTCTAAAATATATTTAAAGAGTTTCTCAAGCATTTCTGTGATTTCGTAACCACTAGAGAGAGTAAATACGGTGACCAGCCTAAGCCAGACTGGAATGCGTAAAGCGTATTTACATATGCGAAGGCCATTTCCAAAAAGAAACCTTGTGTTCTGCGTTTTAAAATGTTTTTTCTGAAGGACACAAAAGGATAACTCAAAATAACCAATTTTTCAGAGATGTATATAAAATTACAAAATGTACAAATAATATTTTTTATGTGCGGTGGGTAATTGAGTAGTTTAATAAGAGAGACGTAGAACATATCTTTTAGCATTTTTAACCAGCAAAAACATCAGTTCAAGAGCACGTAATCTTGAATTTTGGAGGTACTGCCTTTTTGCTCCACAGCATTAAGAGTTTGTATCGCATTAATAAAAGAAAACTATGCATAAGAAACTAAATTTCTTTTTTATTTAATAATATGTATAAATGCGAGAATAACGAAAAATATTTTAGCATAGTAAGTCATTATAACTCTGCATACAGGTTGTATAATTGTTTGTTGATGACATTTTTGGCCTCTTATTGCAAAAATAAAGAAGAATATTGGTCTCATAGGTCTTCCTGCAACTTATGAATCACCTTCCCTCACACTTCAGTATCACTACGTATACTCTCCATCAGTATGCTTTTGTCCTGGTTCTGCTACGTGGTTCTGTTATGAATAGAATTTCTATTCTTGCCTGCTGCACTATAATTTTCATAGTATTATTTAAATAACTCTCAAATATTCATACAATTGATTGAGGATTGTTTCATATGACGAAACAGTGTTTCTGAATGCTTCTGAAATAATTTATTTGTTTACATTCTATGTTAATTCGTTCCTTCACATGCATTGCAAATTGAAACCACATGCACTATTTACATATCTACTTCAGTATTCTTATGAAAACAGGACGATTTCTCTTGAAATCTGAATGTCTCAACCAGACCTCATTCACTGAAAGAGTCGTGGACATTCATTGATTAAACTGTTCCATGACTATGGCAATTATTCTCGAAATTCTGTGTGCTAACCACTTTTTAACGTATGGAGGCCATTAGCACTCGCACTCGCAACCGCAACGTACGACAAAGGCAGGGGATTTCTTGGAAAGCTTCTTTGAGCTTTCTCTGAACGCTATCGTCACACGCGAGGGAGAATCTCACCAGCTCGTCGCAATGTAGTGGCAAGGCCGGTCGCTGTGCGAGGTGTGTCGGAGATAGTAGCGACGGCAGAGGCGGCGGCGGCGGCGGCGGCGGCGGC
>BOPP01000063.1:2642456-2681902 GCA_017312745.1 Gryllus bimaculatus
TGTTCCTTTTAGACTTCATTGGAGGAGAAAACGAAGGAGAAGAGAGAAAGAAGGCGAGGTCAGGAGGGGAAGAAGTCAGAGGAGAGAAGAGTAGGATAATCGTACAGGAGAGGAACGGAGGAGGAGATATGAGGCAGGAGACAGAGGAGGAGTAGGAAGAAGGAGAAAAGGAAACGTGAGTGATGAGGGGGGACGAGATGAGGGGGTGATGGAGGGGAGCGATGAAGGGGGCGGAATAGGGGACGGGATAGGGTACGCGAGGAGGGTCGCGAGGAGGGGACGCGAGAGGGGACGGAGGATGGGGAGCGAGAGGAGCGCGAATGAGGGGAACGCGAGGAGGGGGGGAGGAGGGGACGCGAGGCGGGGTGCGAGAGGAGGGGCGGAGGATGGGGAAGCGAGAGGGAGGAAGAGACGGAAGAAGAGGAGAAAAGAGTGTGAGGAGGAGGGGGGGAAGATGCGGGGGTGCTAACAGAGGATGGGTGCGGCGGCCTGCCCGGAGGAGGGCGCGGCCGGCTGGCAAGCGCGGCGGGTCGCCGGTGGACGGAGGGAGGGGGCGGGCGACCGCGTGGACGGCGCCGCGTCGCAGGAGCGCCGCGTCGCAGGAGCGCCGCGCGGGTCGCGCCGGAGCAGGAACCGTTGAGCGCTCATGAATATGCAGATTCGCGAATTCTCCGCGACCCACTTGGGCGCACGAGGTCGCCCTCGCCGCCCTCTGGGTTGCGCTTCCATCTCGGTAGCTTTACGCGCAGCACATCTTTCCTTTTTGACTTGGGCTGACATTATAGAATGATGAGCTACAGACTAGTTACTGTAATCCCCTAGGCACTATTAGGTTTCGGCGTGTTTTCAGTGAGGTTCGTGGTTTTGTATCTGAACTGTAGACGAGTATGCAACTCTAACAATTTACGGTACTACGAGCTTATTGTAGACTTCTTTCTTCCCATTTTCCTGTTTTCTCGCAATGTTTTTCTTCTCGTCATATTTTCGCCTTTTGTCAATTTTCCTTTGCTCAATCACTGTACTCTACTCCCTATTTGCCTTTGCCTGTTTCTTAATTTTTATAATTATTTTCTTTTTTGTTCTTTAAATATCAAGTATCTAAAAATTGTCTTCTAATGTTCATTTCAGAATATTCAATCGCAAGTAATAATAGATGCGCTTATGTCTAGATAATGTATTGCCACTTTAAGTGACTTAAGTGGAGAAGCAATTCATAGTTGAAAGAGTTTTGTAAGTTAAGATAATAAACAAAACAGCTTATTTATTGTATTAAAAGTACTTCATACATTACTGTTTTGTATTACATTACGTCGACTGGCTGTAATGAAAAAAAAATATTTATTGAATTTCAAATTTTCGTATTGAGTTGCTTATCATTGTGTAATTCGAAAGTCCTAGATATTTTTAGGTGTCTTCTGATTACACTCTTATAGCGCGAGTAGTGTGTTTATTGTTCGTGTAACATTACGATAAATCAGCAAATCACTCGCGCTGATTATGGTTTGGATACAGAAATACTGTAAAGGTGAATTTTTGTATTGAATTTTACCTTTGAGCGCACTAGAACACTTGGCATCTTTCACAACGTTTTATAAATATGTCGAGTAACATTCCCAGAATGGCACTTCTAATCAAATTTTTAAGACCATAATTTCCAAGAAATAGGAATTTTATGTTACGAGACATTCCTCAAGAACTTTACACTAAAATGACATTGTATATATTGCAGAAATATTATTGTCTATCTTAATAATAGTAAATGTAAAAGTATTTATAACGGAATGTTACGTATGCATACCAGTTATGTTTTCCTTCAGTAACACCAATACAATAATTTTTTTTTCACAAAGTAACGTAATATTTTAGGTACTTTACGGCCATCTGAAGTAAGAGAATATGATTCCGGGTGCTTCAACTACTGTGGTCGTTAGACCCGTAGGTGTAGTACATGTTATGTCCCGGGAGATGGACCTCCTTATCTGGAACGAAATATCTGGCACCCAGTTTCGTGTCGACTTGCGGGTTTTCTCCCTCAACAGGGAACAAGCAAGATGGAGAAAAGATTGCACGTGGTCTGTGGCCAATTTGTTAGGGTACCGCTCCGGTATTTGTCTGTTGTTGATCTGAGAAACCAGGAAAAACTACCGATCTACCGCAGCTGACTGCTAGAATCCTCTATTGGGATTCGAACCCTAACGCTATCGGTCAACGATGCTGCAGGCGGTCGCCTTAACAGTTACGTCCTTTCGTCATCTCGTTACCGCAGTCTGCGCCGCACAGGGTGCTAAACAGTGGCAGAGCGGCATGGAAGGGGGGAGGCCGGGCGAGGGTTACCGATTAGCGCTCTGGCCGCCTCGCCACTTAGCGCCTCGGGGTTAGGGCCTCTAGATACACAGAAAAGCGCAACCTGAGCGAGCTATCACCGATCACTTAACACTCTCTCATCACTGCTCTGCCAGGCAGCCTAGAAGAGATGAAGAGGAATTATAATAAGCCATGGTAGAAGCGCAACCAGCATTAATGTTATAAATGTAGTGTCCAACCGACTCGGTGTATTCTTTAAAAAAATGTTCCATTTATGCTAATTTAAAATACAGTTTTATTGTTTTATTATTTATAAAGGGAATTATTTATAAAGCATTCAATTGAGATATTGAATTTCTTCCGTTTCTGAAGAAAATAGGTAAAATCTGCAATTTTACATATTGTAAATATGTATCATGAAATTCCGGGAGGGGGCAGGTTGAAGTCTCATGATAATCACTGTATGTGCGCCACTGACTGAAGGCATTCTGAAGAGTTCCGACTATATTAATAACGGTTTGGAAAAGGTTAGAGGTTCCCAGCGCACACAATAGCACCTAGTTCAAACTCCCCAAACAGCCTACAATGGTGGAATGTACGGCGCGAAAGAATCATGTCGTGTCTCTAGGGGCTCTATTCGGGGCGAACATCGTCCTTCCTTCCCCTTTGCGACAGCACGACCCCCCACCCCACGCTAAGCCGCCCCGCCCCGCCCCGCCCCGCGCCCCGCCGCGCCGCGCCGCGCCGCGCCGCGCCGCGCAGCCTCTTTATGCAGGTGGCGTACGACGGCTCTTGTCAAAGTAGGGCGCCCCGGCGGCCCGGCCAGCGCTTCCCTCGCATCCAGAACGCAAGCCCTGCAAATCAACACCCGGATCCCCCTGGATTGCGGCTGAGCGGCAATAACGGCGCAACGCGCCTTTGAGATTTGATTTCGCTTCTCGCGAATCCCGCTTCCGGGTCGCTAATGGGTTGGCGCGCGTTATGGGGATTGGGGATGTTAGCTCGCTTATTTTGCAGAGTTGTTTGCGTGAGTTCCGGATATAACAGAATAATCTTAAAACCGTCTCTTATTTAACGTTTTCCTGTTTATTGGTCTGGGAGTTGCATTACCAAAAGTTTTGTAAGAGGCGATTTTCCTCATAACAATCATATTTTCAAGAGGAAGAGAAGTATTCAGCTGTTTTCTATTTGTTGAGCCCGGCAGGTTGTTATACACCTGCCTATGTATTTATTATTTAAGGTTCTGTAACTATTCCTTTCCGTCATTTCATTCAATATTTAGTATAACCTCTTCCTACCTCTCTTTTTGTACTAGAATAAGTTCTTCAGTAACTTCTTTTATAACCCCATACCTCACAAAATATGTCCTCTTTGCTTCCTTTCTATCACCTCAAAAACCAGTCTTTGCTTCCTTACTCTTCCTGGTACTTCCTCACTTTTTGCCAGATCTTTCCAACTAATTTGTTCCGTTTCGTACTTCCACTTGTTATTTCAAATGCATCCTCGACCGTCTTCCTCAAATTCCAAATTTCTGATATGTGTATTAACGTTCCACTTATGAGTCCCATTGAAATTAATTAGCATCTATCCATTGTGTTTGATTGTGTATTATGGTGAATTGTGTTATGTAAACAAAACAATAGACGTAAATATCAAGATATCAATTCAAGAGTAATTAATTTCGACTGTATCAATACTTAGTTCCTTTGAAACATTCACTTTTACGTAACATTTCTCTCTGAAAATATGTTCCTTCGGCGTTAATGGTTAACTCGTCTAGGGCATTTTTTATAGAAACACATTTTTTCTACTTGTACGTAAGCACTGCTTTACGACCACAGCGTTTTCTTTAACTGCCCTATGGCTTCTTGTGCGCAGGTCTGCTGGGCCGCGTGACCTCTCGGCTGCGCAAGCGCATCGCCGTGCGCACTGACGAGCGCATGCGCCTCATGAACGAGATCGTGTCGGGCATCGCCGTCATCAAGATGTACGCCTGGGAGATCCCCTTCGCCAAGATGGTGTCGCTGGCTCGCAAGTGAGTATCGTTCCAGGACTAGCAGATGCAAGGGGCGCTGAGGAAAATTATCACACGTAATTGTTGGGTAATCTTATGAAAGAAGATTTGATATAATCTCTCACGATCTTCATGTTCTATTGTTTTTGTTCATAATTAGAATTAATTTAATTATTCCACAGTGCAATATTAAAAGGAAATAATATTTTTTGTGATAGTAATTTGATGGGACATTGTAAGAAGATAACTCTTGTAACCAAAAATTATGTTTTAATGTTCACAATAATACAGCTTTAATCATGTTTTGAAGATCTTATACTTAATATTCCAACGTTTGAATTGGGAACAATATATAAACATATGACATGCATTATAATATGCATTTTATTATGTACATTATTATTCATTATGTTACATTATTCAAGAAACGACATTATTATGTACATTTTATAAGCAATAATTTTTCAATACTCTACCAAACAATATTTGCTACTCATTTATGTGAAATAAAATGATTGTGACCGGCTGCTTGCGAAAACGCTTCCTCTGTGTTACAACCGTCGCGTAACCGCTGCGGACCCGAAGAGGAAAGCAATTTGCGCAAATCTCCTCGCTCAATATCGCGGCCGTTCCGGCGCGGTGCCGAGGTCCGCAGCGCAGAAATGGGAGGCGGCCGCCGCTTCGACAGATGGCGGCCGTCGCCGCGGCGAACGCCCTTTCGATTGCCGCTCGGGATGGCGCCTTGAGTCGCGCGGCGAAGCGCCGGCTTTCGCTCTTTGCGAATCGCTTCCGTCCTTCCGACGATCGCCTGCACTTTCTTCGCGGCCTTCCCGCGGCGACTGCTCCGAGCGATGGGTTATGCATCAGTGCCATCGATGGGCACCCTGCCTCTTCTTTCGCTCTCTCTCTCTCTCTCTCTCTCTCTCTCTCTCTCTCTCTCTCTCTCTCTCTCTCTCTCTCTCGAAACGCGACGTTCTTTGAATTGGAGGGCATTCCCTTTGGCTTTGTCTGGTGTAGCGTGGGCGCATTGTTTAATTCAGCCGTCTTTCTGTGACACCCTATGTAATGCTTGTTATATAAAGAGAAACACACTATATGGTCTATAAACTATGGTCTATGACTTTGCAAGAAGTATAAGGGTTTTTAGAGTGATACTAAAACATTCTAATATGGATCGCATTATAGGAACTCAATAAATGAAGTATTCCTGACGAACGAGTTATTTTTTTCATGACGTGAATAATGAATGATTTTAGGGAAACATATTTCAGAATTTTTATCACAATGAAATATAATACTATTATGTTTAGCTAGAAATTACCAACCACCAAAAAGATGAAAAATTACAAAGGCAATTTCAAAGAAATGAACTTTTTTTTGCAACGAAAGCAAAACTGGATTCTTTAATATAGCATAATACGTGATTTCTGTTAAGAACTGATATTAAATAATATTTCTATTATCTATAATAAAATTGTATCAGCATTCTTATCTTTAATGTTGTTCCTAATTCCAATGAAAACGTGCTGCTAATGAGAAGATGAGTTTAAGTTATAGTAACGAAAGTAAACAATCGATAATTCAATTACGATATTTTTCAACCTCATATGTCTCTTGTTAAAATTTATGGTCATTATTCCACTCGTAAAATTAAAACCAATAGTGTTTAAATATACATAAAAATGCCCCAATCAGGGTGGTGTATCTCAAAAAGGTTTTTCTCTCCGATTTTTCTTACCGCGTCTTTCAACTGTCCAATCATAAACTGTTAATCATCTATCTAAGGAGGGGTTATACATCAATCGCTATGTTGATGTCCAATAAACAGAGTATGTAATATAACATAACCTCTGATTTTAACAACACGGTTTCAATTATTTTCAATTTTTGGCGCGTTTTGGAAATCTATTGGACATAATTTCACTCGTGGTCCTATTGAATTACGTGCTTTGGAAATTCTCAGATAAATACCCTCCTGGCTTCGCGAGTCGAGAATTTATCGACAATTCCCAAAACACTCGTGGTATTACTTACGATAAACCAATTGCTCAAATCAAGTAAATTCCTGGACGAAATGAATCCAAACCTCACTCTCCGAACCACTCGTTTGCTGTACCTCCTCCCGGCGCTGCGCTGACCCGCGTCCCGCGCTTTCCCGCAGGTACGAGATCGACGTGGTGACGTGCATGTCGTACGTGCGCGGCTACTACCTCTCGTCGCTGGTGTTCGTGGAGCGCTCCTCGCTCTTCGTCACGCTCATGTCCTACACTCTGCTCGGCAACACCATCTCCGCCCACAAGGTAGGCCACCCGCCCGACGCGGCGCGGCGCTGCCGCCGCCGCACGCGCTCTGCAGCTTCCGCGCCCCGCCGCTGGGAAGCGCCCGCGGCGCCAAGCTGGTTGGGATCCTTTCGGAGAGTTACGGGGAGATTTCTGTACCGGTTTTGAATACGAATATAAAATAATAGTTGATTGTGGGGCAATTGTAAAATATTTTTTATATCTTTTACTACCAGCCCTTTTAATTCGAATAATGCTAACAACGCAATGAACAAAAACGTAAGAAGGCAATTTAAAAGTTCTTAAATGAACATGTTCCAATATTTTCCTCTCGATATTTTTAAATAAATATTTTCATATTCAATTCGAGAAAGTCTGCAGGCATAATGTCTGGAGGTACAATGAAAATGCATCTGGTAAATATATCTCCTATGAAATCTGGCACCTGAAAGTAACATTGGTCCAAAGACATTTCATTGCAAAAAACAACGAAATTTCCAATTTAGGTTTCCAAATTTACGTTCGTAGCTACATTATGAGTTAGGTAGCGATTTTTTTTTGGAAAAGGACCATTAATATAACTTCATTTGTGGTTTTCAAACCTTTTAGAAGTACGAAATTTTGAGCTTTATACATTGCCTTAGTTTTTTACATACCTATTAGT
Source organism: Gryllus bimaculatus (assembly GCA_017312745.1). Taxonomy (NCBI): domain Eukaryota; kingdom Metazoa; phylum Arthropoda; class Insecta; order Orthoptera; family Gryllidae; genus Gryllus; species Gryllus bimaculatus. Next base: position 2,649,718 of record BOPP01000063.1, read on the forward strand.
AAAGCTAAAATTGAATAAAACCACACGAATTCACCAGGCATTTCTCATACACATTTGAATTCTGTGTATTTTATGGGGGCACAAGTAAAGTATCACTTCTTGAAAGCGTTAATTGTTGGTTAAATGAATAGATAATCTATGTCATGACTTAAACTCCTCAATTATTTTGATTAAATGAAGGGATACGACTGTTGCTTTATCAGCGTAAATAGGAAGCCAGAAATAGTCTATTTTTACCAATATACATTTCATAAACATTAACAAAAGTTTGATTCTTCGCCTTTGAGTGCAAAATAAACGCGTCTGCTCTGATTGAGCAGTTCTTCCGGAAAATGACGATTTTTAAGAAGTTACACCATTCTTGTGCGATTTTATTTTGGCACTTTCGGAAAACGGGTTAAGGCCCCGCTTTCGGCGGGCAGAGGGAGCCTCCTGTGCCCTCGGCCCGCCCGGGAGCTCCCTCTGGCGTCGCCCTGACCGCTCGCGCCCCCGCAGGTGTTCGCCATGGCGCAGTTCTACAACGTGCTCAACCAGACCATGGCCTCCTTCTACTCGCTGGCCGTGGCCAACGCCGCCGAGACCTACGTCACCGTCCAGCGACTGCAGGTGAGCACGCCGCGACCACGCGCCCAGCAGCCCGCGCGTCTCCACGCGCAAGGTCGCGGTGCCGCCTTCGGGAAACACGCGGCCCCGAGGCTTTGGGACTAGGGAAGGAGATGCAGACGAAACCGAATTTAAAATAAAAATTACTTAACAGTAAATGGATATTCTAATTCGTAACTTTTGTTTTAATAATTATTATTACAATTAATACGATTATATTACTGACTAGTTTGCCTAGAACAGCCATAGCAAATAGATCTAGTTTGTCTATCGCATCTGATCGAAAAAAATATAATCTGTCAAGATACGATTAATTCGATATACTCCGTCGAGATCTCTCTTTTTTATTAAACATTTTTATCTTATCTGTCTGATAAAACAGTTTGAATATACATTGTACATAAATTGTTCACAATTAGAAAATAAAAATGTATTTCTGGTTTCTTATACGAAAGTAATTTTGGACAAATTCAAGAACAGTTTTATTTGCTCATTTGATATTGATCATTGATTTGCTGCACTGAAGGGTGGAGGTTTATTGGGTGTCAGCCTCTTCCCAGTCGCAATAGCCAAAGACACATATTGGCAAATATAGTTTTGACTAACTTTCTGTATTAAAGAAAGCCATTAAATATCTCAGTTAAAAACGTTAAAAATAACTATAAATCAACAAATAATACTAGACCTTATTTTGAGCATATTTAAACAATTTAGTCTGCATCAAGTTAGAGACTGCACCTGTAGCCCTTTCCACAGAAACATAGAGGTGGCTCCTCTGACATTGTTAGACCTATTATTCGAAGGATAAGCATGAATTACGGTACCAAATGCGATAAAAATACTACATCTTTATTTTTAAGTTTAAAAAAACGTATTGTTCTTGAGTGAAACGCCATAGAGATGGCAGGTCCGAGAAGCTGGTAGCATTCAGCCCAGTCCGACTCTGTAGACCCCTCCGACACCGGACGCTCTGAGCACAAGGTGACGTCACACGGAGCTCGCGAAAGCGAATGTCACGGGGCTGACGTCACGTATTGCTGCAGTGCTGCGTTTGTTTATGGGTTGTAAACGCTTGAGTACGGGGAAAACCAGTACAGTTTTTTTCTGAAGAAAAAAATAGAACATATGAAATTGTAATTCGCGTTGTTTTGCTCTCGTAGCACCAATTACTATTAATGCAGTCGTGAGCTGGACATATGCTAATTCGCAATAGTTACTGAATAAACAAGGAAATTACCACACTTGGTATGATCAAATAAATATAAATTCTTCGTTACAGATTCAAAACAGAAACAGACTACCCGAAAAAGTAATGAATAGTGATTCGTCGGTGGTAAAGAGCACATTTTTAGGATTTCGTCTTAATGGCCCCTGTTCATTTCATCAAGTGCTAAATATAGTCTAAACGACCGCGTGTTGCGTAATATTGATTGAGTATTGAAGATTGGGTGGACACGAATGCAAATACATTGGGTAAGCGACTGACTGGCTGACGTATTCAATTGATTACGTCACTGAAAAATGTTGAGGTGAGCAAATTTGCGTGTCTCTGGTCCTTTGTTCTTTGCTATTTTTATTATCTAGTAGTGATGAGTAATAAAATGTTCTTTGCACTCATCATGTTGATGATGCAAGCGTCTTCTTCGCAAAAGTCTATTCTCGGGATGATTCATCTCTGACTTCAAAGGAAACAAGACATATTTTGTAGTATCAAAGAAAAAATAATTCTGAAATTCGTCATGGTTAGTAATAATATTGATCAGTGAACCAAGGCCAGTAACTCCAATTAAAATATGGATAACACATTTCAAGTGTAACGAATAATCAAGATCATAAAATATTAACTTAATTGATCTATAAACATAATAAATTTATTTTGTAGCAATAACTTAACCATGCCGTTTGCCTTCGTTTGGGAAACTTGCTAATGAATCACACGCTTGGAAATTTGTAGAATTCTAAGGAATTTATAAAAACTCGACACAATTATCGTATATTTTTAAGATATAAATTTTTAATGAAAAAAGAAGAATGAAGGATATATTTAGAGTTTTTTCATTTCCCGTATTTCCTTCAATACTCAGATAGATTATCGAATTTCACCTCGTGACAATGCATTTGTGAATTATATCCGTGTATGTGATCATAGAAGTTATTCTTGAGATTTCACATTCATTTAGAATTCTTCTTGAATAATGTTTGCACCAACAGACACATGTTCACTCTGGAAGTTGCCACCTGCCTCTTCTCAGCAGGCACGATCGACACGTTCTCCCAGCCTGTTCTCAATATTTCGCGCTCGCGGCGCGGGCAGACTCGGGCAGACTCTGGCAGACGCTGGCAATACTCCACCGCGCCGGAACGTCTCCCAATCTTCAATCCTCGCGAATTATGCGCGCGCAGGCACTGCGAGTTAGCAGGCGCGCGCGTTTGCACCCAGGGCTTGTTCAAACGGCTGCCGAATCCCATTGACACACTCGCCGAATGGGGCTGTGGGCGTGCCAAGGCGAGTGGGCTCGATTGAGCCGCGTTGTACGGGCAAACGCTTTTCCTCCGAGCGAGCAACGATCCCAACCCCGACCCGTCCATACCAGCTCGCCCCTCGTTCACCCTCTCTGCTCCAACACCTCCTTATGACCTTATTCGAGTCCCCTCCCGTCACCCATATCCCGTCGCCCTCTCTCGCTCCAGTCACTCGCCCCTTCCCGTCGCTCTCCCGTCGCCCACCCGATCCCCTCCCGTCGGCCTTACCCGTCCCACCACACTCTCGCCTGTCCCATCGCCCTCCCGTCGCCCTCCCGTCGCCCTCCCCTCGCCCTCCCGTCCGCCTCCCGTCGCCGGCCTTCCGCGAACGCGACCTTCCCGTCCCCACCCGTCGCCGCTCCCTCCACTTCCCCTCGACCCGATCGTCCCTTCCCGGCGCACTTCCCGTCGCCCACGTCGCCGTCCGTCGCACCACTCGGTCGCACCTCCTTCTGTCCCATTCCCGTCGCCCTCCCGTTTGCGCCCTCCCCGGTCCTCTCCTCCCGTCGCCCTCCCGTCATTCGCCCACCCTCACTTTTAAGCTAAATCCCACCTCCTTGTCGACCATCTTACTGACAGCCCTTCCGAGTCCCCTGTTCGCCCCCCCCGCCCCCCTGCTGCCCCGCCACCTTCCGCCACCCAGCTGCCTTCCCGCCGTCCTCCCCCCCCCCCCGCCCGCCCCCTCCCGTCTCCCACTACACCCCTACCCGTCGCCCCTAGCCGCCCACCTGCTCCTTCCCGCTAGTACTAACGGAACATCGCTCTCACCATCGCAATTACCATTTCAATCAACACCGCCTCACCACCAACTCCATCGTCACCATCATCGCCACCATCGCCGCCACCATCACCATAGTCATCGTCATCGCTGTCACCCTCACCGCCACCTTCATCACCAACACCATAACTACCACTACCTCTAACACCGAGAACGCCAACATCACAGAGTTTTCTGCGGCGGAGTGTTGAATAATTAAGGGAAACGTGTCCGCGCATCCCGAACGCAGCCGTATCGGCCATCTGGGGACTCGTCGGAATATATTATCAGCGTTCAAGGAGATCGCCTTGAAAGTGTTGTTGGAACGGCCTGTGGCAATTGATAGTTTTGGCGTGAGGGAGTCGTTTGCAGAAGTTGACGAATACAGTTGGGGAAGACGTGCCAATACGAGAATCATGTACCGTTCGGGACACGTGTCGCGAGAGGTTCGACGCACAACACGGTGTTCAGTGTGCTGCTAAGAGGCGTCATGCGCGTAAACATTTATGAAAGGAATACATGTAAGACTTTTCGCAGCTTTGGAACACGAATAAATAATGAAATAAGCATTCATTGTTAAGTGTTCATAAACCTGCCATAGAAGTTAAAACACTGTGATCTATTCTCATTGAAAAATATTCATATGTAGTTTTTCTTTAAAGACGAGTACTTTTCGTTCAATCTCTTCAACGCATGTTTTAAATTGAAATTATTTTGGTACAATAATAATTTACTTCTGTATGAGGGAGATATATTTACTTCTTAAGCATATAAAGCTATAAAGCATATAAAGCTGTGCTGAAATATAGTAGTTCTGAAGAGTGATAATCTTCGCAAGCGATATAATGTAAGAAAATACATTCATTTTACAAATGAGATTTCTTCTGGTCACGTGGGATGTTTTAATTTTACGAACGTGCCGTAGAGTTTCGAAGAAATGGTTTCAGCCTTGAAACACGAAAGTCGAAAACGACCATCCTACCGCTGTGCACTTTGCCGACAGTTCCAAGGAAGTTGAATTACTCAAGTTACATTAGTGGGAGAGGAGAGGAAGAAAATATATAAGACGGCGGACGGCACAAGACATGCAGTTGGTGCAAAGTCGTGAGTCACTTGTTTGTCCACGTGGCTGCGCACGCTCGTACCCTCTAGCGTTCGGCCTGGAGATTCTGAAAAGCATCTTGACGTCAGGGGCCCCTCAGCTCAAAAACAGCTGCTATTGTCATTCCAAGCACGATCTGGAGGCAGGCATGGCGCCACTTACGTCTTCATCGCTTTAAGTTGTATGCCTTGCAGGTTGGGACAAGACGAAAACACAGACCATTGTTCGGGGTTGTGTTTGAGGGTAAAAGCACTAATGGGATCTGAAGATTGACATCTCAAGGCCTTGTGGTCCAAGGTTTGAGACAAGAGTTCGAAGGTTATGTGAATGTGTCTAGTAAGCACTTTTTGGAAAGACCAATAAGTAACAAGAATTTGAAAATAAATACCAATAAATCACGTACGTTAAGGTTGTAAATAATTATATTATTTGCAGCTCTTTATCTTTAACATTGTGACAGCTCAACATGGACTTTTCAAGTAAGCTCTTTCAAAACTCACATTAAGTCTGAACTGAGCTACTTGTCAAGGCTGTGGTGGCCGTTATTGTTTACAGATTATTTTCTTTTAATTTTTATAGTACTATCAACATACGATCATACGACAGTGTAAATGCTCTTTGATGATTCACAAAAAAAATCAGAAAAAGGGTAATTGCGTATAATTTCCTCAATTACTTGCCTTCTGAGCTGGTAAGATAGCAATGTTTTTCATTTCATCACAACTCACGAAACGATTTGCGTCTCTAGAATTCACCTGATCATTCGAATCATCGTCGATAAGGAAAGGTTACGAGCCCGTCATGTTAACTAATGTGAGAAGAAAATTACGGAGGCGAAATGACTTAGCTGCTTTCGAAACCAGGTAGAAGATTTGAGCAGGCACTGAGGGGGGGCAACGTTCACGGCGGGAGATATGTTGTCTCTGAGCAATTCCTCAAATTGGACACAAGAATTCGTTTAATTCAAATACATATGCCCACAAAACTAAAGATTGTTCAGTCATTATGGTAGATTTTTCATTTAACATACAGGGCCATTCGAAAGGAAGAAGTTGCGTGAGAAATGCTTCTGTGGCACTTGACACAAAAGGTCTTCGCTTAACCTCACCAAGGTCACATCCGGTTCCGTGGACTTCCCATAGCAAGGTGAACGACCTCTGGATGAAAAGAAATGCGGTGACCCCTAGCCTCCGCCACGGTCTTTGGTGCGGAAGGCTCCTTGAGCGCGACAGGGTGATGAATGTAAACATCGAGACCGTCGAGAAGTATTGGTTTTGGAATCCTGCGGTCTTCCCTTGGCCTTCTCGGGTTACGACCAAATATGGTTAACGGAGTGTTTCTTCGACTGGAAGAGGTTTGCTGGTCCTAGCTGTTGTCTTAGGGGCACCGTTTCATTCAAAGCTGACAGATTTTTTTAAAAGAACGGTCTAAACCATAGTAGTAATTGATATTATTTTGGTATTTACGATTGTTTATTGAAATTCAATCAGTTAAAATGTTCACTCATTTACACTCAATCCAAATCTCTGAGTAATGATAAAAAACTATTCTCTTAGTTTTTTTTAACCTTCAACTAGGAACATTAAACCGAACATTCAAACGAATGATATCGTGGAATCATAAAAAAATTATAATAATGTTTGAAACTAATCTTTGAAAATTTGGAAAAGAACTCACAATTTGAATGATTTTAAACTGATTTCAGGACGAAAATTTAAATAATGTTTAAAATGGCTAAATTCATTATTATTTAGTCATTAAATATAAAAAGTCTTTAATTATTTTGTAAGATATTCTGAGACTGATATTCATTCGCCTGTCTCTTCTCCACCGTTGGTTTACAGTGTGCCGGAATGACACTGCGACATGCGACTGCCATGCAAAGAATTTGGTTCTATGAAGTTATACTTATGTTATAGATGCTTATTAAGTTGTATCATTAATGTTATTTCTGACATACTGAATCGTAAATTACATTTACAATGGAAATTTATTACACAAGAATTCCTTGAAATTTATTTTTCAAATTGCGTTACTGCTTTAGTAATGGCACAGTTTGAATTGGAGGTTAAAAACAGGGTTGACTTCAAGATCATTTTTTTAAATCAATTTATATCCAAGATTTTCAAACTCAAATTACAAGCAACAAAAATGAGATAAAATAAAGTTTGAAGATAGTATACGACTGAAAGAAAACCAGTAGCTTAACAGATCTAATATCAACCTCCTTTTCTCAACCCCTATTGGTGTCATTATTAAATCGTAGACAGCCAAATGTATTTACAAAAATGTGTTAATTTATTTAGGACGAGGTTCAAGTCTTGGGGTTTGGTCTTGCGCCTGACCACTACCAAATTTTAATACAAATAAGTTTTAAAAACGTAAGCAATTAGGGGTTTCTACTAGGAATCCTACAAGGTATTTATCAATTTAAAAAAAATCTTCTCTCTTTGACTTTATATGCTCTTTACTTGCATGTTTGGAGTAGGTTAAATGTTTCATTATTATGTGCAATAAAATAAAGCACTCTTCAGTAGATAAAATAGATTTTTAATGTTCAGACATTAATAAGGTTCTGTGGAAGTCAGTACATCATCATAAATCACGTAGTAATTAGAAAATATAAAATATTTAAAATATTTTATAATAATAAAAAAATATAAAATATTAAAAAGACGTTAAAGTAAACCAGTGTTACTCGCGACTAAAATACGTATATAATCCTGTGCTCATTACCCGCCCATTACCAGCACAACTTTTCTTGACAGATGGCCTACCTCTCCTCTTCCTGCTATAATAAACAGTTGAAAAGGTACAAGCTCACAATGAGCGCTGATGACAACAGATGTTGACAAGCCAAATAGGTGATTTGCAATTGCAAAGGAGAACTCTTTGTATTTCTCGTCGAAAATATTTAAAGAAATGACTGAAGGACTTTTGCAGGAGACACCTCGAACTAATTACTGACAGCACCAGGTTTGACTTTGATTTTCTAGTGCTTCGCATTGCTTCAAAATCTCTAGTGGATAATATTGTAACTAATACTTCCACTCTATCCTACTACCTCCAAACCATCGTACAAGAAACGTTGCGTGAATAATAAAATTATACAAATACTCTGCTGCGCTAAAGAATACTCAACTAATTCGAACATAACGGTCTCTTTTATCCAATTTTTAGATAACGTATCATTAGTAACCCGCAGGATGTACGCTTCTGAACTCAGGGGCGGATTCATCAGATTATTTTGGGAGGGGAGCCATAATAGATTTTTGTTACATAATAAAACTATTTATTATGTTGTATATTATTTTTAGCATATATATATATAATATAGAATTATATATATATATATATATATATATATAATTAATTACATAATTAATATGTTCATCTAATATTTACAATAGTTGTTGAATATAACATAAAAAATGTTGAAATAAATGTTGCCAAACGAAGGAAGGTTTAAGGACGAATGCGCCCGTACGAAGTGGGGGTGGTGCGTTGCCGCAGACATTTCCTGCTGCTGGGCGAGAACGCGCCGGGCGTTGGGCCGCCGGCGGCGGCGCCCGTGCAGCCGCTGGGCGGCGGCGACGACCCCAAGAAGCAGAAGGAGGCGGTGAAGGAGGAGAAGGACAAAGAGAAGGAGAAGGCGTCGGAGGGCGCGGGCGCGCCGGCCGGCAGCGTGGCGCTGGCGCGGGTGGCCGCGCGCTGGGGCGGCGCCGCCTCCGACACCCTGCGCGACGTGAGCGTGCGCGTGGTCCCCGGCCGCCTCTGCGCCGTCATCGGGCCCGTCGGCTCCGGCAAGGTCAGTGCGCTGGCGCGCTCCGTCTGCAGGTGGGGTTCTTTTCCTCTCCGCTCTCTTTCCACTCCGCCTTTCTCTGTGCTCCCCCTCTCTCTGTGTCCCCCCCTCTCTCTCTCCTCTGTATTCCCTCTCTCTCTTCTCTGTGCTCCCTCTCTCCATTCTCTGTATTCCGTCTCTCTCTTCTCTGTGTTCCCTCTCTCTCTCTCTCTCTCTTCTCTGCGCTCCCTCTCTCTCTTCTCTGTGTTCCCTCTCTCTTCTCTCTACCTCTCGTTTGTTTGTTACATTTTTTACTCATCATAACTCTTTATCTTCTCTGATTAACCTCTTATCTTTCTTTCTTGCCTCTTCTCCTTATTTATGCTTTTACTCCTTCATTTCATTTCGCTTCTTCAGTGTTGAAAACCTTTTTTTAATCTTGAGATTTTATTCTTATTTTGTCTTGGATATCTCGTTTTACATTTTGAAATGCCTATTTTTGCTCTTTTTCTTTCACTCAAGTACTTAGTCCGCAAAGGAGAGTAAGGTACTGCCTCAGTATTTGAACATAACTACCATTTCACAGCACGTTTTGTTTCGAAATTTAACTTCCTTTTGTCGTACAGAGAAAAATAGCTTTTTAAAAGTGAGGCACACGCCTACTTAACAAAAACGTTCTCTTAAGGATCACTGCTATTGGGACAGCCACTCCTTCAGAGTACGCCTCTTACTTTCCCTGGGAATCGCATTCATCTCGGAACCTCATTTATAGCCATATATCAGGCAGTGCCTCAATTATCAAGGTACCCTATGTTCTGAGAAACCCATTTTCCCAGTTTTCCGCCCGAGTGATAGATAGATACCCTTTTAGATATACTCAAAGGTTCAATAGACCCCCATTTAACACCCCCTATTTTACCAAAGATCTCCATTTTTCAAAAGACCTCGAGAGACCCCCTATTTCCTGAGAGACCCCCTATTTCCTGAGAGACCCCTTATTTTCTGAGAGACCCCTTATTTTCTGAGAGACCCCCTATTTAACGAGTGACCCCTTATTTCCTGAGATACCCTCTATTTCTCGAGAGATCCTCAGTATGAGTGGCCCCCACTTCCCGAAGGACCTTATTTCTCGAGCAATTGCATTTTCCGAGAACCTTCACAAGCCGAGAAATATCTTTCACAGAAGACCCCTCCCCTGCCGAAGGGGTCATTAAGGGAGAAAGTGTTCTCTCACTCACTGGCCTCGGGCCTCGAGCCCAAGCTGGTCTTACGCCATCACTGGTATTTACGCGAAAATTACGAGTACTTAGGTCTTAAACTTGTACTACTTTTTTACTAACGAAAATATGGAGAGACCCTTTGTTATGGGATGGAACAAGTATTTATTTGAAGAGTTTTATTTTCGGTAGGTTTTTGTTGCTTATAATTACACAAGCAACACTAGGAAGATACAGCTTTCCAGTAATAGCTCGTTGACAAAAAAAATCGCTTCTGTGTAATGAAAGAAAGAAACAATTACCAATTATGAAATGGCGTTAGGTAACATACGGAAAAAATAGCATTAAGGCGGGTTAAGAAGGTTGCTTTCATTAAAAAATTTCATACACGATGCACACTTTATAAGATTGCATCATGCACGGTGCGGTATATAACATTTCAATGAAAGGAATATTTTGTAAATTAATTACCCTTTTAGTGTCGCGTTAAACTCGTAGCATTCGTTTGCGTAATTCGTAAACGACGAAATGAAATGAAGAAACAGAGGCAGCCACAAGACAAAAAAAAACAGATACATTATTTTTTCTTTTTAATCACACGAGTAGGAAATAGGACGGCAGTCGAAAAACTGTGGAGGAAAAGAGGAAATGTATAATAGCGAGAGGAAGCGAAATATAGAGGGGGCAGGATGTTGGGAAATGGAAAGGAAATGAAGCATGGAGGTGGGCGTGCAATGCGGGCGGGACGGAAAGCGCCGGGGAAGGGCGGGAAATGAAAGAGAGCTACGCGCTGCCAACCGCGCAGAAATCGCGACGCAGTCAGCAGCTGCAACTGCGGGGGCGAGGCGGCAAGAATCAAGAAGAGCGGGGGACGGAGGGCGGGGCTGGGGCGGGGTTGGAAGTTGGGCCCGCGGGAATAGAGAGAGAAGTAGGAAAGGGCATTCAGCCGTCATGAAAAGGACCTCTGTAAGCATTACGTATGCAACGGACGCCTGCACTTGGAGAAAGAGCAGGAGTGTAGGTGTGGAGATCAAGCTGCGATAGGAGAGGTGTACGAAACGGGCTGTGCATGAGAAAGAGAGAGAGGGAGGAGGAAGGAGAAAGGAAATTCTCTGCGTCGCAGTTGGCGATAAGTAAAGAAACTTGTTGCAAGAATGAAACTTAAGTTAAAAAACGTGTTGAAAACTTGAAATGAAATAATATATTCAACGTACACAAAACTCTTGCTGAAATGTGTAGAGAAAATATAAATGGATATGAATCATGAAGTTTGCACTCAGAGTAAGTTTGGTATATTACAATGTAGTATTATACATAAGTTTTAGTCACATGCTATTTGTTAAGATGGAGAATAACAATTCAGTTTACTGAAATTGTCGAATATTTACATTATTTTAAATCTAGAAATGAAACTTCTGGTTGTTAGATAAACCACGATTTCCTTAGTATGTATTTCATGAAAGTAATCCAAACCAGTTTGTTAACTGATAGATGTTTTAAATATTATGTTCGAAAACATTTTCAGTAGTGTTAATTAATTTTGATAAAACTTTTTGTTAAAGAATGTAGGGGTAGATTTTAAAGCTTAACTTTGTGTGCGTTGTCGCTATAGAAACAAATAGTGCAAAGTAATTAAAATGCATGTATTCTATGCTGCAAAGCACATTAGATTCCGTGTATTAATAAAAAGAGCAATTTCAGTTGTATTAGTTGTTCAATCAAAATGTAATATTACTTAACACTGAATTACTCTTTCCATTAGAATGTTTTGTGAAATCTGAACCGAAACGAAAGCTCTTCATGCTAAAAGTAAATTTTATAAGGATGTACAAGAAAAGTAGTTTTTATTTACGGTATCGCAGAGCTGATTTATTTCTTCAAATATACGTGTTAGGACGTGCGACCAAAAAGGGAAACGTTTGTCTATTAAATAGCATTCAGGTAATTTACGTCAATATAATTTATTTCAGAAAATTGCGGCGTGTTTGATTCTATTGAGTCTGATCCTCTTTGACGGTGCAGCTTGAATAGTGTGAAGCGAGATCCTTTTTCTCCCGAAGCGTATGCGCCTGCCGAGACAAGCGCGCAGTCGTTTCGGGGGCGGCGCGTGAAGGGCGGCGTGCGTGTGTGCCGGCAGAGCTCGCTGCTGCACGCGCTGCTGGGGGAGCTGCCGCTGCGGGAGGGGGCGGCGGCGGTGGGCGGGCGCGTGGCGTACGCCTCGCAGGAGCCCTGGATCTTCGTGGGGTCGGTGCGCCAGAACATCCTGTTCGGCCGGCCCTACTGCCCCGAGCGCTACCGCGAGGTGGTGCGCGTGTGCGCCCTCAAGCGCGACTTCGAGCTGCTGCCCTACGGCGACCGCACGCTCGTCGGCGAGAAGGGCGTCTCGCTCAGCGGCGGCCAGCGCGCGCGCATCAACCTTGCCAGGTGAGCTCTTGCCTCCGCTCTGGTTGCTTTTCTCCAGGCTCTCTTTTTCTTTTCTCTTTGCTCTCTTCTCTTTTCTCTATACTCTCTTTTGTTTCCTCCGCACTCTTTTTATTTTCTCCGTGCTCTCTTTTATTTTATCCATGCTCTCTTTTCTTTTCTCCATGCTCTTTTCTTTTCTCACGGCTTTCTTTTCTTTCTCCTGTTTTCCTTTCTTCTCTACTATATTTTCTCTTCTCTCTGCCCTTCTTTCTTTTCTCTCTTCCTCTTTTCTTTTCTCTCTTCCTCTTTTATTTTCTCTCTACTCTTTCCTTTCCTCTCTGCTCTCTTTCCACTCCGCCTTTCGCTGTGCTCCCTCTCTCTTCTCTGTGCTCCCTCTCTCTCTCCTCTGTGCTCCCTCTCTCTCCTCTGTGCTCCCTCTCTCTCTTTTCTGTGCTCCCTCTCTTTCTCCTCTGTGCTGCCTTTCTCTCTTCTCTGTGTTCCCTCTCTCTCTCCTCTGTGCTCCTTCTCTCTTCTCTGTGCTCTCTCTTCTGTCTACCTCTCGTTTGTTATCTTTTTTTACTCATCATCACTCTCTATCTTCTTTGAATAACTTCTTATCTGCCTTTCTATCTTATTTCTGCTTTTACTCTTCCATTTCATTTCGCTTCTTCATTATAGAAAACCTTTTTTTCATCTTGAGATTTTATTCTTATTTTGTCTTGGGTATCTCATGTTATATTTTGTAGTGCACACAAACAATAATTTTTAAAAAAGTTAACACGTAGGAAATGAATATAATATCTGCGTTAGTAATGAAAAATGCGGGTTATTTATGAATTATTTTTGTTATTTCATAATCAAAAACATTTATGTGTAATTTGTTTTGTAGCAACTGCGATAATAAGACAATTTAAACGTATATTGTTTGTATCAGAAAAATCATTTAAATGTCATGTTCTTTCCTGCAAGGAACTTTCTATAACGTATCATCTTTCCTTCCCAGTAATATAATAACGCTGTTGCAGTACTAAGCTCTACTTTACTCGGCTTTCTTGTTACTCTCCGCCAAAAAATTTTGATGTCGGTATAAATGAAAAGCAACAAAAGATCATTTAACACTCATATCCAATAATCTAAGTAAATGTCTTAATTTCAATCGGACCGTCGTGACCTTATAAATTTAAAATTGTGGCAAGAGAACCTCCAGAATTGTAATATTAGGCGTAGATACGTTTCAGTATTTCTCGTTTTGTGTCTAACATTCTAGAGATCGACATCTGCAGGTTTCTCTTTTTAAGTACAAGATCATCAATATATCGTGGTAAATTGCAGAATATGGTAATTTATGACTTATTGTTATATAAATGCTTTAATCATACTCCATTTTTTTCACAAAATTAAGTTCAATATTCCTTACATGTTCGTTCTCCAGGGATATCCACACTATTTCATATTTTTATCAAAGATGACGTTAAAGAAGAAATGCGATAATGAACATTTTTATCAAAGAGGACATTATGCGGTAATGGATGTCTCAATTGTTGATTTGATTCTTGAGTGAATTCTTTTTTTCATTATGTCCTAGTAAATACCACGAGTGTGATTGAAAAATAAACTTCATAACTAAACACATTCACAGGAAATAAAATGTTTTAAGTGCTTTATGTTATTTAACCGACATCGTATTTCCGCAGAGCTGTGTACCAAAGTGCTGATGTGTATCTTCTGGACGACCCTCTCTCCGCTGTCGACACGCACGTCGGCAAGCAACTGTTTGACGAATGTATCACCAGCTACCTCGGTGGCAAGACGCGCATCCTTGTAACTCACCAACTGCAGTACTTGCAAAATGCTGATCATATTGTCATGTTCAACAACGTAAGTAATTTACTTAAAATTCGTATCTTAAAAAGTGTCTTGTTCTTACACCATGTGCATTTTTTCAGTGCTCTTAAAGTATTATTTGAGTATATTCGTTCCTTATTTACTGCAAATGAAGTGAAACGTTTGGGTTTAAGTCAAATGGCGCTTTATGATTTTCGCGACAAATACGATAACCTTCACCTAAATAATTTGCGTAATGGATTTATTGACAGGCATTTGCTTTTCAATTATCTTGTTCTTATCTTATCCTTTCATTAAAAATAGATTTCACTTATTCCGTGCGTCATTGAAATTACAAGCAAATTATCGCTCGCGAGTCCTGGCACTTGGAAAAAGTCATAAGTAACTTCTATCAGTTTACCTTTTACCGTTGTTTACGACATTTCTAACTGTTTGCTTTTAGGTGTTCATAGAAATGGTATTGACTTGAATTAAATAAAGGCGTAAATGAAGAGAAAAAAAATACATATGTTGATAATGTGATTCTCAAACCCAGTGAAACAGTGAGATATTTGATTAAGTTAGCTGGGAAGTAGTACAAAATAACGTAAAGAAATGAGCAATTTCTATTCTTCTCAAAGCTTCAATTTCAAGAAATTAATTATATTATTGAATTTTAAGTTCTAAACTTGCAAGAGTCCGTATTTTTAGGATGATGAACAACAAATAAAACACATGCATTAATTATGTAAGCTAAATGAAAAGAAGTTCGTTTAATATTGTTTATTTTTTCAGAGATAAATGTTTTGACAATTCCGCTTTCCTATTGTTTTTTTCTCAAGATCCGCCTCTAGTTACTACGCACGAGATAAAAAGGACCTGCTTTCTTTTCACAATTTTGAAACATTCGTATTGCCATCAGACACCATCATTCTATTCGACAAACAAGCCATTCTCAGGGCCATGCTTTGAATGCTAGGTGCTGTGGGGCTAGTGAAGTCTTGATTATTTTCATTGCCCTATCAGTAACGAATGCTTCTAAAGACAACAATGGAAAAACAACCACTCCCTAGCCACTCCCAGTCGTTGTGTACAGAAGCATAGAAGCTCAGTGCGAAACATATTGCGCATCATTGGGTTGATTTAAATATCTGAAACAATTATCTAAAACTTAACGAAGAGGTAGAGGCTATTGTTACAATGAAGGATAGTTGAATAGTTTGATCAGATCGTTACACTAACTCAAGTTGATCAGAACTAGAATTCTTTTGACTCATTTTGCTCCTCCCAATGAAATCAGACGCCCTGGACCCAGTGAACTCGGTTAATCTTCCAGTCGCGTACATACAGGTTGCGCAGCATTGTACTATTAAGGGTCAGCAGACGCGAAATCTCCAATGTTGAGTGCGTGCACAGACTGCGATAGCTGAAAGATAACTCGTTTCTTCTGCAGCATCTTTGACCGGGAGGTTCTAGAGTACGACTCCCCATTTTTTGAAACTAGCTATAGTTCTAGGTCAACTTATATCACGATATGGAGGAGAATTTCAATGCCCAGCTGCACTGATCCGTAGTTTCCGTGTTTTCTCCAATCAATACCAAATGAATGCTGGAGCAGTTCTATAACAAACGTACCAAGGTCCATCCTTGGTACTTTTTCCTTCCTCATCCCTTTACTCGCACAGACTCACAAATACCCTTACACATACATACATTGCAATACAATATGTGCCGGGTACCAGTCGGGAACTTAGCACTTATACCGTGCTCCGCTGGGGAGATACCTGGAGAGCAAACTCCTTAATCCGGCGTGTAGGTCGGCGCCAGATCTCAGGTCCCATCAAGGAAGAACCCTGCCCCACCCCAGGGGTTCAACATTCACTAAACGTACGGGACCAATGACCTGAGTAGCGGGCGCGCCCGTCACCCCTACTCCAGGCGTGCGTGTGACCGCGTGCGCGCCTGTGTGTGTTTCGCAGGGGCGCATCGAGACGCAGGGCTCGTTCCGGGAGCTGGCGGCGAGCGGGCTAGACTTCGCGGCGCTGCTGGGCGCCGGCGACGAGGACGACGACGAGGAGGAGGAGGACGCCGACCCGGCGGCGACGCCCTTCGAGCGCGCCGTGCGCATGTCGCAGCGCCGTGCCTCCCAGCGCCAGGCCGCCGCGCAGCGCCGCGCCTCCACCCTCTCCAACGGGGTGAGTGAGCCACGCCCACCCCCACGGGCACGCTGCCCCGCGCGGGGGGTGAGCTCTAGGGTAGCGGTCAGTCTTTTCGGATTTCAATGTTCCATCAGGTTTCAATCCTTATGAAATCTCTAGTGGTTAAAGCTGGTTCGCCCCCACGCTGTTATGCAGGGTGATTCGGGGCGAACCGTTATGTAGCAGTCTGATTGCTACCTTTCCATTTCTGCGGTCGAAGGAGCGATTAAATCTCGGTCAATTCTGTAGCGGACAAAACTGGTTATTGTAACATCCACGTTGATATACAGGATATCCAGGGAGGAAACGTCGAAACTTCGCAAATAAGTTCTTAAGAGAATCTTAAGCATATTTTGTCTAATATACTACTGGGATATTTCGAATGGTGGAGCCGCAATAAGCAATCAAATGTTGGTTTGGAGAAACGCTTTCTATGAAAAAATATGTAAATTGTTTATTATTTACAAAAGAAATGAATATATTTGTTGAGGAAAAATTAACACAGAAATAGAAAAACACTCAATTTGCACAATACGTGTGCTTTTTTATTTCTCGGTTAATTTTTCTTTTCTAAGCAAATATATTAACTTATTTTGTGAAGCGTCTTTTGGTGTGTTTCTTCAATGTAAATTATTGCTTAAAACCATTTTTTTTTCAAATCAACTATTGAGTCTTAATTGCGGCTCAACCATCTTCAACAATTACAACCGTCATCCAAATCTCGGTCGATTCATTAGGGATCTCTGGTGAAGAAAGTGGATTTACAAAAGGTTTTTCGGGTTCTCTGTTTCCTTTGCCTCTGGTTCCATCATTGTCTTGTCATCATACACTTTTTAAACCTTCCCATCAAACTCACTCATTTCCATATTGTGATAATTTTTGTATAGTAAATTTTTTATTTACTGTTTAATAATCGTAAGAAATTTTATTAATACGAGATTGAAGAATGATCAAAGACCCTGTTAGGCCAAGTTTGATAAATAATTTATTATTTTAATAATATGTGACGATACGAGAATTGTATAGTGTTTAATACACTTCATAAATATGAATTCATATATATATATATATATATATATATATATATATATATATATATATGTCCAATGAACTATACTTTTTGTTTAGATATAATTCGTCTTTCGAATATATTGATGTTGATAGTAGGTTTTTGATTTAAGACCATTGATGGCACCATTATAGGCACAATTGAGTAGGAAGTTTCTTTCTAATATTACGTACATTACAGACACTATTAGTGTAAGGTGTATAAAAATACACATACACTTTCATAAACACTTTTTAGAGAAACACTGACTAAGAATATATAAATACTTGATGTAATTTCCAGATGCTTATGTACCATTAACGTCAGGTATTTCCAAATTTTAATTAGCTCTCATTACACGCTCTTTTAGAAGTCATTATCGCTTTCTCATGACTCTTAATTTCGCTAACCGAAGTGACCTGTCACTTGACGAGACCAATTAGCATTCAGGGGGGCGTTTGCCTCGGTCAGTTTGGAGATGCCAAGTTTCAATGGGCTTCCCAGAGATTTCCTCCCTAGCTGCCAAGTAAATAGACGAGTCGTCCATACGCAAGCACACTCGACTGTCTTTGGATAGTAATCTCTCTTTCTGCGTGTGGCAACCTGCGCGCGCCCTGGCCGCGCTGCCTGCATACACTGCACGCGCTGTTTGCGCGCGGATCATCCGGCGACGAGCTCTCGTCCCCTGCGCTGGACGGAGGAGCGCAAATAGCCGCTCAGGTGTTGAAACTGCTCCGACCCTCATTTGTTCCCGTTTCGCGAACGTGCCTGATAGATACATAGCTCGCAATAACTGCGCCATAAATGTGTAAGACTCGTAATTGCGTTACAGCCCCACTATAATTCCCACACGATATGGCAGGGTTGGGCGCAAACAAATGAATCAGCACAAACAATTTCGAAGTATTTCCCTATGGAACACTATTGCACCAGTAAAACTTTTTACTGTAACATCTTTGAAGTACTTGGATAAACATATGCTTATGTTGTGAAGATAAGTGTATGAGAACGAAAACAATATTTTCAAGGATGTTTTTAATTTTCATCTGATGATTTTAGTAATAAGAATTTAATACTACTCAGTAACTAGAAGGGTGATAAAATGTTCCTATAAAACATGTTTATTCGTAGTAGAAACAAGCCAAGATTACAATGTTACAAAACGTAGGGGAATTAACTTTAAAAAATGATCGACAATAATGTCTATTTACATACAATTCCATTTCACGGTGACAAACGCGTAGTTTCTTAAAAGCAAACACTTAAGTTTCTTACCATCCATTTGTAGATAATTTGTATTTGAAAATTGCTTCACACTTGTAATTAATATTATGGCAAGGAATTATTTTTCCGCCTTTACGTATCCGCGACACCCATTGGATTCGCGGTCACGAACTCCGCAATAGCTGGCCGATACGCTGACCACTGTCGCCCTCGATGGTGAAGACACTTGGAGCTGCTTCCAAGGAGGCGCTGGCGAAGGTTGCGGGTTCAAGTCGTTCGCAAGGCATGGTCGTTTTCTCGACGCGTTCATGAAATATTCATACATGAATTCTGAACTTTGTCCAAACCATTATTATTGATATATCATCGTCATCATTTACTCCTTAAGATCCCCATACTATCCTGTACTGTGGAAGCTAAAGGCATGCTGTATGCACCTGCTCAGAAAAGCAAAGAACGAAAAATTCCCTCTTTGCTAAAAAAATATTATGGACATTGTTACACACTAAGTTTTAAGACATTTTACAAGACACATTTACTGGCAAAAAATATTATTACGACTCTCTGCTTGCCCTAGTAATACATTATTAACATTTTGTGAGCTTACAGGGGTATTACAGGGCTGAAAGGTATTAAGTCAAAAATCATGGAACTAGTGACCTGCAGAGTATGTTTTTACAGAAAGATTTTTGTGAACATATTTCTGAGTTTTGAGTTCATGTCTTATTTTATGTGGCGTGACTCAAGCCATCGGGCTTGCTTTTTCGTCTGAACAAGCAAATGTCGCTAGACAAGAAAGAAGGTAATACTCGGCAAAGGCGAGTTATACCTCCTCTATCTCAGGCTTCTTTTAGGCTTGATCTTTTAATGCAGTAAATCTACACCATGGAACACCCGGTTTTACTTCTCCTCAGAAGGAACGCTTTCGAGGGATTTTCCCATCCTTACAAATCTATGGCCTTGATCAGGATTGAACCAACCGACTTGAGTTCCCGATACCCTAACCGTTAATACACCTTTTTCTTATTAGCCTACGATTTACTCTTAGACATTCTGTATAGTAGTTCTCTCTAATGTCATTTACGACAAGATCGTGTCTGAAAATATATTTAATTTTAAAAAAAGAGGCGCTAATGTGGTCGTGTTGGTGCGGCAGAGCCGCGCGGGCGGCGACGAGGACGAGGCGGCGGCGCTGCAACGCGGCCCCGTGGAGAACCGCGAGCAGCGCATCAAGGGCGCCATCAGCTGGAGCGCCTACTGGCAGTACGTGCGCGCGGGCGGCAGCGCGCCCTTCCTGCTCTTCGTGGCGTCGGCCTTCATCGTGGCGCAGGTCGCCACCTCGGGCGCCGACTACTGGGTCACCTTCTGGTAAGCACGCGCCCCACTCCGACGACCCTTCGACCTTGCTGTGTGGAGGCGAAGAAGGGAAACCTATGATACGGTGGGTCCATCCATTGAGGCGTAGGAGCGTAATTATTAAAGCGAGACGCTCATTTGTCGGCGAAACTAATCGTCGCAAGGGGAAAGATTTATGGTTTTGTTTTGGCGAGAATTATACAATGGTGAAAATAGCACCTCTCTACATCGCCTAGATGCCGGAAAATTATGTATTTAACTTTCAAGTGTCAGTTCCAAAGTCAGGTACTGAAGCTGTGCCATTTTCGCAGTTTTTTTCTGCTACAGATTATAAATTAGTTAATCGTTTCTGCCAGCCAAGTTTAACAATATTTACAAAAAACTGCTATTTTCGTAGCGAAATATTGACGTGGCACACGATGCAGCTAAAATATGTGAAAGGTGCCTTGGTCTTCATTCTGAATAAATGTTTTAATATTGAATAAATATTTGCGATATTTCTGGTATTTTAACAAAGCTACAACATGACAAAGATAACTGTTACCTTCTAATTACTAGATGCCCAGTCTAATATATTGGTGAATTTTGACCCAAAGAAATGTAAGTAGAAAATGTATTGAGAAATATTTTTCTTTACTTCTAAAGAGGCACATATTTATCTGTGTATTAGAAACCTATATTAATATATTTTCAATGACGCGCTATTTAAACGTATTAGCCAATTCACTATCACTGATAACTATCATTATTGAATACATTATAGTTCGGCGATTTTCGGGAAACATGTCATTTTTCCGGTCGAGTTATCCTTGACGTCCGAAGAAAGAAATTTATCGTTCGCGTCGTAGCTGATATCACACGCTGTTAAACCCTTCTAAAAACGTCGTAAACTCCCAAGTCTCCCTCCGCTCGGACACACGCCATTTCCTACAATATTTACGACCGAAGATGCTGGGCTTTCAGTGCAATTTACTCTGTTAAAGTCTGCCCTACAGTTCCGAGCAATTACAGACGAATTTACGGGCATAAAATCGGCGTGTTAATCAATACACTTAATTAAGACCGAATTATTTACGAATCAACTTTGGGTAGGTGAAACGTCAGCATGAGATGTGAATGTAAGTCCTTACAACTTGGACCCCTTGCCCTACATCAGGAGTTTTCAACGGGGTCAGTATAGACCCCACTGGGGTCGGTGATGATCAAGAGGTCGATTGGGGGTCAATAGCCGAATGTAAACCGACACCTTATAAGTGTTATTAACACCTCATTAGTATATTAATTAACTTAGTTAACTGTACAACTGTGTAACAAAACGTATAATAATACATTATAAATTCGCTTCCCTTCTTTTTTATCCGTCTTTGATCGTCAGGAATGAAGGAATTAGGGTGTTTGGAAAATTCAGAAAATTATAACCGTGTGTTGACAATATTCTATTGCGCGAAAAAGTACTCTCTGGAATTTGCACTGGAGATGTGTTATGGCCAGTTCTTAAATCAACACTTAACGATTTGTAACCATTGCATTTCAATGTAGATTAGAAATTGTAATACTAAAAAACGGAAACTCATTTGATAATTGATAAAAAGAGATCTTTGAAAAATATTGGGGTACGAAATTATAATCCTTAAGGCATTCACGTGAAATTCTTTATGCCAGAATTATGGGTGTTATATAATTCATGGAAAACGTAAGGGGGTCGATGAAACAAACATTCTCTTAAAAGGAGTCCAGGAAAGAGAAAGTTTTGAAATTCCCTGTAGCCCTAGAAGTTAGTCACATTTAGTCTGCAACCCTGCGCGTAACTGCACGTGTTGGTGGTCAGGACGCGCGAGGAAGGGCAGCGCCGCATGCTGCGCGAGCACCGCAAGCTGATCGCCACCAACTGGACGGACACCACCCCGGCGCCGCCGCCGGCGCCGCTCTTCACCACCACGGCGTCGCTCTACATCTACGGCGCCGTGGTGCTGGGCTGCGTGCTGCTCACCATCGCGCGCTCCATGCTCTTCTACAAGATGTGCATGAACGCGTCGATGCGCCTGCACGACACCATGTTCGCGGCTATTCTGCGCGGCGCCATGCGCTTCTTCGACACCAACCCGTCCGGCCGCATCCTCAACCGCTTCTCCAAGGACGTGGGCGCCATCGACGAGCTGCTGCCGCGCGCGCTGCTCGAGGCCGTGCAGGTGGGGCTTGCACGCGCGCTCGCTCGTTCACTCTCTCGCTCATTCACTCTCTCTCTCATTCACTCATTTGCTCATTCACTCGCTCGATCTCTCACTAACTCATTCACTCACTTGCTCATGCCCTCGCTCGATCACTCACTAACTCATTCACTCACTTGCTCGTTCCCTTGCTCATTCACTAACTAGCTCATTTACTCACTAACTCATTCACTCATTTGTTCATCACTCGCTCGATCACTCATTTGCTCATTCACTCATTTGTTTATTCACTCATTTGCTCATTCACTCATTTGCTCATTCACTCGCTCGATCACTCACTAACTCATTTCCTCATTCACTCACTTGCTCATTTATCACTCGGCTCATTCACTCACCCATTCTTTCACTCATTCGCTCATTCACTCACTCATCACTTGCTCACTCACTCACTTATTCACTCACTTATTTACTCGCTCATTCGCTCTCTTGCTCATTCACTCCCTCGCTCACTCATGTAACTGTGGATCGGAGCTTTGGGACACTGACACATTTACTAAATTGTAAATTGTACAGAAGAGCAGTTTGAAGATGTTTTACTTTGGACTTTGCAAGGGGACTTTTAAGGGGGCTTGGTCTTAATTAAAAGCGCTGTAACTGCGCCAATTATTGATGTAGGGCATAGTACTATATATCTCTGGGTGAAAGCCATGAAACCCATATGATTGTGCCAATCATCTCATTCCGGACGAAATTAGACATAGTGTCCTCTACCTCCGACCCACTTATATATTCGTACTAATACGATTTTTATTGGGGTGTTTGATGTTACACATTCTTCTACCTCACTAGCTCATCTATATATACTTATACACACAAATCAACATCTCTATCACTTACAAATAACATCTCTCACTTCACTTACTTATTTTTGTACTTATTTCCCTTCTTACTTATTACTTAATTACTTCTCATTTTCCCCATATTTTCTATTTACTCTTTCGTTTATTTGTTCACTTACACTTACACTTTTTCTTTTGGTGTAAAGTAAAGAGGAAAAATACTTAAAAAAATAACATTAAAAACTAAAATCATCATTAACAAAGCTATCAAATATATCATAATATTGTTTTTCTCTATTAATACATTTTTATTACTTTGGGATGTGTGTATTTCCAAGCAAATAGCATTTTGAAGTTCTGTGTGAATACAGTTTTTTAAAGCTTTTTATTTCTTGTTTATGTACAATGCAGAAGTGAATAATTTTTTACATTTCAGATTTTCATGGTCGGTTCAGGCATCTTGACAATGGTATTGCTTGTAAACTACTGGTTATTGCTACCCATGTTGGTGATTGGCACATTCTTCTACCTCATCTCTGTTGTATTTTTGGCTACTGCAAGAAACGTTAAACGTCTTGAAGGCGTCAGTAAGTACAATTTAGTTACTAAAGCAGTTCTTCAATGTAACGTTATAAATCGGGACTTTTGATTAGCGACTTATTACCATGAAATATTTGTACGAAATTTTAGAAAATGTTATGGAGCATGTTCTTCTTTATCCAAGGTACGAATTTATTCCTCAAGATTAGTAGTAATGATATAAGGTGTTGGAATACTTCGGCCTCAGTTTTTCTGCACCACTTTCGAGAAACTCCACCTAATCATAGCGAAAGCGGTTTCTGAATTTCCGATTACGACGGGCACTTTATAGACGTCAGTGGGTCAAGGTCTCTCCATCATTGGTGTAAAACAGGTTCCTAATAGAACCTTCCAGTTATAAATACAATATAAACCTTCACGCGTCATTTGACATGATCAACTCATTTTCACGGTCACCATCCATGATTTAAATTAAGGACAGTAAAAATTTCGAATTCTGGGACAGTATCTCTGAAGTTGTTATTAAATTGTACATATTATTAGTTTATTAAAATAAATTGTCAATTATTTATTTCGTAGAACGAAACCCTAATTATAATGTTTCTGTGTACTATTCTTCCAATACTTAACATGAACGAGTGATTATTTTAATCGCCGTATAACTGTTTTTCGATAGAAAGGTTGAGTGTCTTTGGCGTTGTCTATTTGTAATTGAATATTGTCCCTTTTCGAAAAAAATTCAGATCAGAGACAAATCCTGTTATTACATTTAAAAACGATCACCTTTGACTGCTGTAAGATTTTGTTTCGGAACCGAACATTTGTATTAATAGAGTAAATATATTTATGTTGATGACATAATTAATGCCTTTTTGCATTTTCTCATCCAACGATTGATAAGATATGAATGAGATACATCAGCAGGCTCAGGAGCTGATAAGTGAATGCTGGTTATTAGTAGATTATTAAAGAAAGTTCTCATTCTACTAAACATTTGCTACTGAGATAATGGTTAATATTAAAGCTACGTTTTCCGACTTCCTTCTTTTCTTGTCATCCTTCGTGATTCCTTTTTTTTTCATATTCTCTTTCATAACAAAACTTTTTTCTAATTTACAGCGCGCAGTCCTGTATTCTCCCATCTGTCAGACTCTCTGTCCGGTTTGGTGACTATCCGTGCATCCGGGCAACAGGAAGTGGTGCGCAAGGAATTCGATTGTCATCAGGTTAGTAATAAAGGCTAGAGATAGGAAATCCTCCTTTGGTTTCTGTTAAGGGCTAAAATACTGTGTCGCTAGATGTTATTTACCAAATTATATCATTAAATAAATCACCAAAATTGCACTTCATTGCGAATTAAATTAAATTTCATGGATGACAAATAAAATGCAAATTGAGTGGCATGATGCTGTCAAGTCAAAATTAACTAACATGAAAGCAAACCAAGAAAATTACAGATTCAAGAGAAAATTATACAGTGTGGCCAGTTCAGAAAGCATATTACTTAAACGTTCATATTCTCTGCCAAGCAAGACATAAATATTAATTTTTAGTGAATAAATTGATTATTACATCATTCATCATTCCCATAAGTTTAATGCGTTTCTGTGTAACATGTGCATTATAAGCTTTAATCATAATTATGAAGTAGGTACAGTTTGCGAGAGTGGAGTAAAACTCATTGTGAGAGCCTGGTTTTTGCTTTAAGGATCTTCACACATCAGCGTGGTTCCAGTTCGTGGCAACTGGCACTGCCTTCGGTTTCTGGCTTGATATCCTCAGTGCCATCTTCGTCACTTTGGTGACTTTCTCCTTCCTGGTGCTTGGCGGTGGTAAGTGCTCCGTGCCATGTGGTTAGACAGTTACAATATAGTTTTGTCAGGACTGATAACACTTTTTAATATTACAGACATTTAGAAACCTACTCTTTAAAAAAACTGAAAATAATATAACAAGCTATTTTTATTTAACCGTATTTTAATTAAAATAAAATTATAATTTCTCTCTTGATAAACGAAGTTCAAGCATGTGCAGTACCTTCGAAATATAATCAACATATATATTTTGGGAAATTAAGTATCAAAAATTTCATTGCATTTTACTGAACATGTATTTGAGAAAACACACTAAAGAATGAGGCTAATAGATTTGTAAAGAATTTTTTAAATATTTATAAATAATTATTTACAAATCCATGATAGAAACAACGTCTAAATTTTTCGAGCATATTTCACTGTGTGATCGTATGCATTCATCACGTGTTGGCTTCCATCCTTCGCAGATATGCTTGGCGCCAACGTGGGTTTGGCCATCTCGCAGTCCCTTATCCTAACTGTGATGTTGCAACACGGCATCCTGCAGATCACAGAGGTGGTCTCTCAGATGACATCGGTGGAGCGCGTGCTGGAGTACACCAACGTGGAACAGGAGCCTCCCCTCGAGTCGGATCCCAGTGAGTGTCTTTGAGTTGCACATGTCATTTGCCTTCTAGGTTAAGGAATTGCTAATTAAGAGGCTTGCGAACATTGTGTACGTCTTAAATCATTCTTTTTAAATGTTAAAAGAGCTTCATAGTGGAACCCTGATTTAAAAGTTTCTCTCAATTCGTGCTACAGAGTTAGGGGGTACTCATAAAAAGTAAACCCAAGGTGTTGGAGTCTTACAAAAAGTAGAAAAATTATCTTTTCTGCTTATATTCAGGTGGTTTTAAGCCATTGTGTGGTGGTCGCTATAATAACAAGATTGGCTTTTTTGATCTCTCTCTCTCTCTCTCTCTCTCTCTCTCTCTCTCTCTCTCTCTCTCTCTCTCTCTCTCTCGTATTAAAATTAAAATGTACAAAATGTGCGATACAAATTTTCAGAGTGATTAGTCACTATTAATCGGTGTCACTGAACAGTTGATGTTCTTAGAATACTTTTTAGATTTTTTTATAAAGAGACTTTCTCAGGTAATTATGAAAATGTATATTAAAATATAACTTTTATCACTTTGGAGTATAATTTAGTATTTTTCACAATAAATTCTAATTTTGGATAAGAAAATGCTGTTGAAATTACGTCAGTGCGGTGTTTAAACTTAATTCAACGCTATCCGTCAGTCGAGTATCAAAACCCATACATATATAATTTTGATAGCAAAGTCACATCTAAATTATCTTCACAAACATCAATTTTTTGTCTAATGAAATTGTCTAATGAATAATTTAACATTGTGATAATGCTATTTATGTGAGGGTGTACTCTAATATACTTGCCCTGCATCATGAGTCGACTTGAAGGTGGAAATCTGAAATGAAAACCGCAAAAGTAGAGAGACTAGTAGGAATCCTGTGAAAAAGTCATTTATTTCCCCAACATCGGCATTTGTTTAGGGTAGTCAAATTCACCTGGTGTTTATGACTGCCAGCAGTGATGCAAATTTAATGTCTGTAATCCTGTAAAGGTTTTATTTATGACACTCGTATGTTGTGGTAAAAAATAAACCAAATGGATTATTGGTCTTATGAAAATGAAACGACCATTTGTAATTAAATGATATACCGTTATTACATTTTGATACAAGCAGCAATTATCGAACTTAAATGTTTTATTAAACTGCATTTAATAGCGTCATGGATGAAACTAGCATTTTATATAAAAAATGTGAGCCCGGAAGGACCAGAAAGAGAATACTGGAAAAGCAATAGATTAATGAATACACAATTAATTTCAATTTTGTTTGATTATCATCTATTCTTAGCTACTTAAACATTCTGAACGTACCCAGAACACATGCCGAATCACAGAATACCAGGTTTATTTAAGTAATGAATCACATCCGAAAATGTTACATCCTATAACATGACCTCTTCAAATTCTGTCTTAGAGTTAATAATGTATTTTATCTGTCGCTACTCATTTAAAATTAGTGGTGAAACAAGGAAGGAAGGCAGGCGAGTATAGTTACATTCTATTCAGCTAGTTGATGCATTTTGATCAGTTGCTCCTCTTTAATTATTTCTGGTGAAACCGACAAGGACGCGAACTAAATAAATTTGGCGTAGCTAAGATTGATGAATGAACTAACGCAGATACTTGTGTAGGAGCAGCTATAGCTGTCGGAAGGCAAGAAGAAAAAATAATTTGAGCTCTTTTAGTTATAGCAGACAAAATAATCAAAACAATTAAATATTTCATTTCACCATCTAAACTTTCACAATTATTAACATATAAATAATTTCATCCACCATATCTTATTATTCAAGTGAGAGCGTAGGCTTCCGCGGCCAGAGTCAGTCTTTACTAGACTGTTCGGGTGACGCCGCGTCCATGGCGAAGGTGCCGACGTTTCGGTCGCCATTCTGCGACCTTCCTCAGGGCGTAATGCGTCCTCAGGCGTAATGCGGCGTCACCCGGACAGCCTAGTAAATACTTACTATTCAAGCAATTGACAACAACAAAGCCACATCACCACTCCGATTCGATAAAGCTGTCTTTGAGCAGTTTCCTAACGCGCGCGCGCGTGTGTGTTGTGTGTGTGTAGGCGAGAAGCCGTCCGACGCGTGGCCCGAGCGCGGCCGCATCGAGTTCGAGCGCGTGTCGCTCACCTACAGCGAGGGGGAGCCGCCCGTGCTGCGCGACGTCGCCTTCTCCATCGAGCCCCGCCACAAGGTGAGCCTTCGCTTGGAAGCGGTCAAAATAACCTGGGGATTATGTCTGTCACCGGAGATGTACATTTAATAACTAATCATGTAAAGTGTGGTTCATGATGGTAAAGTGGATGGATTCCTGTAAAGTGTGGTTCATCAGTTCTGGGTTCCAGTTTATACAAAGTATCTCGGAATAAATGTTGCAAACTTCTAGGACTTCTAGGAGGATAGAAGATGATCACGTTTTTCTTGTAAATGCATGGTGGTAAATATTAGGTAAGAGTGACAGTGTGATATTTGCCTCTGATTTGTGAGCATCTCAATGGTCATCGGTGTTTAGCCGGCATACGATCTAAAACACTCATCCATGTACCTGCTGAGACAATCGGAATAGGTTAATTCTTCATATTGTATATGCAAATACAAGTAAGCAATATAATTTCGAGATTTTTAAGAGACTTTAGTCGCCATTCTTGGAATGTATAGAAGCTAGAAACTTGAATCTTAGTGATGCTAGAATGAATCTCGCCCCCTTTTACAACTAGGGGTGCAATAACGGTGAATAAAATAATTCAATAGTTGTAATTTAATAGTTGTAAAATAGTGTAAATGTTGTAAAATAGTGTTTAATATTTGTTTCAATAGTTGTAATTTAAATAATTCAATAATTGTAATATTCAATAGTTGTAATATAAAAAAGTGTACAAACCTTGCGCGCCGTGCAAAAAGCAGTGGAACCTCGATGTTTCATAACAGGGGAATGACACCTCCTGGCATTTAATATTTGTTCTTATTGAAATTGAAATTATAGTTCTAACACAGTAAGCTAGATTTTATTTTCCGACACGCCAGCGATAGGAAGCGCCATAACTCCTCTGGGAGATGTTGAGAGCAAATAAATAACGTAATTGTCTCTTCACAATAGAATACGACTACAAAAGAAGCTTGTAAATAGCCAAGATAATCATAAAAAAATCAAAAATGATAGTATAATAAGACAATTAAGCTTTTGTAAGTTCTAACACTGAAATGCATATTTTAACTTCTGTATATCTATTTACATACAATCGTAAAATCATGGAAGACATTTGTTTAATTTCGAGTGTCTAAATAAAAACATGGAAAGAGGCATTTACCAAAATTCTGCAAAGAATAATTACAAACAAGGCTACTCCGTGCGTTTAAAAAACGAATTAAATGACGAAAGCTTATCTAGTGTTTGGTAAGATCGCTATTATTGCTCTTAATGTTTGTAATTATTGTTGTTGTATGTTCGCCCAAGAGGTGCTAATAGGGTGCGTGCGTGTGTGTGGCGGCAGGTGGGCGTGGTGGGGCGCACGGGCGCGGGCAAGTCGTCGCTGATGGCGGCGCTGTTCCGCCTGGCGTTCAAGCGCGACGGGCGCGTGCTGATCGACGGCGTGGACACGGGCGTGATCGGCCTGCACGACCTGCGCCGCCGCATCTCCATCATCCCGCAGGAGCCCGTGCTCTTCTCGGCCACGGTGCGCCAGAACCTCGACCCCTTCGGCGAGTTCCCCGACGACGCGCTCTGGAGCGCCCTCGACGAGGTGGGTGCAGGACGCTTCGCCGCAATAGCTACTCTTCTCATTCAAAGAGGTCGGAGTAGCTACTGTTCTGACTCAAAGAGGTCGGAATAGCTACTGTTCTGACTCAAAGAGGTCGGAATAGCTACTGTTCTGACTCAAAGAGGTCGGGATAGCTGCTGTTGTGACTCAGAGATGGACGAAGTAGGTATGGCTGTGACTCAGAGATGGACGAAGTAGGTACGGCTGTGACTAAAAAAGACGGAATAGACGGCTCTCCGCTAGGTAGTGACAAAAAATTACGGAATAAGTACTGTTGTGACAAACATGACGGAATAGGTACTGTTGTTACTAAAAAAGGGCGGAATAGGTACTGTTGTGGCTAAAAAAGACGAATCTACACTAGGTTGTTGTGACTCCAAAAATGACGGAATATGTACTGTTGTGACAAAAATTACAAAATAGGTACTGTCTTGACAAAAATGACGAAATAGGTAGTCTTGACAAAAATAACGGCATATGTACTATTGTGGCTCAAACAAAGACGGAATGTATGCTGTTGTGACTTAAAAAATGACAGACTAGGTTCTGTAGTGACTCGGAAACTGACTTTTAAGGTAAATCAGTTCAAAAAAAATTTTTTTATGTGGAATAAGTAGTTTATTTTTGACGAAATACTTTCCCGCTAGGTAGCATTTTCATCACTATTTCATGAAAGGGGATTGCTATTTATTTTTAAGGTATTCTGTGTTTTATAAAATAAATTTATCCAAATTAAAGCAAAAAGGTATTGAAAGATTCTATAAAATTGCTTAAAAACAGCTTTCGAAGCATATCTTGATGAAATGAAACGCGTTGTATGCCCCGCCGCATATTGCTTTTTCGACATTAATCATTACAACGTATTTGATGTAAATTAGCTTTCATTTGTCAACCAAACATTTTTAAAGATAATCATTTTTCATGAATTTTTTTTCTACCGGAAAATGACCGAAATAGGCAAAATTATTATCATTATGCACTTTGTCAGCAATAAGACACTTTAAAATTATCTCTCAATGGAACCGATTACTTCCTTTATTTACGAAACTGGCACCTAATTTTTTCAATAATTAAAATGATGTACAAGGAACAGCCACGATATACGAACGGACAACCTCTCCTCTCCCGCCTAAGTAACAGACCCGCCATTTCACATTTTCCTTCAATGTCTCTCCGACACTTGTCTTAACAAGAACGTTTCTTCCATTCACGTGTCTCTCCTACCTAATCCCGGCCATCGCTCTCTAATGAACTTTCATCGCAATAACCTTGGTTGAAGGTATAACCTAAGAAAATCACTGTCAGGGAGGTGACAAGAAGTTTTAGCCCCTTCACACTTTGCTGATACAAAGCTACTCGGTCAATCAACTAATGAGCCTCAGGTCTGAACGTTTTACTATCTGCCAAGGTAAAAAAAAAAATTTAAAAAATGCCCTTGGTTAGCCCAAATAACAAATTTTAACTTGAAAATACCCGCCAATAGCCTAGTGCACCACTAGCTGAGCTCCACTAGTTTAGACCCCTAAAGCTGTGGCTGCATTTCTGAGCGCTGGCTGTGTTGCGCAGGTGGAGCTGAAGGACGCGGTGGACACGCTGGAGATGCGTGTTGCGGAGGGCGGCGCCAACTTCAGCGTGGGCCAGCGCCAACTGGTGTGCCTGGCGCGCGCCATCCTGCGCAACAACCGCATCCTGGTGCTGGACGAAGCCACGGCTAACGTCGACCCACAGTGAGTACACTTCCGAGAAGTCCTAGCGGTGAATAGGAAACTGGCGGTGTGAGAGAATGCTTTACCCATACCTGTATCTGACACTACTAATCGAGGATTAAATGTTTCCACGCGTTTGATTGCACCAGAAACTGCCAGTGAACAAAATTGTCCTCTTTCAAGAGGAATGAATGTACAATTTTCATTCTAATTGGTTTTTGAGTTCCACACAATACTAGCCCACATGCGCGAATCCAGGGACACGCGCGTACACACATACACACACTTCATGCAAACTTACGTATACACAGATACGTTCACACATATATACATACACATACGTACACACATGTACTCGCACATACGTACACACATGTACTCACACATACGTACACACATGTACTCACACATGTACACACATGTACTCACACATATGTACACACATGTACTCACACATATGTACTCACATGTACTCGCACATACGTACACACATGTACTCACACATACGTACACACATGTATTCACACATACGTACACACATGTACTCACACTTACGTACACACATGTACTCACACACATGTACTCACACGTACGTACACACATGTACTCACACGTACGTACACACATGTACTCACACATACGTACACACATGTACTCACACACATGTACACACATGTACTCA
>BOPP01000063.1:2682827-2695597 GCA_017312745.1 Gryllus bimaculatus
GTCACCACACCATCGCCTCACTCACACCTCTACCGCTACCCCACCACTCTGTCCGACTCACACGATATGTACACACATTCATCACCACATACGTACACTACCCAATTCACTACACCTACGCGTACAACCAACTGTACCTCATCCACATACGTACACACAGTGTACTCACACATCCTTACACACATGAACTCACACATACGTAATTACACAATGTACACACATGTACTACGATACTACACACATTGTTCGTCACACTTTCGCAAATATACACAACATCTTACACACATTTTCTACTCCACACATCACCATACACCCACAAGTTCACTCACAATACCGCTCCGACACACGTCCACACCAGTCACCTGTCTCACATACGTACCATCAGCATGTACTCACACATTACGTACACACATGTACCCCATCCAATAACTCACACATACGTATACACACATGTACACACATGTACGTCACACACATGTACCACACATGTACACATCGTCACACATACGACATCACATGACGTCACACATACGTACATCACTGTACACACGAGTTACACACAATTACACACATACGTAAACACATGACCAATCACGTACAGCTCATACACTACAGTGAAAACACGACACCTCGTATCCTATCACACAACTAACACAGTACCACACTACTACACCTGTACCCACACCATACGATAACATCTATTGTACTACATCTACTCACACCATGATCGTACCAGGACCATACATGAGTACACACCATGTACTCACAATGTACGTCCACACAACATGACTAAACTTACGTACACACAGATACACTATTGTCCTTACTCACACTACACAGACGTACTCACAATGACACACTGTACTCAACATACTGTACCATCACATTTTACTACATACGTACACATCATTGTACTCACAATAACGTTACCACCAAATGTACGTCCACACATACTTTACACACAGGTAACTCACTACATACGTAACCACATGATCACACATACGTATCACACATACGTACACACATTATCTTCACACATACTGTACACACATGTGCCCATTCTACTCACACGATACTAACACAAGTACCTTCACACATACGAGTACACACAGTACTCACAACAGTACACAGTGTATACTATACTAATCATGTACTCACACATACTTACACACATGAACTCACACATACGTATAACACATGTACACCCCATGTAGCTCACACATACGTACATACATTAATGTCTCACACATACGTACACACATGTAGCCACACATTACGTCACAGTCACACATACAGTACACACATATACTCCACACATACGTTACACACATGGTACTACACACAGACGGTACACACATGATTCAATCACATACGTAACACATGTACTCACACATAGGTACAACATTGTACACACATATGTACACACATGTATCACACAATGTACTCCCACATACTGCACACATCCAATGTACTCACACACATGTACTCACCACGACATGTAACAACACATGTATTCCACTCATACGTACACACAATGTTACATTTTCACACATGGTACTCTGAGTACACACATGTACTCACACATACTGTACACACATGACTCACCATACGTACACACATGTACTCACACATACTTACACACATGAACTCACACATACGTACACACATGTACTCTCACATACGTACACACATGTACTCACACATACGTACACACATTTTCTCACACATTCGTACACACATGTACACACATGTACTCACACATACATACACACAAGTACTCACACATACGTACACACAAGAACTCGCACACACGTACACACAAGTACTCACACATACGTACACACATGTACTTACACATACGTACACACAAGTACTCACACATTCGGACACACAAGTACTCACACATACGTACACACATGTATTCACACATACGTACACACATGTATTCACACATACGTACACACATGTATTCACACATACGTACTCACATGTACACACGTACCCATATGTACACACATGTATACACGTAAACATATGTACACACATGTACACACGTCACACATACGTACACGCATACGTACACACATATGTTCACACATACGTACACATATACGTAGACACATGTTCACACATACGTGCACACATTCCTACTCACATTCGTACACAGATACGTACACACACATACGTACACACACATACTTACACACACATACGTACAAACATGCATTCACAAAAACTAATGCATTCATACATAGACATTCACGCACTTGCAAGGGCACACACGCACGTATCACGCACTCGCACATGTAGGCACACATTGGATATCACACTCTGTGTTGAGATACCTCTGTCCTGAATGTCTCTACTATCCATATTTTAATTTTTGGAGAACAAAAGTAATTAATTTATTATAGTAATTTATAAATGTTTATACACTTGAATTCGAGACGAGTACTATAGAGCGTCGTGTTATTTGCGTAGAACGGACGCCCTCATCCAGACCACCATCCGGCGCAAGTTCGCCCACTGCACCGTGTTGACCATCGCCCACCGCCTGCACACCATCATGGACTCGGACCGCGTGCTGGTGATGGACGCGGGCACCGTCGCCGAGTTCGACCACCCGTGGCGCCTGCTGCAGCGGCCCAACGGCGTCTTCTCCAAACTGGTCAAGGAGACCGGCCCCCTGGCGTCCGTGCTGGCACGCGCCGCACACCAGGTACTCACACACACACACACACACACACACACACACACACACACATCCAATGAACAGAGTAACCGTTGCGATGCGAGAAATGTTAAGGACAATTACAAAAGGTTGTTGGGAGATATTACAAAATGGCCTTAAAAATAGGATTGCTTTTGAATTAGAGATGATTTTAAGTGGGTCGTCTGTAGCAGAATGTGAATATCTAAGTCTATTCCTTGACACTTCAAATTTCGTTTGTACGGTACAATTACAATGCTATCGATTGAACATAGTTAAGGCTAAAATTTTCTTAAGAAGATTTTTTACGTTCGTCTAGAAAATATCCAGCTATCTTTGAACCTTTCAATGCTTCTAAATGTTACAAATACAGTTTATTTCCAGAATAATTGAAATGTTTTTATTTGCTTTAAATAAAAAGAAGATTACTTCAACATCTACTAGTAATGTAGCAACGTACATGTAATTAATCTTGCACCGACACGAAGTATTCAGAGATCTCGACATTCATTTATTTTACGCTCGTAGAAGAATGAAACTTTCGCTACTTTAATTCTCCTCTTATAAGTGAAAGCAACACGTACATGCATATCTCATTTACTTCTTAAAACGTAAAAATAGTCTATCTTCCAAAGCAGCCATCTCAAACATTATCATACTCATACATTAATATACTCATAATATATTTAAACAATATGCTGTATGATTAATATTAACATCATACATTCAGTCCAAATTAGTAGTTTTACAATGTTTCTTTCTGATTATCGAAATTATAAATTAAAGAAATTAATTTCGCGTCCAATACGCAACAATAGAGTACATTCACTTCCCCTATGCTTAATAGATTAATTATGTTTGTGGAATGAGGTACAAGTGATGCATTTGGCACACGTGTTGATTCTGCTTAGTTATCTGACCATGCTACTCGCGCGTCGCCTGATGGCAATAGTTGAACTGAATTTCCATTCCTAAATTTGGAAGGGGTGCACAACAATATTAGGCAATGCTGTGCAATGTGCTTTGAACATTCACACGTCAGTGAAATGCGTTATGAAATACTGTAATTTTCTTCTGGCGAGCCGTTTGTCGTGCCCAACCTCTATGTTTACATGTTTGCGTAGAAATTCTGAAGAGAGATCTTTCGAGAGAAATACGAGATGTTTCGCATTGCTCTTAGCCAATTTCTGATGGGTAACCAAATTATAAAAATAAAGGGAAAAACTCTTTTATCAATAGAGCTTCATGTGTAGTTAACAAATGAAGTAAAAAAAAGAGAATTGGAGATAAAAAAGATTTTTCAAAACGCATTTCGCAGAATGTGTATATACAATATCTTTTAGAATTTACCTCCTCCCTGCTCCCGCCCCATCCCGGAAATTATAAATCGGACTTTGCAAGACGAAATGTAATTTTTTTTCTCGATTACCAGTCTATCTTATTGTTAGTCTGTTGAGAGCTATCCAGGTTGATCTTGTGCATGCATTTGTAGTTTCCTTTTACTTTCTTTTACTTCCTTACGAAATAAGATGTGATGCACGTTACCATGATAGGGGCTCTTAATGACGTATATTTACATAACTTACACACACGCACACATATATTATTATATATTAGAATATTATGAATATATATTATATATTATATGTTATATATTCATGTGTATATCATATGTGTGTGTGTGTATGTAATGAATAATTGGTGACCCGTGGATAATAAAACAATAAGTTACTTCATGACAATAAATTAAATGTTCATACATTTTAGTTCTCTATGAAATTTTTAAGAACAAAATAAGGACAGTATGTGGTAACATGAATGATTCATTCTGAACCTTACTAAAGAGCTGAAGTCGCTAACGAGCGTGCGTATTGCCGCAGGAGTACCTGAAGACGCACCCTGGCGAGGCGGTGCCCGCCCTGCTCGAGGAGGGCGGCGAGACGACGCGGCTGTGAGCGCGCCAGGCGGCGCCTCCCCACGAGCGCTGCGCACGAATACTCTTTCGCAAGTTCCGCCCGCCGACAGCATTCCTTGTTCGCACCCCTCTCCCTTCCTCCCTCCCCGAAGAAAGGCCGCAGCCGGACGCGACCAGCGCCGCTCGGTGGTGACGCAACCAACTACCCGTCGCTCCCGCTACGCCGAGAAGCCTGCTGAGAACTCCCTTTCGTTGTCTCGAAGACCACTTCCGACGTCTTGGAACTTTTCATTTGCAACGGACCAGGGCCGCGAGGAAATGTTGATTTGTTTACGTCCAAGACGTATCATATTTTAAACCGAAGATTGAATTGCTGTTCGAAATGGGTACTTTCTCTTTTACCCTTTACTGCGACTTGCTACATTGTAGTTATCTTTAATCAATCAAAGTTAAAATTCGAACTTTTGTATTACATACGTCAGTATTCATCAATATATCGAAGAATATGTGGCATTACAAATGATTGCTTCTGTATTAGAAAGTAATTTCGTGTGAAGAGATTTACTGGAATATATGTTACATATAAGATGCAATATTAATTTCAATTATTATAATAACTTCTATGCAATACAAGGACATGCAGAGGCCGCAAATGGGCTCTAAAATGTAGTAAATATGAGAAACGTTGAAACTAGAGATTCTGGAATGAATGTTTCATAAAATGAGCAATAGAAAAGAGCACTAGAAAAAGTGTAAAAGAGTTTTTGAATACATTTGATAAGCATATTCTTTTTGTAAATACACAGTATTTTATAAAACGTCTCGTTACGGGAGATGATGTACAAATGTAACACATCTGTATCTGGTGGCAGGTTACAAGATTATTACATTATCACCATGCATTTGATGATTTATTAAACTTCGACTCTTGAAAGGAATGTAGTAGAATGTTTCAACACGCACACAAGTCATCAAAGCCACCTTCATTTGAATTATTTAAAAATAATTTAAAGTGAGAAAAAAAAGAAAAAAAAGTCTTTGAAAGTTTGTGCTCTTTATGTTCATCTCAGTTGATATTAGGGATGGTTATGTTTTTAATTTAAAGCTGCTATCAGGTTTTATATATGTAATAATTGGTAAACGATTAATAATTGTTGTGTCTGTTTTGTAACACTTTTTATACAGAAGATCACTTTATTGTATATAGTCTGTGAGTGAACATGATTCTAGAAAAAAATGTTAATAAATAAGAAGTTCTCTTTGATTGATATATTGCACTTTTAAATTATCTTAAGTTATGAATATTTAATGAAGTGCATTCTAAATCAACTGCTGAAGTACATTGAATCCTTATTGCATTGCTTGTGTACTTTTGAGAGCAGCAGTGCCATTGAATTATTACTTCCAAAGTGATAATAAATTTGTTCTCTTAAATAAATTTTGATTTATCTATATGTCTCCAATGCATTTCCCTCATAACTTCAAACCTTATTCAACGAAATTTTAAAACACTCTTTAACTATAAGAACAACAACTTTTAAACGAGAGGAGCGGAGTTACTGATGACCCAATTCTTAGATGGCAACATTGACTCTCTTTTCGGAGTCCGTGTTTTCAGGATTTATAATCTGCGTTGTGCAGTGTCATTCAGCAAGTTGCTGCGACTTCTACTAAGGTACTACTGTTAGTAGTAATAATGATAACAATTTAATAATAATAATAATAATAATAATAATAATAATAATAATAATAATAATAATAAAGCTTGATATGTCTTGTCCAGCGAAGTTTTATTTTTAATTTTAATTCTTGGATAACTGATAATCAAATTCTTTTAGATTCTAACGAAGTAAAATATATTTTATTTTTGTTTGCTAGGAAAATCCTTGCGCACAAAAGAATAAACTGTAGAAAGGTTAGCACAGAAAAGAACTATATATGCGCTGTATGGAAAACCGAATATCTCCAAAATCTTGTTTCTTGTCGTACTTCAAAGCTATGGAATGAGGGAGATTCGGGAACTGAGGAACAAGCAATACACTATTCATTGTGAACATATATTTTTTAAACATGTTTCCAAAAAAAGTAAATGAAATAATTTATGTTTACCAAGCGCCGATCATATTTTTTAGTTTTTTAGGACAATTGTGAGATATTTCTTATTTTCATATCAACAGGAGAGGGGATCAGCGTAGTTGCTGCCTGCCCGCTGCTCGAGGAAACCGGGAAGCATAAGGTTCTCCCTTACGATACATTCTTGCCAAAAGAATCGACTCACTGCTACGAGAATATGCCGAACGACGACACGAATGCACGAAAATAGTAGCAGACACCTTTTATGTTAAGACACTACGTTATGTCTGTATATTTTTATAACGAGGCTCCACTTTGGGGTCTACGCGATTAATATAAAATATTCTTGTTTTTCCAATACACAATTCCATCGCATTTTATAGCATTTACGTTAGAATCTGTAGTTTGTTACAAAAACAGAAAACTAATTCAATACATTTTATTTAAGAAAATAGCTTACATTCGAGAAGACTTACAAGTTGCTTGAAATCGCTTACAAAAAAATTTTTTTTGCAAATTCTTGGTGCGTTCTTGACACAAAACCAACCAGACACATTTGAACTACGTAAGAGAACGCCCTCGCTCCCGTCTCTCATCCTTCCCTTCCGTCCCCGGGCAGGGAGTCGTGCAGTGACTTGAGGCTTCGCGGGGGCTCTGCGGCCGGCCGCGAGCGTCAGGAGAGAGATGGCAGCGTCGGCCGCTCCCCGGGCGGCGGGTACAGCGCCAGCTCCACCGACCACGGCACCACGCACAGCACCAGCAGCGCCGCCAGCGCGCCCAGGCACGCCGGGTAGCTGCCCGTCACGTCGCGCACCAGCCCTGCGTACATTGTATTATATTAATAATTAAGTAATTACTCGCGCGACTTTTCTTGAACGATGGATTGAAGAAATGCGGGCAGAATGGGGAAATTAGTTACGAAATTAGCCACTAGATTTTATAAAGCAATGCCAATCTCTGGAGAATCAGTCTTGCCTTCGCAACTTTCTCAATAATTTGCGTTTTATCTTATCTCAGGAGTTTGAGGTACATCCTGTGATGGATCTTGACTTGCTTTGGTCATTTCTTTAGTTTTTTGAAGAAAATCACGGACAGAAAATAAAAACACACAAACACGAGAAAACAGTTTCTATTATGAAGATGTGAAGTGAGTTCGAAATGTCAGTCAGTGAAGATGTGTTTGAAATGTCATCAGTACTCGCTGCGAGATTTTGCCTTCAACTGTTTATTATGCCAGAAAGGGAGAACAAAATCATCGTTCAATAGACGTTGTGCGATTAATGACATACAAGCACGTTTCCTTGAGCCTTAAAAAAAAAACATACTCCCCACTATTACACGTCGCACGCGCGAGGGCAGTATTAATACTGTTATTACTAATTACTATTGTATTATATTAATAATTAAGTAATTACTCGCGCGACTTTTCTTGAACGATGGATTGAAGAAATGCGGGTAGAGTGGGGGGTGGCACTAGTTACAAAATCGGCCACTAAATTTGATGAAGTAATGCCAATCTCTGGAGAATAAGTCATGCTTTCACAACTTTCTCAATAATTTGCTTTTTCACTTTCTCAGGAATTCGAGATTTCTCCTGTGATGGATCTTCACATGCTTTGGTCATTTCTTTATATTTTTGGGAGAAAATCACGGACAGAAATTCTCAAAGACGAGAAAATAGTTTCTATTTCGCGGCAGTGAAGATGTGTTTGGAATGTTGTCATTAATGCTCGATGAGAGATTTTGCCTTCAACTGTTTATTGTAACCTACAATTGCTGATTTTTTGTGAAGGAGCACATATTTCAAATGATTGTTGGAATTTGCGTTTACATAAACCCACTAATATTTGCATTTAAAATCACTTAATCCTCGAACCTAAAAAAATTGCAATCTCTCCGCTAATTATGACACACACTCATATGCGTCTGCACGCTGTTAACGGCAAAACTTCGAATGGTTTCAATTACATTCGATTGAAATGCGCACAACCAAGCCACGTAATTAACAAACGACGACATGAACAAACGACGGTAGATAAGCGTTCATTCTATTAATTTTAAGATATAATTAAAGTTTAGAATGTATATTATAAATCGGTTAATAATAGCAAATGATAAAACATCTGGGGCCCGATACCATTTATTTAAAGCAAAACTGAAACTGTTTAAAAAACATGTGTTTTGAATACAAATATTTTTGTAATTTTGACGTTTTAACGAAAATTGTTACGCTTTGCTTGGAATTGCAGTTTATACTATTCGAGAAAAAATTAAGAAAAAAATATTTAGCTGTTTCCCACAATTTAAAAAAAAGTCATACGGGCTTTATGTCAAATAATAATAATAATAATAATAATAATAATAATAATAATAATAATAATAATAATAATAATCAGTAATAGTTCCAATTGTAGAAGCTCACTCTCAAGCAATTCTATTATCTTGGTTGTATCTCGGTATTCGGTAGTAATAGTTCATACCTCATGTAAACTGCATGGTTTTGTAGGATAAATATTCACAATGTGAATTGTTATTCTGGTGTAAGAAGAGAACGAAAGTTTACACGGGACTGAAAAGCATAAGAATGTGAATGTGCGAGCCTATGCCACCACATGCACATTTATGTCTTTGGTGACAGGCGCGCGTTGGTAGTTTAGTTTGTATCACTCACTAGGGTGGCAATGCCATAGTTTAAATTATGGCGCAGATGACTTTCGCTTTCAAAATTGAAATTTTTTACTTTCTTGCCATTTCGTTTGTATATAGTTTAATTAGATGATTCACCTTCGACGCAGGGCCAGCTAAGATAATGGAAATGTCATTTCACCCATTCTTCTTCTGAGCAAAGCGTCTGACAAAAACATTTGTGGTTATCGACAGAATAATAGCCCCCTGTTCTCCCTAGCGTGATTTTCATGGAAACATACTTGTAAGTTAATATTTTTGACATTCAAGTTCATATTTTTATTTGATTTCGATAATTTTGATTTAAAAATGTTTTACAATGTGAATGTAAAAGAAGCATATATGCTAGACTATATAATATTTCATAAAATATAAGAATTCTAGTACGAATTCCATCCAATTTTGCCATTTCCTGTCAAGGCTATGTAATGCAACGTTAAGCAATACAATAAAATTACCTCGTAGTACTTAATCGTATTGCACGGAGGAAAATTGGAGTAATGCGAAATTTTAGTTTAAAAATGGAGGAATTCCCCGCCACATTCTCCATTGCAGGAAACCACCGCCCAGAAAATTTATTGCGTTCTGCTGCTCCTGACATTATTGCAAGCCCGTACAGCGAACAGTTGAGCGCCGAGCAAGCAACTGCGACTTTCAGCTGGCCGTGCGTCGCGGTAAAAAGTGGGCTAGAGTGGTTAATTGATTTAGTAGCGGGCCCGAAGCGCGCACTCCCTTCTTCACTACTTAATTAATTAACGTCGTGGATCTGCGAACCCACTCAGGGCGCCGCGCCCGTGCTACCGGGAAAGCGAAGCTGCGGCACGGGAAGAGGCAACGAGATGCAAGCCTCGTGGATCTCTCTGTGCGCCGCTGGCCGCTGCTTTGCGTGACCACCGGCGCACTCTGTATTCCGGCGATCCAACTAAATGCAATCGTGTCTGGCGGGTTGCGGATGGGTCAGGCGTATCGTCAGGGTTTTAAAAAGGAAGTTAAAAGTGCATGACAATTGGAATGCGCTGTTTCTGATGTTGAAATAACAAAATCTGCGTAAATTAAAAGTGTTCTATATCTTACGAATACTACTGGAAATTCTCATTATAAGAATTGTCTTATTTAATGAAGTTATTGCACATTTTTGTAAAATAAAAAAAAAAAGAAAAAAGAAATGAATGCGAACGTGCTAGAACTCATGGACAAAATCACTTAGAATATATGTGATTTTTAACCTTCAAATCATTATAAGTAATCAACTTTTGATATGAAATTATTTAAATAGGGAGTGGGTAAGTTCGTTTTAGGTGTAATAATATAAAATATTCTTCATCTTCCGAATGACTTTACTAGGGAGCACATTATTTTATTTAAGTTGAAAGACTTAAAGAAAACTGTTTGAAAATTCAATAAGTAGAAATGACGTACCAAAATTTTACTTTTAATTTCCAACATCGTATGCACGTTACAGTGATTAGTAGAGTAGTACATTACATTAAATACATTTTAGGGGTATGGAAACGTTGTATAGCTTTATTAAAAAAATATATATCCTTCCAAATTTTCTACATTAATGTGCATAATAATTTATTAGCACATATTAATAATAAATAATTTAAGTAGCCTTCAAGGTAGAACACAGAGTACGGTCCTGGTCAGGCAAACCAGCGGCGCACAGAGAGACAATGCTTGGATCTCGTAGCCTCTTCCCATCGCGCAGCTTCGCTTTCCCAGTAGCATTAAACAAATATTTATCTCATTTAGCGATAAGAAATTGTTTTGTTGATAAAGATCGTGGAAGTAAATATAGTCCGTTACTGTATAGTAAGTAATATTTAAAAAATAATTGTATCGTTTCTATCGTGCTCAATGGAAGCAGTGGTGATGAACAGTGAAGATGTTCTCTTCATTGCATTGCTATGAGTGTTATTACTGCCGATGCCAAAAGTTAAAAAATCGAGGCGTAGCGTAGCGGAGCCGAGTACTAACATTGTAACATTTCGTGGTATGTTCAGCGTTTTATCTGTCACCATAAAATCTCATTCTTTTTTGAGAAAATTTACGACATTACTGCGATATGAAACACATGAATTCTGTTGTTGCGGCACGATACTCGATATTGTTGGGTATTGCTTGCGATATATCTATTTCAACAATACACTTGTACACCGTGGCTCGAGGAAGATGAACGCTGACAATTCGTCTGTACCTCAAGAAATTTTGGATGCAGCTGCGGAAGCCACGCGAGATTTAAGCCCTGAAAAATCTAAAGCACGATATGAGAAGGCAAACCAAGAATTTAAAACTTTGCGATTAAAAAATCACTTAGCTGTGATAACAGAAGACATAATGCTTGCATACTTTAAGACCTTGGTAAAGGAATTTACATTTATTCCTTTTATAAAGACAAACCTTTGTCTTACGTTTTGTTTTACAAATATTTATTTTTCAAACTACACAATTAATAACATGTAGTAATGAATTACTTATATTACATAACATTAATAATGAAGATCCCCGAAAATCATGAGTATCTTTGATGAATACGAGTAATTGTCTGATTTTTTCGTAATAATGTTGACTTGCGATGAATGGGTGGTTATTTATTTAGGTTACTAAGGATGTTAAAACCCATTGCTTAGGGTTTTAAATTTCTTAACTTACAGGAAGGTACAAGTGCACTTTACAAACGTTAAAGGGTTGCATGTTAATACGGGTTAAAGACGCATGTAACTGATTAAAGATATAACTTATAGGGGTTCAAAATAAATAAAATGAACATTCCTTCAGCAGTAGGCTGAGGTAAAGGAAATATGGGAATCTTCGAGGCCCGTAAAGAAAGATCGTTGGGTCTTTGGGCTAACCCAAACCCTAGCAGCATATTTTTGGAGTGCACAGTAAATTTCCAAATCTGTACCCTTTTTATCCGAATTTGTATAACGTATTTGAATTTGCAACGATGAGTTTGGCACTCACCGACGAAGGGGCCGAGCAGAAGGTGCGCGAGGCCGGCGGCCATGAGGAAGAGGCCGAAGGCAGCCGGGAAGCGCGCAGCCGGGAAGCGCTCGGCGAACAGCAGCGGCAGCGCCACCTGGC
This sequence comes from Gryllus bimaculatus, assembly GCA_017312745.1. Classification (NCBI taxonomy): domain Eukaryota; kingdom Metazoa; phylum Arthropoda; class Insecta; order Orthoptera; family Gryllidae; genus Gryllus; species Gryllus bimaculatus. The sequence continues at coordinate 2,695,298 of BOPP01000063.1, forward strand.
GGCACGCGCGCAGCACGCCCAGCGCCGTCGCCAGCGCCGTCAGCGCGCCCGCCTCGCCCGTCACCGCGTACCCTGCGCACCCGCGTTCTCTCACTCATTCCTTCATTCATCACTACTTTCTTCATTGGTTCGTCTACACCTAATTCATTCATTTACAAAGTTTTTCTTTTCTTTTCTTTGATTTTTTTACACAGTTTGTTTGTTCGGTTGTTCGTTTGTTCGTTTGTTCGTTTGTTCGTTTATTTATTTATTTATTTATTTATTTATTTATTTATTTATTTATTTATTTATTTATTTATT
>BOPP01000063.1:2696084-2761098 GCA_017312745.1 Gryllus bimaculatus
CATGGACGCGCCCAGCGCCGCCACGGCGAAGCCCCGCGTGCGCAGCACCGCCCAGTCCTCCGCCACCGCCGCCGCCGCCGCGCCCGCCGCCACCGCCGCCACCCTGCCAAGCCCCACAACACTCGTCAACAACACAAAAACAAATATGGAGAATCTTCACAGGTGAATTGCTTTTTTTTTATTTAATGATTCATTCATTATTGATTCCGGGCGCGTCAACTGCTAAGGTCAGTAGTTCCGTAAGTGTATTGCATATTTTCTCCTCGGGAGGTGGCGGTGAACTTCCCCCGCTGGATGGTGAGACCCGGCACCGACCTACACCGGCGTGTTCCCTAACTAGGTATCTCCCACTTGCAAGGCATCACCCCAGTAGGGACAAGCTCTAAGCTTCCGACATGTGACTTAGTGTAGTGCATGTAAGTGCGTGTGTGAGTGCGGGTGCGAATGGAAGAAAGAAGGAAAGGCAAAATCGTGCGCCGTTTGTTAGGATACTGCTCCGCATTCGCCTGGTATTGATCGGAGACACTATGGAAAACTTCCAATCAGAGCAACCGGCTGCTAGAATTCTCCTCCAAACCTCCCAGTTTAGAGGCACTGCAGTGACAAGAAATGCCCTTAAGTCACCTCTCCCGGTACGTAAATCTCGTATATCGATGGTTTATAACACACATTATGAGAGTGGGATGAGGTGTTTTTGACATTATTATAGGATGAAATAATTGAATTCATTTTTGTCAACTCAGATTTCTTACAGTAATGATCCTTATAATATTGGAGAAACCACAGCAAACTATCAACTAGAGTAGCCGCCGCTAAAATTCTCTTTCAGATAGTGGCTGAATTCGAACTCTATATTTAGATAATACCAAAAATTCCTGACTTGAGCCCCAAGTCCTCACAGTCGAAACACTGCAGAGACAACAGCAATGCCGCCTCTGAGCTATTTCAGCCAGACAATACTTCGATCTGAAACAAAGTGAATTCGATTCTTTCCTTGGATGCTTTCCATTTGTATTTCATATCGCAGTTGGCTTTGTGTACTGCTGAATTCTTATTTGGGAGCTTGAGATAATAATGTCTAGTGATTGATTCAAGAAATTCTCCATTTGTGTGTAGAATCTAACTGCATCGTGTAAAAGTCTTCACAAGAAGCGTGAAGGGAATTGAATAATGCAGTCCTCAGTATGTCATGATTGTCGTTGATCAAATATCTATTTTTTCTGCTAATTGTCTATTCATTTCGTAATACACTTCCTTCATTCCAATTATCATCGTTCCAGTTCTTAAAGCATCATTAAAGAAATCATACATATAATAGCAAAAACAAATAGATAAATTTTTGTTGTTTAGCGCGAGTATGTTAAACAAAAACTATTTCAATACAAAGGACAGTAGCAGAAAGTCAACGACGGTAAAAATTTCTATGTTATTTATGGACTACATGTCTCAGCAGAACTTGCTTTATCCATCAGAACGCTCCCATTCATCATTGCCCTTCTACGAAAAGACTTTCAGACAGGAAATTGACACGCACCTGTGGAAGAGGAAAATCCAGAATGATGAATGATCGAAAGAATTTATACTCTGAGCAATACTTCGACATGTAAGGGATAGTAAAGAGGAAAATTATGTCGTTTCAAAGTCTCTTTCGGTGCTTGCTCTTTCCAATGTCATTTATTTCATACATTTGTTAAGCTCCATAAACATTTTCCGTGCAATTAAATTTGATTTCCAACATGATCTCCGTGCAATGAAATTGTGAATGAAAAAACGTAAAACATACTTATTTGCTACGCAGTTGTTGGATCTCGCTTGTACTGGTGATGCTATGACTTTATTGTAGCAGCTGATGCTCCTGCCTCTAATGAAGTGCTTGCAATTCATTCGAAATACACGTTTTTACAATTCATAACCTGTAACAGGATTTTGAATACAATATGCCACAGCATTTGCATATGTTTCGTAATTTTCGCTTCCAATTCAAAATTTGGAACGGAATTGTCGGGCCGTCCTACGTGAATCGTAGTTGGGTTACGTACAATATGCTTCTATTACGGAGGAGCTGAATTAGCTCGCAAAAACGACCAGGAGAGCGAAGTAAAAACTTGCAGGTGGGTTAATTGACGTGGGACTTCACGTGCGGTGCGGCTTTTTTTGTGGCGAATACGTGTCCAACGAGGTTCAACAGTGGCAAATTCTGACTGTTGGAGGGAATTTAACGAGTTTTCGCGAATTTCTTTTCACGCTTGAATCCAACCTTGAGTGCCGACTTACTCAGCTTGATTCAATTTTTGCGGCCTAATTAGTCGTGTCCTTTGAGACCGCCAGGTCCGCTGCTGTCGCCCCTCGCTGGGGTGCTAAGAGTCTGTTCCGGTGGAGTACAAAGTTAGCACTTTATTCTCTCCTAATGCAAGTGAGAATCGAGGTAAGTGGACTTTTTTCTTGATGAAATAAGTAGAATGATAACGAATGTGACAATAAAAAATGCAAATCAGTTTTTTTATTTTTTGTTGGTAGCACAACTAAAAAAACTACTTTCTGATTTTTTCTTATTCTTTCTGCAAAGTCATTTCTTCTAAAGTGAGATAGGTATATATAATTGATTGATGTTTTCAAACGTCAGTTGCTATGATCATTAATCTTGTTCATGGAGTGAATCTTTTATCGCGAAAGATCGAGGAGCATCTATTCGTTGGCTGGCGGGGTATTTTCTTATTGAGGTATCACCACCAGCACAGCACCGCCCCCGACGGGACAAGCGGTAAGCTTTCAACAGGTTTCAGCTTCAGGCATGTGTGGTAGTGTAGAGAATGTGAGTGTGTGTGTAAGTAAGGGGTGAAGATATGACAAGGAAGAGGAAGGGAAGATCGCACGTGGACTGCGGACCGTTGTTGGGCTACGACATTGGCCTGGATTCAAGGAACAACAGAAAACTACCGATCAGAGCAGCCGGACGCTATAATGATTCTCCAGAAAGTGACTGACTTGACCTAGCAAAATAGCAATAACCTGCCATGCAATTCATATTGTAAGAATCTTCTTTTGCTAATGGCACAGTATTCGAACCTTAATCAGACCTACGCATTGTCTGCCATCTACGTGAGGGTGGACGATCAACCCATCGCCCGATCCAAAATACTGTAGTGGGGGAAGAAGGCGCAGGTTCGAACACCGTCCGACGCCTGTTTTTTACGCTCTTGTTGCAACAGGGAAATAATTAGTTGGCTACCACAGAGAGAGCTAATCAGAGCAGAGGTCATTTAGAATTGTCATTTAAGCACAGGTTATCTTCAACAGTAAATAATATAGACTGTGGACAAAAAACTTTATCGAAACGCTCTAAAGGGTGAGCTCACCTGAAAGTGAATTTAATATTCAGTCACCCCTCTATTGTCGGAGACCTTGCCCAACACTGGGATCAATGGCTTTATTATTATTATTATTATTATTATTATTATTATTATTATTATTATTATTATTATTATTATTATCAACTCAACTATGTAGAAGATTTTGTTTTTCGTGTCCAACATTCTCCTTTGTCGAAGCTAGAATACAGGATATCTCAGTGCAACCACACGAACAGTAATAAAATCTGTATTCTTTTCCTTCGATTTGTGAAGCCCCTAAGAGAAAAATGTCTTCAAATTTTCTTTTCAATTCATTACACAGTTACTCTGACGGCCGGCTGCCGATGTTATGAGCAAAGCCACTTGCGACAGAGGGCCGTCGTAACAAGCACCCAATTCCGTCAATTCACAAATTAGCTTTTTTTGCACTTTGAAAGCGAAAAAAAACATATACTTTCTTGGCTCTGCTTACAAAAAAAATATCATCATCCCTTCAGAATATAAGCTCGACGAATGGTGAGCATTAAAGAAGACGAGAAACTGCTGCAAAATAACGTTTCTTGGCAAAACTACATCGCAAACCAACATGATGAGAAGACAAGTGGCGTACTTTTCTGGACGGGACGGGACGGGATGAGATGAGACGAGACGAGACGGGTCGGGACGGGTCGGGACGGGACGGGACGGGTTCGGGACGGAGCAACGGGAGGGAGGAACGGGGCGGGGCTGGGCGGGCGGGGCGGGCGGGGCGCGGCGCGGACGGGGCGGTGGACGGGAGCGGGTCGGGACGGACGGGCGGGACGGGACGGGGCGGGCGGGGGCGGGGCGGGGCGGGGCGGGCGGGGCGGGGCGAGGGGGCGGGAGCGGGGCGGGAGGGGAGGGGGCGGGGGGCGGGTGTGGGTATTGGGCGGGGCGGTGGAGGGCGGTGATGGGGCGGGGACGCGGCGGGGCGGGCGATACTCACGACTGCTTGCGTGGCGGGCAGGAGGCGGCGGCGGCGGCATCTTCGTCGTCGGGTCGGACGGCCGCACGCGGAGGAGGAGACGGGTCCTTCGCGCGTGAGCAGCATGGACGGAGGACGCGGGCGCGAGAGCGGCGGCGGGAATGGTGTGGCAGCGAGCCGGCGCCCGGGCAGAGGCAGGCCCCCGCCCACGCCGCCGCTGTCCGAGTCGTCCGAGTCCAGCCCCAGGCGCGCGCGCGCCATCGTGCGCCGGATCGACGCCGAGAACAGGTTCTGCCACACCGCAACACACACGCGTCAAACAATGGGTGCCTGGCGGTGATCAGGTGGTGCCATCAGGCGGTGGGGTAACGTTTGGCATATCGGGAGGTTATAACCAAATCTGTCTTACGTTGCTGGTCGTTGCTGGCATTTTACTCTTTCGTTAGCATACTATTATACGTTAGCATATTATATAATGGAGGGGAGGTCTCCAGCTTTGAGGAAATATTTATTTTGGGGGTTCTTGATATCGCTAAAGCGGGTGTGATTTTTACGTTTTCACATACTACTTACGTAGTATTGAGAAATTAATGTAATACTGCGACAAAATATATTATCTAAAAAATTAAAATGTTATATTTTCTAAAACAATCGCGACAAGTTATTATAAAATGAAAATGGACAATTATCTTCTAGTGAAAGGTTTCAGAAAAAAGTATATCTCTGACGATATTTTCGAACAAATGTTGATGATATTTACAAGGTTCAATTTAGCACAAGTTATTTTTAAGAGAATGATACTTTGTATCACTTTTTGTAGACAAATACAAATATTTTTTTAAATCCATTTTTTAGTTTTTTTATAAACTTTGGGTTCTTACTATTCTATCTTACAAGTAGATCCTTTACTGAGACAAAATATTATTTTATTCAATTTGAAACTATTCATATATTTTACTTTCACAGCGTTTCTATCAATATTCGTAGTTTCCATCTAGATAGAAGAATGGCTGTTCATATTCTATAGGGCAGCAGTTCTCTTTCTTTGCGGCGTTCTTGTGGAGGGCTTGAGTCTGGCACCTTCCTTTAAACTATGTCAAGAGCCTCTTTGCACACTCCTCTTGCGCGGCAGGTTTTTAAGTCTCTGCTCGTCTCCCCTCTGTGGGAGTTTTCTATCACAGACGCAAAAATAGTGGTGAGTAGAAGCGAAATTAGAACTGAATATTCTCGAACATATTCTCATAAACGTGTTTATGCTCTTGTGCATGTTCTGGTAATAGTTTCAGTTTTAAAATTAATAAAATTTACGTATAAAGCAATTCGTTTTGTTAGAACAATATTTTATTGTGTTAAAGACTTCTGCTTTAGAATGAATCAAAAATGATGCCTGTGAACATTTTTAAGAAAAGTGTTTTATACATTTCGTTTGCCTGTCCAAAAATATGGTTTACAGAAAGTTGGAAAATATGTTTACTAATTTCTTGTATAAACGTCTGTCGTGGAGTTCACAAGGTACGTCTCATTTAACATTAAAGAAAAAAAATGACGAGAAACTTTTAAAAATCTTATCTATGCAACAAAATCAATTTTTATGGATGCAAAAAATGCAATGGATGCAAAAATGCGAATGGCAATCTAAATATCTTCTAAGTAAGAAAGTTGATTAGTACCCAAGGAGATTCAAAAGTGGTCTGTTGTTTGAAAAGTTATTATTTTTGTAGGCGAAACTCCATCACTCAAATAAAAATATAACACGGAATTAAAACGGGAGTTGTTATCTGGTCGGCCATGGCAGGCTGGTAGGATGTGCGGAGGAGACGGACGAGGTCTGTGAGGCTGGCGCGGTTGCTTCGTACTCGTAGTTGATTGTGATGTACTATAAATGCTCCGACAACGACGACTACTCAGGTGGTAATAAATACAATATGCAGGTGATGACATACCAGCAATGAGTTTGAAATATTTTAGAAGTATTCAACATAAATAACTGATAGATGTGGGATGTGCAATCATGTAGAACTATGAGTGTTGTTGTAATGAACAAGATTTCACAAGAAATCTTTGGAAATGGTACACATAAGGGATAGTAAAAATTATTAGTTATATTAAAATGTGAATAGATCATACCAATAATTTAAGACAAAGAAGGGTATATCTAGGAAGTCTTTGGAGGATATTATGTGTTAGAACAGTATGCAGGAATTAAACGTAGGAGGTTTTGAGATTTACACCAGAAAACATTTTAAATTCAGGATCATTTAAACCTCTGATTCGAAAATACTATTTAAAAAAATGGTATTTAATCTAAATAATTCAGAAGCACAGTGTGCATCTCGTATTTTCTCCGTACGTGAAGAGTAAAGGCTCCCACAGACCGGCGTGGAAGACAAGCAGCCTACGAGGAATGGCCGCAGTGGAAATTTCGCGTCATGCGTTTCCTTATGAGCACGTTCTGACCTGCTCGGCAGGCGAACATCGCGGCAGCGTATTCGGGCAGCGTTTTCTTCCCTGCGGATTTAGGAACGCGTTTCGACTGCTGCCGATCGAGTTTCCTGTGAGTCCTTCCGCTTTCAGGAGTCTTCGCCCCCCTTCCTTTATTTATCGGATGCGATAAACTGTCACCCAACGCTGAGTCTAATTGATGGATAATTGACCTAATACTTGAATTTCCTCGCGTCCTTGTCGCTAAAATGGATTTCTCGGGCTTGAGTTTGGAAGTAGATTTGGCCGCCACGCCGGTCGCTAAGGGGGACGGGGGGAGCTCGGTTACCTCTGCGCTGGGGGCTGTACTCACGGGGCCGGTGGGCCTGCGTTGCGCGAGGCGCGCCCTGGTGGAGAGCCGGCGGGGGTGGGCGGGGGCGGTCTGGCGCGGGGCGGGGCCGGCGCGGGGGCGGGCACGGGGGCCGGGTGGTTAGCAGCGGGCGGCGCCGCCTGGGTCTCCTCACCGGCCACCGGGCTGTGCTCGGGGCTGGCCTCGATGTAGGTGGCCGGGAGGTCGGCGAACGACACCGCGTGCCGCTGGGAGCCGCGCCGGCGCCGGCGGCGGTGGCGGTGGCGGCGCTCGCCGTCCGCCATCGACACCTGCAACAGCCGCACACGTCTCAACGCTCTCTTCCACTCATGAAATCGCTGGACGATTTTACTCTTTCGTGAGCTTTCCATTAACGTAATGGAGCTGAGGTCTCCAGCTTTGGCGAAATATTTAGCTTGGGGATTCTTGATATCGCAAAATTGTGTGTGATTTTTACTTTCTCACATACTACTTACGTAGTATCGAGAAAGTAGTGTAATAGTGCGGCAAAAAAGGCGATTTTTTTACTAAAAAACTAGTTTTGTTGGTACCTTGTACCGAAAGAGTGGATAAATCTTAATTAATGGATACATATTGTTCCAATATGTAGTACATTTCTTCCTCTTGCACGTTGTTTAGTCGGAATCCGTGTTTTATGCGTTATTGACATCGAAAAATATCTATTTACGCGTTCGGAATATTGATTGTAAAAAAAATTGGTTTACAGTCTGTTTGTCCATCGACTGTCTGTAAAGATGGCTAACGGTTAATGGCCAGGATTTTCATCAAAATTAATTTATAGTGACGTATAGGGGAGCAGATAATATGCGCACGTTTTCTTGAGCTCCAGAATCCCTTCCCGTCATTTTAACTATAAATAGTTGAAAGATGAGTAAACTTTTAACATAAATAAATAAAAATAAATTTTAAAAATCGCAAGATTAGCAATATTTGAAAAAAATATACATTTTCTTTCTAAGTTATAGAAAACTTAAATTATCTGTTCTATCTGTCTTATGTCCCGACGCCTTGCCTTTGAAACCGATGTCAGGGTTTTGGGGGTTACCTTTCCGAGCGGCGCGTGCGGGCGCGCGAAGTCCTTGCGGAACGCCGAGGGCGAGGAAGGCGGCAGAGGGCGCGGCTCAGACAGCTCGGGGCTGTCGCTGGGCGCGCAGCGCGGGTCCTTCACGCCCTGCAGCGGCGACTGGCGCGGGCTGCGCTCCGCCTCGCTCTCCTCCTCCAGGATGGGCGGCGGCACGTCGTCCGGCGGGAAGCTGCGCCGCGCAAAGTTGAGGATAGACGCGAAAGAAATTCGCTATTGGTTATGCATTGTTTAGGCATCTTTTGACCAGTTTCATCATCCCTCAAATCGCGTTTTATCGAAACGCGACAAATTCTTTCGCAAACTTTAGCTTTGAACATGCAAAATTTTAGCAAAAACCGATTAAAAATAATTCTCAACATTCGTTTCACGAAAAACTATTTCTTGCATTTTTCGAGTTTTGAAAAAAAACTCAATTAGAAGATATTGGGAACCGAGGAAGCTTTAGGGGAGGAGTAGCTAAGTACGGCAGTTCAGTCGACAGCAGTTTAGGTCATTATTCCCTCAAGCGTAGTGCATATTTAAATAATATCTGGAAGTGGCAGTGGTCCTCCCCTGGAGAAAGTTGAGATCGGCAGTGAGCTACGCTTGATCTTGTGGGGATTTCCTTCTGCAAGTGAACGGGTCAAGCTGTGAGTTCCTCGGAGAAGAGACGGACAGACCTGACTAAGAGGTACGGACAGGGATGATTTCGTCTGTGCGTTTGTTACGATCCTGTTTCGTTATTCGCCTGGTATTGAACGAAGAAACCGGGAAAAACCATATAATGCAGCATTCCGTCGCAAGGATCTTCCAGATTGTGATTGAATTCGCCCTTGCTACGAGACTAGCCGCCGAAACTTCAACCTAACTCGCGTTGAACGTTGAAGTGAAGACAAAGAATAGTAAAAAGGAAGGGAAGCAAAGGTTGACCAAGACTAAATAATAGGTATATAGAAAGAAAGTGGTAAAAATGTTGTCAGTTGGAAAGGAATTGTATTCAGATTGAGAGGCCATCGAGAGGTGGAAAGAAAATCGAGGATAGGACGCAGGTATTGGTAAAGGTAAAATTGGCAAAATATTGTAAATCCATTTCTTCCTATTGTACTATTTTTATGTCTTAAATGGATATTGCTGATTTCGAAAGAGAGGGCACGTTTGTTATGTTTTTAAAAACTGGGTATTGGTGTCTTTAACTATTTAAGAAAGTATTCAGCAATGAAAAATATTTGCAAGGAAATTCCGCTGGCAGTTGTCTATTACAAAACTGTAAAATGGAAAAATATTTTTATCTCTTCGGCAATTATTGGTACTTATTACCAATATATACCAATTGGCAATTATTATTTCGAAACAATACCAACAAAACCAGTCAATTAAAATTGAAACTTATGGTTTCAAATACAAGACATGAGATATTGTTTTTAGGAAAATTAAAGTGGTTTATATTCTCTAATATCCAGTTCAGCTATTTTGCTCTTTGATATATAGTATTACTTCTTGTCATATGGCCATCATGTTTGGTATCGTCATCGATCATTCGGATTTAGTGGCAGTATGTAACGACCATTAAATACAGACAGCTTCATAATGGTAATTAAGACGGTGTGTCAACACCAACAATTGAATCGCTATCGGAAATCGAACAGGGGAGCTTGTCAGACCTAGTGTTAACGGAAAAGCTCCCTCGTGTTTCTATATGTCTAGGCTATCAAATGCATACATTTTCTAGAATCCAATGCGTTCTCGGGGATACAGGTAATCAGTGCGATCTCGGGTATTCCTAGACTTCGTCGCAAATGGTCTCGTTCGAAAACTAACACTCCCGAACGGAAACCCGAGCTACTAAACCCCAGTTAAACAATTCTGATCTGTGATATTAACATAATTGTTATTAACGATGCAATCAAGCGTGATCACAATAAAATGAACATAGCTTTTGCATCGTTCGACTAATATCCCACTCTGCGAAATCAGGTTTCATTATGTTGGTACTATCAGCCACATGTATCCCAAGCTTTTATCAACTTTAGCACCAGGATTATTCTCCTATTGGAGGTGACATTTATTCAATGATTAGTAAAGTTCTTAATTGGTTGACACATGAATATTGTTGAGGGGGAAGATGATTTTTTTATTTAGCACATTAGGGCAGTTGTGCTCTTATGCCAGCAATATCCCTCGTTTATAAAATGAAGCTTACAGCTGGTTTGATGTAGGTGAGAAATCATGCATTCGAAAAGTCGATTAGTCCAGAAGATCGAACGATAGGGCAGTCAGCCGACTAGCCAGACAGGATAACTCATATTTCTCTCCTTTTTAGCTTCTACAGAACGCAGTGAAAATCACGTTTTTAAGAGTAATGTTTCTCTGATCTCGCTTACTGAGTATAGTTGCTGGTCCAACTGAAACAAATCAAAGACTGAAACGATCCGTATGTTACTGGGAGGGGTGCAGAAGATATTCGGTAAGCAGTGATTCGTTTCATTTTATAACTCTCCTCGAACGGGTTTGAAGTTACGTGGTTCAAAAAATATCTCTTCATCGACTTCCTCTTAGATGCGTAGTTCATATTTTACATGGTTTACGAATTTTAATAGCGGATCATTTTGTACTTGGAGCTTCTGTACGACTGATCTTGGTTAGGCTTCCCTCGGAACAGGCCCTGTACTGCTAACATGTGAATGTGTTTATGTGTATGAGCGCCCGCATGTGCTGGGGGAGAGGGGGGGATAAGGGCCAGGAAGGAAAGTCGTATCGTCGCTTTTCTGAATTCTATTCACAGATTTTAATTTTTTTTCTCCTGAATCACAGTACCCAGTGCAAAGTATTACCCTAGAATTTGTAGACCTTACCAGCTGCCGTCAATTAATAGATATCTATAATGCTATCTTATTCCTTGAGCGTTTGTCTAGAAAATGCCTTGATAATAATATATGATCAATAAAATTTCCAGAGGACGTTGTTACAGAATTTGTATGATTGAAACGAACCACCTGTACATTCTGTCAGGATGCAAATGGTTCTGCGTTTATTAAAATCACTCTGTTTGATGCACAGAAAAAAGGAAAACACATATTGTAAAATCAAATTTATAAAAATATTTGCGTGACTGGGTAAATGAAATCTTAATGTACATATGAGGATTAATTTATCTAAGATGTCAGGATGTTTGTTCCATATTTGAATAAAAGAAATTGTTACCTTCATAGATGAATGAGACGTATCTGACGAAAAACATAACCCTCAAAATTGCAGTTTCTGTTACAATCAATTTTGGATATAATTTATCCAGTCTTTTCTCTACAGAGTGATTTTCAATATCGCTCAACCAATGTCAATATCGTCCGGTTCATGACGTGAGTGTACAAGAGAAGTGAACTGCTATCTCAGAAATAGTTTTTGAAATAATCGATAAAAAATTTGGAAAATGAAGTAAATGGGATTTGAAATAAAAATCATAAAGATAGATCACAAATATTTAGAAAGTAGAGTAAAACGCAGTTTCTTTGTTCGTAAGAAAAACGACTTTGTTCAGTTTAAAACCTTTCTGTTTCAAAATGTCAATTTATGAAAATGTGTCCCTTACCTTGTGCATCGACGATGTATAATCACCAGTTAGTGACATTTTACGAAAATAATTTAAACCCTTTAAGTCAAAATGTTCACTTTCTTAACCCTTTCTTAACATAACTTTTACGAGTAGGTTATCATGTTTTACACCAGAAACTCTCATAGGAACATCGCAATTTCATACTCATTCAAAGAACACGCAAACTTGCCCCAAGTGGCCAGCGCCTCCAGGGCTGGCATAAGCAGGGTAAGTATGTGTCGCGCTGTATAGGGGCTCCAAGTATGTTTTTACATAAAATGTTATAGTGATTCGTAAATATATAAAAGTATTTTTATACTAAAAAAACAACAAATTTCACAGTTTTTCACGTTTTAAACACTTACTATGTTCAAGATTTCGGGATAGGGAACCTCAGAGTTAAGTTACGTTTGGAATATCTTTAAACTATTGACGTCATGAGGTTAAAAAAATAATAAAAAAGAGCCAAGTTTGTTATTTGTAATAACGGTCGTGAGTACTTTTCATAATATCATCTTCTTATGACAAAAAACATAAGAATAAGAAATATATTTTGGAATGAATTTGGATGTTGGGAATATTGGATCTTTAGCCACATCTCATTTGTTTCAATTTTCTTTAAAGGCCGGTGGCCTGTTAAATTCTTTAACGTTCTCCGACCGTCAAGTGTGGCTTTTCCCTTGCGTTACGCCGACCCAACAGCACAGCATGAGGAAAAGCTATTAATTCGGAGTACCTGGCGGGCGGCGGCGGGAGCTTGGGGGGTTGTTGCTGCTGCTGCTGGTGTTGTTGGTGCGCGTGCGGCACCAGCGGGGCGTCGTCCTCGTCGCGCGACGAGTCCCTGGAGCTTCGCGAGCCGCGCGAGCNGCCTCCGCCCCCCGCGCCGGCCCCGCTGCCGCCGCGCAGCGAGCGACGCCGCCGTGGCGCCGGCCGCATCGTAGCTGCGCCCGCCACCGCGTGCAAGGACAGCGCGCCCAGCACCGCCTGCGTGCCCCTGCGCACACACATGAACACAGCCATTATCTCTCTTATACACAAGCCAATAACGTTTTTTTAAAATTTATTTTATGTCGCTTTAAAAACAACTAAAGTCATTAGCGACCACTATTAATTTACATATCAATAACAGTTATTATACTTTATAACAATCAGAAGTATTAAATACAAAATTATACAACAGAGATACGTTTTATAAATGATAACTAACCCAAATATTAAGTAGAGTATTTTTTTTCAATAGTTTAGATCGTTTTACCAAGACCAGCTATATTAAGATGCTTTAACACTGATGTGCAACTTTCAATTGAATTAAATAGTTCATAAATGCATCGTTTTTGATGCCGTGAGAGTTTATGAGGTTTTGAAAGACAATAAAATTCTTGTAGACAGTCCCTTGTAAACGTGGTTTCCTTTAGGATATGGAAAGCACTCCAAAAGGTAAATTTTAGTTCATGTTTTAAAAGGGAGATGATGCTCAAACGCTCGGATCAAATAGCAAATGAAAAACACACAAAAAAACAACAAACAAACAAAAAAACAAAACTTTCGTCTGATTAGCTACAACTAAGTGTTTTGAATAGTTGAATTACAGGTAACGGAAAGTAAATAAGGCTGTCTAAAAAATAGGGTATGGCACGTGTGGTAAAAGTGATTTTATTCCGCTCCTAGGATTGCGCCACTCATCCTATTGGCCTCGGTTCGCAACAATTCCTACTTACGACATAAAAGGTCACTTTTACTACTCATATCAGGCCCCCAGAAGAGTGAAACGCTGTGAATTACTAAAATTACTTCGCACTTCAAATGAATCTTATGATTTTATTAACCAAATATGACAGTAAAGTAAATTTATTTTGTAATGAATCTTACACAACATTTTAAAATATATAAGGAAATATTATTTCATGAAAATGAATTATAGAAAAGTATTACATCAGCATTCCATTAAGTAACAATCATAGGAAAACATAGATATGAAATTAATTTCAAATATTATACGTTAACTTTAAAACTAAGAGTAAAATAAAAATGAAATATATACATATTTATTCCGCAGTTACTATGCACTGTCTCAAACAATACCCTTCCGTTTTAAAAACACCAAAAGTATAGAATATTGTGATGTTTATAATTTAAGGTTCTTTACATTTCAAATTATTGCCTTGCAGATTTATTTTGGAGTTTCAGAAATAATGTATTTTACGATTAATTGAAAACATGTTTTTCAAAGAGATAAAAGTTCTTCGAAGAACAAACTTTGCTTCTTCAGAAATGTGAAAGTAGTTAAGAAAGATCTTTTAAAATGCATTAAAACAAGGTGAGAAGCACGTCAAGAAGTGTTTTGAAGTTAATGCTAAGGAGCTGAACGTAAGTAAACGTGATGGACCTCAACGACATTAAGGTTGTAAAGAGGCCAGAACTAAGTTTGCACTCAATAGCCTCTTTTAAAATTTAACATTGAATTTTCTCTACAGTACTTCTGCAAATAGACATTTTCATAGCAAAGTTCGTAATTAATAATTTTTCTACTTTATGTTTTATACAGTTACTTCGTTTATTGATTTCTGAAACCTCAACGAGGCGTAATTCACAAACGAACAGCTGTAAAGTATTGTGGTTCGAATAATATAATTAAATATAAGTTCGTATTTAAATCAACGAAAATATTACCTCCAGTGATGTATCTTTTTATAACTATATCACTAACAATAGTCATCACTTTAACTGAAACTACATCTGATCATATATTTGTAGAAGTTAGAGGTTTTTCATGATATTCTCACATAATCTTGTCATGCTGACACTTTTTTTAAATAATTGATTTTATAAAAACTCGATAATTTCGGATGCATACATTTCAAATGCAAATATAAATGTTTATACAATTTGTAATCTTAATGTGAAAACTTTCATATGATGTATGTAAGAGGTTAAAAAAGTAGTGAAATAGTAAATAAAAGAGGTAATGAAATAATGTTAATTTCATGTGTGAACACTAAGTTAACTTCAGAATCCTCAAATTCCATATTTTTTTATTAAGTATAACTATGAAATCAAAAAAAGTTTAAATGTAGTGTCACTTACACATCAAATAATTTCATTGTACAAACCAAGCGTATTTTTATTTTTTTGAGATTGTTATAAACGAGGCGTACACATTTGCCACTTATCGATTGAATCGTGAGATCGGTTAAGCGGACGCGTGTTAACTTTCTCTGCTTGAAGGGTCGCGGATTCGAATCTCCACCTCGCGTCCTTGCCCGCCTTAGGCATGATCGTTCCCTAGTGTGCTTTGGCATGATATCCCAACTATCAGGTATTCGTTTCACTCTCAATCCTCTTTCATACATTATTGACTTTTGATGTTTCATCGCTGGCCTGATGTCACTAAGCACTGGGGCAATGAGCTTAATTAAGCTGATTGAACTCGTACCAAGACTGAGCGTTCGATTCCTGAGGGAGGCATAGATGTTTCAGATGTGTTGTGACTTAGTGTGAATTTTCAGTACAGCGTGTTTTACGCATGAACTTGTCAATAACAAGACCCCAAAAGGAAAAAAATGGAGTGTATATTAGAAGCGAAATAACATTTATTTTACCAGAAATTAATTTGCTCAGCCTTTGAAGAACATTAAAAAACGTAAACGCAAATGTAGAGTATTGCATAGTGGTAATAGGTAAATGAAATTCAGGAATAGGGATAAGACGAAATAGATGACAAAACACAAGGAGAAAAGAATGCGAAGAACAGGAATGGAAGATGAAATGAAAAGAGAATGGGAAAAGAAGTGAAAAAGAGTTAGAGGCAAAAGAAAACGAAGGGAGGATGAAGATAAAAAGATAATGAAAAGCGAAAGATTACGGATAGAAGAAGAAACGTAAATAAGTAAATAAATGAAGAAGAAGAAGAAGAAGAAGAAGGAGTAGAAGAAGATTAAGAAGAAAAAGAAGAAAAAGAAGAAGAAGAAAAAGAAGATGAAGAAGAAAAAGAAAAAAGAAGAAGAAGAAAAAGAAGAAGAAAAAGAAGAAGGAAAAGGAGAAGATGAAGAATAAAAAGAAGAAGAAGAAAAAGAAGAAGAAAAAGAAGAAGAAAAAGGAGAAGATGAAGAAGAAAAAGAAGAAGAAGAAGCAAGGGAAGCAGGCGTTCACCTGAAGCCGTATCTGCGCATGAGCGCGTGCACGAGCGCCGGGTAGAGCGCGGCGCCCGCGGCCGCCAGCAGCTGCGCCGCCGCCACCGCCAGGGTGCGCCGCCGCCGGAAGTACGAGTTGAGGCTGGTGAAGGCGGCCGGCAGCAGCAGCCCCATCCCCACGCCTGCCACGTACACGCACACACACACACTTATCTTTGGGTATAACGTTTCAAATGTCTTTGCAATTAGAAATACATGTACTTAGTAAACACAAATGATGTAATTAACTACATAGATAGCAACTTAGACACAATTACAATGTTTGTTTTTCTGGTGGGATCAAATTAATTTTTTGACTTCACATTTTCGAATTAGCTCTAGGTGGCTCCACACATGCGGCAGTCGGCAGCCGCTCGCCGAATCCCGAGTAGTGTGGACGTGTTGCTTGGGATTTGCCGAGCGCCGAACATTCGGTATTCGTCCCACCCACCTCGTGTCGGTCTTTGGGACACAGAAAAGGGAGAGAATATTCGCCGAACACATCAGATGTTCTGGATTGGGCTCGCTGCTCGGCGAATGCCGAATGTGTGGAGCCACCTTAAGGTACTTATCACTGGCAAATGGAAAGAAAATTTAGTACGGAGTGCATCGATTTAATGATACAAACTACTACGATATGCATGTTGTTGAAATGATATTGGTTTACAAATGATCACATGGTGAAAACTTTCATACAGATATCAAACGAGACATTTGTTTTTGATTAAAATTCATTATGCACTGGTATTTGGAATGTCTGAATCTGACACCTTACTCACCCTTCAAGCTTCCACATGCCCCCAAAAGGCTGGGACATTTATTCTGAGACGCATGTATATACATTTGTAAATTTTAATCGTGATAAAACATTCCTACGAACATGTCGATACGAATCATGCCTAAACAATCTCGGGAGTCTCACAATCGTGTCCTGGGGCTCCCATGTCAGTCAACCATTTTCTAGATAGCAGGTTAACGGCTACTTGCGTATTTACTAAAGGTGACGGATTGGACGAGTACAAATGGTGTAAGGCACTTTCGAACATAAATATTTATTGAGCCTTCCTTTTCAGTCTGCGTACGCGATATATTTTGTTGCCCGTCTGTTGTAGTTCCTGACGGCAACAAAGGACCTCTACAAAGACTAAAACGATATAAAAGTATATCCAAACAAATTTCTAGTAAAATATGACATGAAATGAGTGTTTATCACACAGTATCATCACATATCTTCCGTCAGAGAGAAATACAAAGATGCAAAAAGTGCCCAATTATTTTAATCAGATTAATTAAATGCGGGCTTTGAGATTACTTGTTTTTTGAATTGTTTGTGAAACACAACAAGTACTCTTAAGATAAAAATAATTAGTTCTCGTGGATTAAATGTGAAAAATTTTTTTCCCGGAAGGATCTTTGCGTCGTTTTTTGACAAAGTTATAATTTGTGTATAGCTGTAGAATTCTTAATTTGCTCGCTATTTGAGATACATAACCTATGTAAATAACAAATTAAACGCATATAGACAATTTTGATATTTATTTGGGTCAAATAGGATGAGCTCAAATCTGCTGAATTTCTGATTCTAACTCGTTCCATTATAATCGTATAGTTAGAACTCTGTCTCCCAGAATATTCATGTAGGTCCTAAACGTTTCTGAGCTCCCTCTGCCTGCGATCGCAGATGAAACATCTTGGTAACAAAATGAGCGCCCACAGGTTGGGCGATCGGATAAATTCTTCTTAATCGTGACAAAAAAACATTTTCTTCTCTGCCTCCAAAGATAATTTAAACATTCTTCGAGCCAAATGTGCGGACAACACGATTGTTGTAATTATTGATAGATATTTCTTCGCATAATTTTGTTGTTTACATTCACAAGAGGGCTTTAAACAAAATTTTAAATATTAGTGTATTATCATAACTTTAAAGTAATATTTTTCGGCTATAAGAAAACTTCTAAAAATAAACCTTACATTATCTACAAGACATCGATCTTCGTATGAACTATTCGTATTCTCCATCCACTATTGCTAGCGGCATGCTGTTCTTATCTGACCCCTTTTCCGTGCTTCAGTTTTTATTAATAGGTTAACAATACTGGTACGACGGCTGTGAATGAGTGCTGACAACGTGTATTAGTATTCTACAATAGATATACAACGAAATCGATGACTACCGAAGGTTCCGTAAGAGTAAAATACAAACTCGAACGGGCAGACACAGAATTATCATTGATGAAAGCTTTCGTGCGTTGAAGCATTCTAAAATTGTTAAAATTTTATTAACAAACTAAAATACTTATACTTATTTTAATACATTAAAATGCACTAAATATCAAATGGGCAATCATACATTTCGACATATTGCACGATTTTGCACCTCCTTTCCGCGTTGTAATCCGTGTTCTGTGAAGTAATCAGAAGGGTTCCGAAAACGTAAGATAATGTCCAAAAATATTTTAATTTGTAGATTATTTCATAAGAAAAGTTACTCGGAACATTGGGGACCAGAAACGAATTTTCACGATTAAAACGCAGAATTTGTCTATGTACTAACAGGTTTTGCGCTGTAACGCGTCTTGCGAGTAGTAGAAGTGCCTTCTGAGTCCTCATAGAACAATCTGCAACGTTCTACATATTCATCTGCAATCCGTTTGAGGAACCCTTGTGAATAATTTCTTACAAATCATGATTACGAGGTGCGTTGACGGCGTGTTAAAATCAATAATGTGATTTTTCCTTCGTGTTCATTGTAGCTTGTAGAGAAAAATCAGGCAAGAACTATTCGTAAGCTAAAATATTTCTTAATACCTATAAACAATTACATTTTCTCGGTTTACGCGGTGTAAACTATTTTATTAACATGTGGGCACAACTTTTCTGACTGCTCTTTCATTTATTTTTATTTATCAATATCATAATCAAGATGACACGCTCTATAACAATCGCATGATTGTCACATTACATTTTGCTATCAAGCTTTGAATGATCATAATATTTAACACCAAGTCTGAATGAAACCAGTTTACAACCGAATTCATCAGGTTTTTATCTGAGTAAAGTAGATTTTTCTTGCATAGCACGAGGATGTTTTGCTTCGTGACAGCAAAATGATTCACAACCTTCATGTATGAAGCAGTAAATTTTAGTAAATTACTACTGTCTTGGTTTGTGAGAAGGTTTTCTTTCGCACATTGCAAATATTTCTCTTTTCTGCAGATTCTTTTTGTGGAAGTCTTACATGATACTGTTTATCTTCACGGTGGCGAGGATGTGTAATAATGCCTAACCAAGCAATCTAATGGAGAAATAGTAACACAGTGTGTTACAGATTGTGTTACTATGTACAATCTATGTACAGATTGTGTTGCAGATGTTCAGTCAGGGGTGATGTAGCATTGCAAGGTGTTATTTTCAATATTATTCAATGAGAAATGAACAAGTGAAAAATGCAAGAGTGCTCGATAACTAATGGACAATGTACTTGAAAATATAATGTTCTCCAGAAATGTGAACGACATGTTGTCTTTCTTCAATTAGTTGGAATAAAATGCTTTTATACAATCGATTTTTTAATATACGGCGGTTGAGCTACGGAAAGTAAGTTAACGGTGATTAATATTCGCAGGCTGTGCGATCCATCTACATAAGGCATGAATGTTTTCATCGGGTGAATGTGGCATGGCAGCCACTTCACAGTTCAAGCATCTCCTCCGTGACTCCCATTAACTCCTTCTCATCTAGTGACAAAGAAAATAGACAAGAGCTGACACAGGCGCATGGCTTACCTCAGCAAATAAAGAAACAGAAAACTCGCTTAGAAGGGTCTACAAGCCACGGGTATGACGTGACAGGGAGTTACGCTGAAGGATGTGATTAATATATAGTGTTTCCGGGATTACTCGCGTCGGGTAGAGAGGGATACGGGCTGGGGAAGTTAACGAAGGTGCGAAAATATACAGGACTGTTCAAAATAAATGTTATAAAGTTCTAGTGCATTTGGGGAGGTCTTAAAGAGTTTTTCTCAATGAACTAATGGTGCAGAATAAATTCCGTGGTGGTAGCAGATATCTTACCATATAATGGTGCAGAATTTCATTTCACCTCCGTGAACCACACATGCGATATTTCTGATGCCGCGCTTCTGATTGGAAAACAATTTATCCAGCACTTTGGCACTGCCCATTAAAAGCTTTGCACGGCATGTGGGAATGGGTTTCCCTGAGAAGTTTATACAACCAAGAAATTTTTCACTACGTTCTGTTGAGTGAGGAAGTCACATTTTTAATTACGACAAGTCAAACTCTATCAACAGCAAACTGTGGGTGTACGAGAATCCTTGCAGCACTTTTATTCGCAAATAACAGGCGTGATTCAGTGTTAACTTGGGCAAGGATGAATCAGTTAACTTGGCCGTACATTTTGCCGGCCCACCTAATCGTGCCTACGTACTTCACATTTGTGCAGGAAGAGCTACTCTTTGGAGGTTGTGCCACCTGTTACGTCGTCGCAAATCGTGACGGAACGACGCTTGAGCACACGGCGGTCGTAAGTTTGCCAAAAGTGATCTCATTATCCCATTACTTGGTATCTGAGTTCGGCATATTTGACACTTCTATATTTTCCGTGGATTGATATGATGTTCCGTGTATTTGAAATGTCAGTATCGAAGGAAGATCAGGTCGTCACAATTCCGGTTTTCAGCCTATTGCATACAGAATGTACCAAGCATTTTCAAGAGATTGCACCTGATGGTTTCATGTCACGCATTAAACTTTACGTAAAAGCAGAACAAATTTACAAACAAATCTCTTTTTTTTTTTATTGCCAGGAGGTCGTGCTGCGAGAGGCCTGCTAAGCACGAGAGGAAGATGTGTTGCCTGCCAATCAGGGGCAAAATATCAAAAATGTCGCGTGTGTTACTGCGTTAAATGAGATTTCGTACTACATGTAGTACTACATGACAATCAGAGACTTTTATATGGGCAAGTATTGTGCAGTGCGCAAGTGCCGAATAAGTTGTTTACCAATCAAAATGGCGGCATCAGTAATATCACGTGTGTGACTTCTTTAAATGAAATTCTCCACCATTAGTTCATTGACAAAAACTATCATCTCTTAAAGACCTCCTTAAATGCACTAGAACTTTATAACATTTATTCTGAACTATCAACTTCGATTAATTAATTGATTGATGTTTCCGGTTCAGGAAACATCAACTTTCAAGGTTATTAGTCACCTTGGTGCAGATAATGTTTTGTTCCGGAAGGTGGCGATGTTCCTCTCCCACTGAATGGTGGAATCCGACATCATTCCACACGACGTTATGAGATACTTTCTTCCTCCAGGTATCTCCCACCCGCAGGGCACCCCGTCAACCGTGAAAAGTTATAAGCTCTTGACTGGTCTCTGACTAGTTTCGTAGTGTAGTGCATGTAAGTGTGTAGGGGTAATAGGAGAAGACAAGGAAGAGAAAGCAATGATGTGCCGGCGATTCAGAGCTCGTTTGTTAGCGTACTCTTTGCCTGATGTTGATCGCAGAAACCTCGGAAAACTACCGATCAGAGCAGCTAACCGCTAAAGTTCTTCACCAGACAGCGGCTGAATTCTCCCTAATTAAGTAGCCAGTATTTATCAGCTCTCCTGTATGTTACCTAGAAGTTTGTAACATTTATCCGGAACCTTTTGGGTGTAACAGTGCAGTTTGGGTGTAACATCATGTAATTCACTTTCGGATCACAAAACCACTATTTAACCAAATTCATAATTACAAAAACTACACCTAGTAAGAGACTATCTAAAGAATAAAACACTATTTCCAATATTAAAATGTATTAGGAATGTGTACTAAAAATATCTCAACATCGTCCTCATTACAATAATAGACCTTGAAATTTACCGACAGCAACTGATATTGGGCAGAAAGGCTTTCAAAATGTGTTAATTACCGTGCCCTACCAGATCTATACTGACGGATCGTCTGTGAATATCAAACTAGTTGCCTCCAGGGTTACTTTCTTGACTTTGAATGGGGTGCATTTGAAATCTCTCGAGATTGTTATACCCGATGGTGTTTGCCATAGCACAATGTAAATGTTGCCATAATTACATTCAGTACAAATTCTGGATACTTGAACGGTTGATTCAATCGATGTTTCTGAAGTTTTATATTATTCACTGGAACAATTTTAAAATCCCCTAGCTTTCTCTCGAATTAAATTTCTTATACTACTCCATATTTTGGCGTCTAAATTATTTTTAATGCATTAATTGTCCATTAATTTCGCATTTAAAAAAAATAACTTCAAGAGGTTCTTTCATTTTGTTTGAAATTACTTTCAAAAATATTTCCTATTCCATGATTGCATAGCAATACAGTCTGTGCAGGTTACCGACCAAAAATGAATACAAAAGTCCTTAAAATGTAATTTTGTAATTATACAAGTTGTGCCTTCATTTTGGAATTATACAGAACGGAACTTACGTGGCCGACTTTTTCCGGTATCATTTTGAGCATTAATAAGAAATAAAATACGAGATGTAATTTATTTAAGAGAATATGATTTTTTAACTGCTTAAGCAAACATTTAAATTGTATTAAAGTGCACATTTCTATATATTATTCACTAATTTTGAATTTGTTTTTCTTCAACAACAATTTACCTAAACATATATTTAGGAACGAAGATGAGAAAAGGTATGTAGAAAAGCCATGCGAGCCACTCATTAATTTGCCCCAACTGCAGAGCCTCCAGAAGAATGTGCAACCAGAACATACTTATGTCATTTCCAAGCGTTCTCATTTTTCGCGTGGTTGGCCCGGGCGTTCCAATTCCTTTGAAAGGAGCCCGAGGCGGGCGCATTCAGAGGCGAGAGCAGGGGGCGGGGGACGCGGAGCAAGCGCGAGGCGGGTTCGGAGCTCGGAGGAAGACGGATGGTGAATTATGGGTAGAGACAGGCAACTAAGCGGGACCCAAAAGCGGGAGAGACAAAAAAACTGGTGTGGGTTCTGAGGCGACGACGATGTGTGACATTTGCGCTCGGAGGTACAAAGGTTGGAGGGGAAAGTGGAAGGAATACCGGAAAGGGGATTGAAAAAGGACGAGAGCATTGAGGAAGGAAGAGGAGATGGAGCGGATGCGGAAGAAAACTTGACGTGGAAGCGATAATGGAGATATATCGGAGATGCGACGAGTAGCTTTACCGAAGCCGCGAGTCTGGGAGCGGAGGTGCAGATACACCGGAACTAAGGTGGTGCCGGGATGATAAAAGGCTGTGAATAGAGGCATCGGAAAGAGGATGGGTGCAGGGTATGGGCGAACGCAAAAATTTAAATCGGAAGCGCCTGCTAGGACGGAGAAGGGAGGCGGCAGAGAAAGGGGAGAGGGAGGAATAGAAGGGGAAGGGGGAGGTGAGGAGGATGACAATTGTGGAGATTAAAAGGGTGGGGCGGTGTGGGTTTAGTACGTAGAGAATCGTGGGCGGGATGGGGAAGGACAGCCTGTGGAGGGTGCTTTCTGGGAGCGCGGTGCGCGGGGCAGTGGAGGGGGGCGGGCAGTGAGTGGGAGGTCAAAGCTAGAGATGGCGGCGCGAAGGGTGGCCCGATGGAGGCCGCGGGGGCAGGACGGGCAATGGAGACGAGCAGAGGCTGAGACCGGAGTGCGGAGGGGTCGGCGACAGGCGGTGGCTGTGAAGGGAAGGCGCGATGCGCGGAGCGCGGCAGTGGGAGGGGCCGTTGGGCGCCCGTGTAGGACGCCGCGGGTGGCGGCGAGCGCCCGCAGCTGTCTGCGAGCGCCTCCGGCAGAGGCGCCACCGTCGCGGCGGCAGCCCAGGCAGGTGCACCGGCGCCGCGTGTGTCTTTTGTGCGCGCTATCTCCTTATTCTGCGCGCGGTGACAGCCGCCATCCGGGCGACAGGCGCGCGCGCGCACGCAACCCTCCCCCCCCGCCGCTTCCTCTGCGCCAGCGCCCGCGTTCCCGATAGGCTCCTGCGTGCTGGGGCTTCCGCAGCCTTGTTCCGTATTACAAGCGCGTAATGCGGTGGGGGGAGGAGCGGAATCGGCGAAGCCATTGCGGAATGAAAACGCTGACGAGACCTCGTTTTCCGCTGCGGAATGGGATCCTTTACAGAGGCAGACCGTCGCGAAGAATGATGGCATATTTTGATCACAACGGCGCCCAGTTCGCATATCTTGAGTATTCAGCGGTGGTTGAAACCAATAAAAATGGAGTATGCGAGATCATGTTTGAGATAGAAACGCATTTTCTCTGTAAAGGTAAAGAAGATAAAAGAAAATTGCCTTTGTTAATAAAGAAGTAAATTATTGAAAATGTTGCAGAATTTTCTAATAAAACGTCCAAAATACATCGACTTCTTTAACTTGTGGACATTTAGGCAACTGAGATTCAAATTAACAGGTCCCAATGAAATACCAGCATATCGCTCGAAGCATTTACACCTATACAAATGACTGATGTATTCCAATGAATTTACCCTATCTTTTACCCTGCTCTCTGAGTTACAGTAATTGAATGGGCACACACAGAGGATGAGTAATAATAAATACTGTTTCGGAGATGTGTGTCAAAGAGAGCTAGAAAGCACGAGGTGCCGGCGTTACTGTACTATTCTCGCTTTAAACGATCGTGTTGATTAAACTCGTCTCTTCATGCTTTGCGCTTAAGGAAGTTGATTATCTCCTCGCTTAAGTTAGAAAACCCAGGCGAGTTTAATTTGTTTTTGTTGTTGCGTAGGAATTATTTAATTGTCTCGTTAGAAGAAGCAAGTGTAACTCTCGGGGCAAAACAAAGGTAGCAGGTGCGGTCTTGGCGCAGCGCCAGCGCCAGGTTTTGCTCGCGGGGAGGCGCGGAGGCGCGGCGCGGCGCTGTAGTCGCTCACCCTGCAGGACGCTGTAAGCGACGACGAGGAAGGCGACCGAGTCGCAGAGGGCGGCGGCGCCGCAGCCGATGGCGCACATGATGGCGCCCGCCGCGCACACTTGGCGGCACGAGAACAGGCGCAGCAGCCGGCGCGCCAGCACGCCTACGCACGCAGCGCCCGCGCAGCGTTAGCCTCGCCCAAGGGGGCGGTTTTTTTTCTTCTTGAGAAAAGAAGTGGATCGGGGCAGGGTAGACTTTTGAAAATTATTAATTTGTATTTAGGTAATACAAGGAGGAGGTGCGGTGTTTATTTTTTCTTTTTATTTCTTTTTTTTCGTGAAAAGAAGTGGATTGGAGCAGGGTAGACTTTTGAAAATTATTAACTTGTATTACCTAATTGTATAACCACCGCTCTCGACCAGCGGGAGGAGGTGCAGTGTTTATTTTTTTTCTTTTTATTTCTTTTTTTTTCGTGAAAAAAAGTGGATTGGAGCAGAGTAGACTTTTGAAAATTATTAATTTGTATTGCCCAAGGGGGCTCTCGACCAGTGGGAGGAGGTGCGGGGTTTATTTTTTTTCTTTTTATTTCTTTTTTTTTTTTTTTTGGGAAAAGAAGTGGATTGGGGCAGGGTAGACTTTTGAAAATTATTGATTTGTATTGCCCAAGGGGGCTTTCGACCAGTGGGAGGAGGTACGGGGTTTATTTTTTTCTCTTTCTTTCTTTTCGAGAAAAGAAGTGGATCGGGGCAGGGTAGACTTTTGAAAATTATTAATTTGTATTGCACAAGGGGGCTCTCGACGAGCGGGAGGAGGTAGGTTATCGGGGCAGGGTAGGATTTTGAAAATTATTAATTTGTATTATGTGCAATGCCACTTTATTTATTTCTTCTGAATAAAAATACTCGTATATATTGAAAATTCGACGTACGATTAAACGTAATTCGGACATGGAAGCTAGGAGACCCCAGTTCGAGTCCCTGTCGCGGTGATCATTCTTCGAACAAATTTAATTATTAGAAAATATTATTTAATTTTTGGAGTAAGTAATTACTTAATAAGTAAGTATTTCAAAGGGGAAGTGAATCCCCTTGACCACCCCCCGGGTAGAGCCTCGTGAGAGCGATATCCCACGCCTAGCTTGAAAGAGAAATACAACAATTGTTTTTGAATTCGTACTATTTATGGGATTTTCTGATCAATGCTGCTTGACGTAAACACACGAAATTAATTATAAACATATTCCTTGATTTGACAATTTTACATGAACTACATTTACGGTGCCTATAAAGCCAATTTCAGCATTAGAACCAACAAATGTAAATTCGTTAATTATCCCATTTTTGTTTTTGAAAATTAACTTTACGTCTACACGTATGTTTTAGTAGCTTGCTTAATGCACGAGACAATTCAGTCCTTTGTGCGTTCGCAACATCATCGCAAGAAGTGTCGGCGCTTCTTACTGCTGGCGATTGTTTCAAATTACAATCCAACTTACTCGTCCACGTTTACTTAATGGAAACACTCTCGAGTTCCGGCATTCACGCTAATTGCAATCCGTGGAGCCACAGAATTTTATCAACTATTCCACCAGTTTGAATCTTCCGGTGCTCTCAATCTCCGAGAGAGTATAAATGGGAGTGAGCCATTTAAGTTCTGGAATGCCGAAAATTAAAAGCAGTGAAAGAGCTCTTACACGACATGGGAGAAGTTATTTTGATTGCTTTTCAATGCATGAGGAAGTCATTTTTTTGACATCTATGTTGTCATCAGGTAAGCAAACTCAACTTCAGGTAAATGTGATAATTGTCAAGCACTGATAATTGCTTCTCTCTGGAACGAATAACGAAGGTATGTACACTACTTTTCTCATAGCTTCCTGGTTTCATAACACAAAAAGTGAAATTTAAATACTAGTGGGAATGAAACACATTGAATAAAATTTATTCTGTAAAGGCATTATTTATTCAATTTATAGGTAATGTTTAAAAAAATCCAATTAGCTATTTTATGTTACTAAAAGTTAAGGTTTGGGTGCCTAAAAGTCTTGTTTTTACAACGATTTGATTACGACTGTGAATATGCCAAGAACCATAAGCATATGAGTTGAAGCGTACTCGGCAGCACTATATACGCACCATTTAGTACACGGTAACCACGATTAACGTCAATAGACTAAATTCTCTGCCAAAATATTGAAATAAACTTTCAATATTTATGTCCAATTTGCTGACAAAAAATATATTAAATATAAAATACGTACTGCATGTAATTTAAAGTAAAATAAATGCATTGCATTACTTCATATTAAATGTGATTATTTTGAGATTCTTCAGTAATAAAGAACAAGAGCACACTAATCTATTCTCAATGAAAGGGTGTCTAATATTTCAAGAGTAACAATTTGAGGGCTTTTTTTAACAATTTTATACGGCAGTTTGATGGAATTTGTGAGGGATAATTTGTCTAAGAAAGAAATGTTTCAAATTTCTTTCTCAGACAAATTAGAAAAACAAGATGGAACAACAGCCGCGAGAACATACTAATTGATGAGTTGTTTTCTAATAATATTCTGATGATTTTTATTTTGTTCAATGTTCAATAATTAGATAAATATTCTTTTAATTTAGAAAGAGCGTAGGTATAAATATTTTTATTACCTATGGTATTTTTGATTACGTAACAAATACCATCGGATCTTATCCGAAGTTGTATTAAAGAAATCAAAAAAAGACAAATGGAAATATGAAATTGATTGAAATTGAATGTAGAAAATTAAATTGAACGTATGTGACACTGAATATATACAAATTAGAATCACTAATTGAAAATATGTACAATTTAATTACAAAATATAATATTAAATACTATACCAGATGCCTAAGCAACGGGTCCTTTATACCTTACAGGTTCTGGTCGAAAAACAAAATTATACGGTTTATCGGAAGTGCAAGTCATTTAAAAACAGAGCGATGGTCATAAGGGGAGGGCGAAGGGTCAAGTAAGGTTAGATATATGATGACTTAGGGTCTCCGGGTGGAGCTAGGGGTGTACTTTTTGAGCTATTTTTAGTAGGGGTGAGGAGAGTTCATGGATGATTAAAGCAAATTGTTTACTCGTTACGTATGTTGTTATGTATGCGAATGGTAATTCATATATTTATTACTATTTTTATTCCTATAATATATTTTCAGATTAGGTCTGATAAGTTCTACATGATCGAAAAGATCTTAGGCAATAAGCATAATGATACCTTGATAACATCTTTTTTTCTACATTTATTGCAAGGTATCAACCGTACTATCTGTTTCAGTAAGTAAAGATCAGATATTGCTTCGAAAATTGTTTTAAAAATCAAATGACGAAAAAGCGGACTTTGAAGCAAAAGTTCTCCAATCGCAGAGCAACGAGCGTGCGCACTCACCGGGCATGAAGGACAGCGCGAAGTAGAGGCCGCTGAGGAAGGTGAAGTCGCTGGTCTCGGCGCCGACGTCCCGCAGCCACTTGTCGAAGATGAGGCCGAAGCAACTCACTGGCCCCGTCGTCACCGCCTGCCACACACAATGCGTTCAGCTCTCTCTGCAAGTGGCGCCATTGGCAAGGGTGATTTATTTATTGAACTCAAAGATTTTACCCTAGTATAATATTTCATTTAAATTAAGGCACGATTTAAAAAAATATAGGTTTTAGAGAAAAATATAAAATTATTAACAAATTAATGTCTGTCAGGCCAAACATTACAGAACATTGTTTTAAACCTTTCATTATACTTACATAAATATTAAGTAATTAATATTGATGTATTCAGTTGTGATAAAGAAATCTATATAAATTGTAGTAGGATTCCAGTTAGTACAATGTATAGGATTTCCTTGTGTGAGTGTTGTAATTACAATTACTTGATGCTGTAATCTCTTGTAATTATCGTTGAGAGATTTACTGATAATTGAAAAAAATGATAAATATCTAATTGTTAAAAATATGTGACATTAATATTTTGGTAAATATAATTATTGTTTTTTTAAATGTAATGTTTGACCTATACGACTAGAACAATATAGAAAATGATAACCTACACAATTTCAGCCTCATGTTACATGTATTTCTTAGTGACAATAATTTATTTAACTGCTTTTTTATAATGACATTATAAACGATACCATCGTCAAGGTACCATCTTCATCATCACAGTATTTTCAAGTATGTAAATATTCATGGCAAATGGATGTCAGTGGGTCGTCATTGAATTGCACTCATTACTTAACAGTAAGGTTCACATCGTTATGTCTTCTATGGATTTTTCATTCGGTGCGCAAAGGTACAAGTTGCGGCGAATGATACGTCACTGATAACAGCGTTATCAGTATTAGGTTTTGTTGAAAGAACATACACCTCGTTGTGGGTAAACTCGCAAAAGGGAAAACAAAACGCCAAATCAAGAAGAGAAATTGTCAGATCATAACAATGTGTTTCTACCGAATACTATTTAAGAATAGTTAAAAAATCTAGAGTATAAAATAATTACATAATGGTATCAATACCAGATTAGAAAATGTAATTAAAAAATTGCTGCACAAAATTACATTTAAAGTAATAATTTCAAAATATAATTTTAAGATCTTCGGTTTAATTAATAAATTAAATATTTTCAGTTTATCAGATTAAATTGATATCTATCATATGTAAGATTGACGCAATGCTAAATAATGCTACCAAAGTAGGCAGAGTTTTAAATTAAAACCATATGTAGGCTATAACATAAAATGTGTACAGTAGTAAACTGGGGTTGAGCTACCTGAGTTCAGTTTTTAATATTTTTATACTGCATGAAATCCATGTACATATTTTGTGCTCATTCACTGACTTTCTTTTAGCCTAGCTATTTACTCCAGACACATTTTTTCAACGGCATTTTATATTTATTTTGATTCCTTTCTACATTCATCAATGGTTATACAAAAATACGAGATATGCTAATATATTGTGTAGTTAAGGTGGTTGTTATATGTGTAATATGGACGTCAAAAATTATTTGAATTTCCTTTAGTTAAAACTATTATTAAATCTATCAATTCGTTTATGGATCATCATGCGCGAATATGATTTGCGCCTACATTTTGTGTTGAGGATATTTAATTTTTTCTTAACAATCATTGGAGGCACAAAATAACGAGATGGAATTTCTGCAAACTCTCAAATATCAAATTATTAATATGATACTACTATTAAAACAGCAAAGCACGTTTGCAAGTGAAATCATCTGATTTCTGACGCAAAGATCCACAACAAACGTGAACCCGACGTAGCCTAGTTTCCTCGCCACATTTCCCGGTTTGACCCGAGCGCAGACGCGCGTGAACTCACGAAGGTGATGCCGACGCCCACCACGACGACCCATCCCCAGCCTCCGTCGGGCGCGCCCATCTCGACGGCGGCGACGGCGCCGAGAACGCAGAGCGACTGGCGGGCGTGCCGCGTCCCCGCGCCGCGCCATACACACACGCTCACGCGCGCCCACGCACGCACCCGCGCACGCGATCCGCGCGCCAGACGCGCTCGCGCTCGGGTCGCAACCTGCGCGACGCGACGCCGCAGGCGACGACCCTTCGCGTGACGCAACGGCCCACGTAATGCGTTTCCAGGGCGCGGAGCCCGCCGCTGCGGAGGCGCTGCTCGCTGCTGGAGACGACGCGACTCCGCACCGCTCGGCACAAAGTGCTCGTATTTACTGCGACCGAGCGCGTTAGCTGGTGTCATCATTAATTGCGTTAGTGCAATGCATGTTATATCCAGGGATGATGCCGGGTCTGCCCTGCGTGAAGATGAAATCCGGGGCCAACCAATTGTGACATGGGTTTTCTCCCTCCATGTGTCTCCCCTAGAGAGATATCCCCCTCACTGTATGTTCCCTCGCGGGGTTCCTGCCCCGCTTGAAGATGAGATCTGGAGACCTTCAGCGGCTTACGGGTTTTCTACCTCCATGTATCTCCCTCAGCGGGGCATTCCCCAATTCTAAAGTCTCGGTTGGTCTGCTCACGAGTGTGATAATTTTCCCCACATTCACATGCAGACGTGTAAGGAGAGAACAGGAATGATGAAAGAGAGATCGCGCGCCGTTCTTGGCCCATTTGTTAGGATACTGGTCCTGCATTTATCTGATACTTATTCGTGAAACCACGAAAAACTACGGGTCAGAGCTGGAGGTACCTAGAGTTCTGCATCAGACAGTGGTTGAATTCGATCCTGTTGTGTTCTAGATGGACAATTTGCCAGTATCGGGACTCAAACCTTCAGACCTCCAGGTCAACAACGCTGCAGAGAGTATGGTGCTACAGAAATATTGCAATCGAAAGATTTGATGTTCGAACCACAGAAGGATAATTTTCAAATTTAGCAATGTACTAGTCTTGGTTCGTTTTTATTGTTGCGTCTAATGCCCAGGGTTTTCAAAGTTGACCATTGGTAAACCCCTGACATGATAGTATTGTTAGGAGTTTTCTAATTTGCCACCAAATGGGATATCAACGCTGCCAGCGGATTTTTTCTCCCGTATTTGCCAGTAGGGACAGATCTCAGTCAAACTTATTCGTTATTTGCGTCGTCTCTGGATGAGTGAATATATGCTCTTAATTATTTGGGTCGAAGGGTCCGCCCATATTTGTTGCTTATCGAAGGTTATTGTACAAATGTAATGAGGTATTCTGACGTTTTTCGTCTTTAATTTTCGCCCTTTCGCTCCCATCCGCACTTCAATCTGCGATCTCACGTTTTCGAACAAGGTGTGCACATCTCCTTAGTAATGATCGTAGGTCGGGAAATAAGAATTCTATCACAGTATATGATTTGTTTGTTTCTAGAGATATAAGATATGCATGTAACCGTTTAATGATTAACGATTGTGTGTTCAAATCACGAAAAAGAAGATTTCAAAACTAATAAGTAAAACATTGTAAATGAAATATCTTCTCTGATATTACCAAACAGCGGAAATGCTGATAGCTCGTCTTTAGAAATTAAATCCGCAATAATTACTCGAATTATCAATAAAAATATCTCTACGTCTACAGTTTCACGATCAGCACTACTAATACAGAGATTATTGCAAACTTAAGCTGATTTATTGCTCGTGTAATGAAGATTTAGGGAAAACATGAATCCTTAGTTCTGTAGCAGCAATGAGACGATTCTAGATAGACCATATTTGATTTTTTAGTTTAATGATAGTTTATTAAATAGCATGCCGCCAGATTTCTGAAACTTCGAAAAACCTGTTTTTGCGTGTTTTATCGCTGCGCTCTTAGAGAATAGATCTGGAATTAAACCAACGTCACCTAAACAAACCTATGTAGATGCCGTTGATTAAATCTCAGCACCCAGAGGCAATATTTCGCTCCATGATGCCATCACTGTCTTTCACGATGATGGCCACACTGATTGCTGCCATCTATAAGTATAACAAGTGAATCTCGCGACAGAACAGACAATTAGTGACGCTGCTTTGAAGGTACTCCATAAGGGAATTCAAGAAGATGTAAAGATTTTCATTCATATTACCGTATTTATAAAAGAAAATTTAGAAAAATCTACGAAGTGCATTACTTCGGAAACTGGTAAAAAGAATATTTTGATAGATTCCCACTAAAACAAATCTTGTTCTGTATCAATAGCGCGGTCCACCTGTCGCGCCCCCCCCCCGTAAAGTGACATCCGCCCACCTGCAAAGGGAATGTGCCTCCGAGACAGTTTTATGCTCCCGAAAGCAAATACGACGTAGGTACGACGCCTTCAAGGCCGTGCAGCAACGAGGAGCTTTCTGTGACGACACAACGCAGGTAGACGTCTGCTGGCTTCCAGCTTGCAAATAACCTGTTGTGAATTCGTGAGAAACACAGCATCTCTGATCTTTTAACTCAGAATTGTTTCCTTTTTTTAAATTATTTATTATTAATTATTTTCCTTTTTAGAGACCACGTCGCTTTAGTCTTGATTTCTTATTCTAGTACATGATTCTCAGAGGCGAGCGAAAACTGTATACGTTGTAAACGAATATTTGTAATTAGCGTCACGTTAAGCTCGTACGTTGTGTTCGAGTATTATCTTGAAAATTAGTAAATCAATAGTCAAGTATTTATGAAAACATGTAACAAAGGTTTTTATTTTTAAACGCGATTAAAGGGCGCCTTTAATCACTCTTTTTTTCCTATGTTAAAATGTGTCTTTATTCCTCCCGGGATTAACGTAGCATTTTAATACCTTCGGAAGTAAAGTAACCACAGAGCGGGATTAAAGTAGCTGCACCTGCCAGCGACTCCCATTATCATTGCAATATGACAAATAAAGAAGGTTTCGAATACATATTGGTCTTTTCCACGTCTCTTCAAAGGTTAAATCAATTTACAATATCTAAAAATATCAATATCAGTTAAAGTGTTAAACACGTTCCATCAGTAATTTTACCTAGAGGAATACGTATGTTCATACCTAGAGATATCAACACTTTCCTTGGCACATAACTTGCTCTCACCATTGAATAATATCTCCGGAACGATGAAGACTTGTATTTTTTAATTTATTGATAAAATACGCAAGTACAATTTCTTCTGAAACTTTTCCTGTCATTTCTCCATTTGCAGCAACATTTGTACTCTTTTTGAAGACATGTCTCGATTTTTCAGGGAATAATTTTGAAACATCACATTCTGCTTTTTCATGAAATCTTTAGGAATTTGAGGATCTTGATCTTCAAAGTCATATGTATCGTTTGTCTGATTCAAAAATTCCTCCGTTTTTGCATGCTGAATGCAAATTAGCTGAACTCACAGCCACCTAAAGGTGACCCACAGAAGGATGCCCGCCGCACACTGTACTGCATCGTTCTTCGAAGCATACGTGTACACGCGAAGAAATACCCATTTAATTAAGTAACTAAAAGGGATGTAAGCATAATTAGTCTACTTAAGTTTGAATTAATCAAATGCTTTATTTACGTTGTACATTTTTCTTAAATTTTTATGTCCTGTTTTTCATAGTAAAAAATTAGTCACCTTAATAAATTGCGTACGTTCTGTAACATAACTTCTGATTTTAACATACGCCTTCAGTTATTTTCAATATTTAGCGCATTTTGGAACTTTGTTGGGCATAATTTCACTCGTGGAATAGTCCTAATAAATACGACTCGTGCTTTGGAAATTCTCAGGTAAATCCTCACCTCAATTTGCGAGTCGGGAATTCATCGACAATTTCCAAAACACTTGTGGTATTACCCATGATAATTTGATCAGAAACAAGTATTTGAAAATTCTCTACACGAACTTCAACCACTCTCTGAATCTTTATTTTCAGTGTTCTTTACTTCAACCGTCATTGGTAGATTTCGATACCAACTGTGAAAATACTATGATGTAACGTAGGCTTCTTCAGCGGACTGAATGGTAGATGACAGTGAGAAAATTACTATGTTCCATTTTACGGAACCTTTTTTCCACGCAGTGAGAGAGGGGGAGAGAGAGGGAGAGAGAGGGAGAGAGGGAGAGAGGGAGAGAGAGGGAGAGAGAGAAGGAGAGGGAGAGGGAGAGGAAGATAGGGAGAGGGAGAGAGAGGGAGAGAAGGAGAGGGAGAGGGAGAGGGAGAGGAAGATAGGGAGAGGGAGAGAGGGAGAGAGGGAGAGGGAGAGAGGAAGAGGGAGCGAGGGAGAGGGAGAGATGGAGAGAGGGAGAGGGAGACTTATACTCATCTGAGTAATTGTTTTGGAGAATATTATGCCCGGATGTGCTTTACAGAACTCAAAACTTTTAACGAATATGTGAATGAATGCATTTTACTATGTATTTTGGTGATATGGTTCCTCAAAAACCATGCCTTACGAAATGAAATTGTAATTTTTCGGTTCGTATTTGATGTATGCTAAGAGATTATGATGCTGTTAATAAGCTCTCTGACAATATTTGTGGCTCTACTTTTCTTAATATCTTTGGACATGTTTTAAATCCACGAAATCATTGTCTTCAATTAATGAATCTGTTATAGTGATTTGCTCTTGAGATCGTTTGAGCGAGCAATTCGCCAAAAGCCATTAGCTATCTAATCCTGCATTGTATTAACACGAACAAAATTGTTTCCTTTTTCAATCGCTCTGTGGATAGAAACCACTTCCAGGTACGAGTGGACACTTTTCTTTCAATTTATGTTATATCACCTTAATATCTGTATGCTGAACTAAATACAATAGAAGTGCAGCAATATGTTGATATCAGTTCTAATCGCACGTATCGGAAAACAGAGAAACCTCAGTTACCTTCTCTGGAAGATTTGTCAGGAATTTAAGAAAACATGAGCCAATTTCAAAGCTACCTCTTTTTCCATTTATTCAATCCATGCAAAGGAATAATAAGTATTTGGCGGGGCTGATTTTTTAATTGTCAGGTTATAATCAGGCTGACACCTGAAGATGGTATTTTATTAACGACTGCAGGTCGAATGTGACTGAAACGAAACTGCCATCACTATTGCTCTCTCTTTACCCATGGATTTGGGTATGATGCAATCTTCTTTTCTTTTCATAACAGCAGCGTAATTTTCGGTAGGTTCAAACTTCTACATTTTACTTACACTCAGTTTCCGATCAAAATATTTTCTCTGCGTAAACTTTCGGGATTTCTGAGAGTTTACAGATGGAAAATTTTGATATGACGTTTTACATCTTCAGTTATATTGGATTGTGTTTTATTCCCTAGTGGTTGTTATTGAATATTTTCCTATACATAACGTTTTAAAAATGACTAGCATACTCACTTTTGGTTCCATTTAATTCACAAAAAGTATTGTTTCCGGAATTTTCATTATATTTACTTTCGGAGTTAGAGAGTGTTTTTATAGCATTCAATTTAAAACCAAGAAATATTCAAAGAGAGAACACGCTTAGTGCTTTTAGAGGGTTTTCCCCTCTCAATAATTTGTCAACTGTATAGTTAATATATTTATTCCGGTTTATATCTAATGACTGAATAGAGATATCACTAAGCGGATTTTCCCAGTTTGTAGAGCAAACAAAATCGATATATATATATATATATATATATATATATATATATATATACACACTTTACAAATAGTATTTATAAATCGCAATGCGCAGGCCTTGGAAACAAGCGCACGGTCAACGCTACCTTGATGTTTTAAAAACCACCTGCTTCCTCTGGAGGCGACCGGGGCCGTCGTGGCAACGGCGGCGGTGGCTTCGGCAAGCTTCGGTTCGCCCCGAAGTCCGCCAGGAATTCGCCCTCCCTCGGCGACCAACTCCTCTGGCCCAACGTAACGACCGATGAATTCGCCGGGGTCCACCCCAGCCGGTGTGAACAATGTCTCACGGGTATTGGAACACACGACGCGTGATTGATGTTCGTCGGCTGTTCTAGTCTTTTCAGCAACCTTTCTCAACTCCGCGCGAATGTCCGTAAGCACTGTCCACTGTTATATTATTCCAGGGGCGGGATTATAACACTAGCCCACCGGCCACACCACCTCCTGTCTTATTGGTTTTTATCAGTTCTGGTACGCAATTCTATTTCCACTAATCATCTGACTGTTAATCCTTATCAAACCTGGTTCCACATTCAGCGGCCACACTCAGTCCGACTGGCACTTAACAAACGACAATTAAAATCTCTTGGACGCAACACTGCCCTGCCCCGTGCTTCACTCGAGGCCTCTCCGCGCACCACTAACCGTCGCTCGCCTCGCCGGTCCCCCCCCCCCCGCCCCCGATTTGACCGTTGGTGGCGGCGGCGGCGTTACTGCGCGTGAATCAACTTCCAGTACTTTATTTTAATTTATAATTGCGTGATCATTTTTAATTGTTCTAATTCCAGAAACGTGTTTCGTTTCAATTATATATATATATATATAATATATTATATATATATATATATATATTACAACTAAGAAAGCTTTATGGGCTCTACAGAATATTCTCTTCATTGTATCTGAAATAACGCCTTCCTAAAATATTTGCTAGTTC
Source organism: Gryllus bimaculatus (assembly GCA_017312745.1). NCBI lineage: Eukaryota > Metazoa > Arthropoda > Insecta > Orthoptera > Gryllidae > Gryllus > Gryllus bimaculatus. The sequence continues at coordinate 2,732,906 of BOPP01000063.1, forward strand.
ATTTAGAAGCGTATTTTGAAATGGGCAATTTTACGCATATTTATTAGAATTTAATTATCCATCGTTGTTCTCGTAGATTATACCGGAACTTGCATCCGATGTTTGGTGAGTCAAAATTGATTAAATCATCTTTTCCGGTTTTCACTTTTTTTTACCGAAATTACATAAAAACGACACATTATGTATTTATTTGGCATATTCCAGTTATTATGAATTATTTAACGTAAATATTCAAGCGTCTGAATCACAAAACATCGAAATATTCGAACCAACTGAATGATAGCTCAATTGACTTCAATAACGTGTTTTAGTTGAGGTTTATTATGAATGTTTAGATAATTTACAGAGATATTCCTGACTAACTTCACTCTTTGAAACAAATGATAAGTTTTATAAGTTAACCTGAGTAAACATGATTGTACAAATTTTGAACCTACAGTTTTAAATCCCCATTGCGTGCAGAACGGTTATGTCATGGCATCTGTAGACATCGTGTCATAAGACTATTTGACTGTTCGTTTTCCTTATGTTCAAAAGGAATGGATTATTACAGTTGTTCTGTTATGAACACTAATATGCTATTACTTGAATTCTGGTATTTTTCTTCAGCAATTAATTTACACTGGACAAGGAAAACGTAATGATGTCCTTAGTGAAGACGATAGACTAATATTTGAAATAAATGTATATTACGATGTGTTTTACTGATATTGTTCGTCCTAAAAACAAGAAGTCTTACGAAATTAATTAGTAATTTTTCTGTTCATATGTGATGAATGCTAAGAGATTCAAGTATTGCTTTCCGTAGCATATGTTAGACATTTTCAATTTTGATTTGTAATTTATTTTTTGCTTGTGAATATGTTGTGATTTATTTTCTTAATAAATGTGTGCAGAGCATTAGTGGTGGTGCAACAGCACATACTTTCTCGTGTTATTGGAAATGGTTACGTGGCTGTTGGAAGCTGTACAGAATATTTGATAGCTGGAACCGGGGGAGCATTCAGCACTTTGTAAATCATTGTTTTAAAAGCAATAAATATCGTCAGAATGGGTGATCTAATGGTCAACTCATGAACGGTCGCTAATGGGTTACAGGATTGGCACTTACGTTGGTACACATGCTAACATTGCTAAACGTTGCGATTCATTGCACAAACAAATCGGGATTTCGGGATTTCCAATCACCTAGTCGGCCTGCCTTCCCTCCCGCTTACCTTAAAAAAAGGAATGATTTAAGCAACAGTTAGGGGAAGTGAAGAAAAGAGAATAGTTCTGAATGTCTTAATAGATCTTGGAGGGTTTGGTCGTTCGACTGACTCTTCCATTACTACCTTACTACCATTATTACTCTTCCATTACATTTATTCCTTTTCAATACAACCCAAGGATATTTGGGTATAATTGCTCTCCTTTTGCAGTGCAGTCCTATTTTAAGAAATGGATTTCAAATACTTGAAGTGCAGAAAATAATTACAAATAGTTTTCGTTCAACCTCAAGGCAGAGCAAGTAATAGATTTAAAATCAACCATTAATTAATCACCGAAGTTTATAAATGCTTTTCGAAAATTTTGTTTCAAAGTTGCAATTTGAAATCAACGTTTCTAGATTGGTTCTTCTTCACAGATTTATAAACTGTATGATTTGAACCCGAAAAAACAACTTTCACAATCTCTGTGTATTCTGGTTGCCAGATCCCCAGTCTCTCCTGTTGATTCGACGCCTATTTTACAGCTACGCTCTGTAAACCTTGACTCGCAAGTGGTTTCCACAGGAACTCTTAAAAAAACAGGTTGGGATGTTATGATTGATCGTGATTTATATGCTTGAGAATTACATTTTTATTTATAACTCTGTTCAAACAATAATATGAGGAAGTGACCTAAATTGCTTCGGAAGTCGTGTTCTTCCACGGCCAGAGTCAAGTTAGATCTCGGTTTTCCGAACGACGCCACCTGGCGTTGTAAGTTTCAATGATCCTGTCAGTGTATTTGTCCTGAACAAAATCACGACGAACACGCTATGACGCGATATCACTAGAAGAGCAAATTAATTGCTTTCTTTTTCCGTCGAAATAATGAAATAGTATTCTTCACGTCGTACATTTTCACGATTTAAATAGTCAGTAAATCTACCTGGACGGCCGAGGTGGCTAAGAGCCTGTGCCGACTCAGCTGTTTGAACCGAAGGATTGCGGGTCCGAGTCCTGCCTTGGGCATGGTGGAGTGTTCCGTGTATCTCATGTATATGTTCTCGACGATTGATCCGCGTTCTGCTGCACACAGGTCAGAGAAACTCGCAAGTATGCTGCTGTCTAATTTACGGTCGAATATGCGTCCCAGCGGGTCGTAAAGGGTTACCGGCTATCGGCTGGAAAAAAAGCCCCAGAAAAAATAGTAAACACTTTGTTATTACTTGCATTGCACAAATATTGTTTTGTAAAAATGTTCACCGCCAGTAGACGCGTTCTCTTTGCGAATGAAGGTCTCAGAAAAGGAGATGAGGTACAAAGAGAGAGAGAGAGAGAGAGAGAGAGAGAGAGAGAAAGAGAGAGAGAGAGAGAGAGAGAGAGAGAGAGAACAAGAAGCAAAAGAAACGAAAGAGGAAGACGAAAAAAAAATTAAAGAATTTTCTATATTTAAAACAGAAAAATATAGAAAATATATATAAATAAAACCACAAAAAATAAAAATATAAATTTGCAAAAATATTAAATTAATTTAAATAACCATCAAATATGAATTGTTTTATAAACAATTTAATTAAAATTTCAACTTTGAATAGAAATTAATCCCAATATTCTACAAAACATGTGTGCTTGACATGAGGAAAAGGAAGACATTTATTTCTACACATAAAAATAAATGAATGAATGTGCAAAATCCCACGTTTGAAGTTCAATTGAATTGATGTCTTATTTTACGTGGCGAGACTCGGGCCATCAGGCCCACTCTACCGTCTGACCACGCAAATTTCGCTACGCTCCTTTCACCCACTAGTGAAGAAAGGTGGTATTTCTTGGGCGACGAAAAAGGCGACTTGTATTTATCTCAGAGGTGTCATTTAGACTTGATCTTTTACAAGCAAGTAAATCAACTAACATGGGACAGCCGGCTTTACTTCCCCTCCGAAGGAAGGCGTACGAAGGTGTTTTTCGCCCTCAAAAGTCCACGGCTTCGATAGAGTTCGCCAGAGAGCCCGCCAACTCAGGTATAACAGCCTAATATACTAACCGTTACACCATCGCCGCCGCGTAGTTGAGAAAAGTGGACAATTGCGGCGGAATTTCATTGATATGCAGACACGTGTCTCGTGGCACGCGATAGACGGAACGTGTGGTTACCTCGTTACAGACGCCCAGCCGAGTTCTGCCCAGTGAGACAATGAGTGTTCCGGTTGCACGTGCCTCTCACGCCGCGGCGGTGGCTGTTTTCAGTGGACAATGGTCCTAGTCAGCATGTGTTGGAGCAAACAAAATTATAGAAAGTGGAGTTACGTGCTGTTCGTAGGTACAAAATTTAAACACGTAGCATATACTGGCAAAAGATTATTATGTCACCTTCAAAGAACCATTCCTTTCTAGCCCCAGTTTCACATTAATTCATTTTCATTGAGTAATATAGTGTACATTGTCATCCATGTGAATGAATAAAATTTGGTGTTGACTAATGTAAACACTTGGTTAATCATTAGACTAGGACATTATATATAAATTAACAAACCAGTCTCTAACATTTAAAAGCGTGATTATTGTTTATTAAATGTTTTATTCTTTAAACATATATTCCAAAGAACACACAACCCCCACACACATCTTGCCCTTCGGGTGGCTCTTGGACAGAGTGTTTCCTTCCGGTAGTGCGATACCCGGTTCTACTCCCGGCAGGGACAAAGATGAAGCTGTAACTTTATAATACAAATCGTTTCAGTTTCTCGAGCGGATTAACGAAAGAAAACTGAGACAGTCCAAATAAGCTAGGTACGTTTATAGAAACACATCATGCTCACCACATTTTTTCTTTAAGTGCACGCGTGGATTATAAATAAAAGCAGGATTCAGGCGTGGGATCATAGCTAGCTGGCAATACCCACTGAATAATAGTTAATGTTTCTTTTCATTTCAGTATCTATGGCTGACGTTCAAAAATGAGTTTCATTGTACTTTTCAAGTCATGTATTCTGCTCTCATTGGCAAATACAAGCAACCAGTTCATATTGTGACAGTTACTCATTCGAATCATCTATAATAATAATTTTCTGGCTATTGTCTCTGATATTGTATCGTAAAATTTAAACAACGGAAAAAAGATGGAAAGCTATTTTTGACATGGATATTATTTGCAAAAATACGACATCTGGCGGTACAATTCGATAGTGTTTGGGGCGCGCAATTCGGTTTCGCAGTTTGAGTGATGCTAAAAAGAGCAACAATTGTTCTTGCAATAAAAACTATTTTGTAAAAAGCAACAAAACATTAAAGAATATAAAATATAATAAAAATACGGCAAACAGGGGAGGAGAATTCTCTAGATAAGACCGAGCTCTTTGCACCCACCGCAAAGGATTGGAATATGCCCGTGCTTCGTGCATGTACGTGCAATTTTATGGGAACCCAATGGACCTTAACTTAGATATACACGCTGTTAAATGAGAAGAGCGCAGTGTGCCTTAACGACTATAACAAATCCCAGAGAAACTAAACTCGATTACTTCACTGAACGTGACAATTAGTGGCAATAATCGCAAAAGAAATTTTCATCTGGTGACTCTTTCAGGATCTCCCTCAAATCGTTTCTCTTCCCTCTATTGGATCGTGGTTGAAACCTATTATTGATAATAAAGGAAATGTTTAAGTGAAAAAACTAAATTAAGAATTAAAAATATTAGATATGCTGTACTACTCATATAAATAATCATTAATATGAGAGTTTAATTCCATCCAGCCAGATTTGATGGGTTATCACTAGGACACCTACTTTCTATTCCTTTGTAATTCTCATTTATATGAGTATTTTTTCTCATTCTCATTTATATGGGTATTTATATACCGTGGAGAACTTAAAGAATGAAATGCAAATTAAGGAAGATTATTCATAGGAACCAACAAGAAAAGCTTGATTAAAGAACGTGGTTCGGTAAACAATGTGTAAACTCAACCCACAATGACAGTGATCATTCATGAATACCAAGCGGAACAAGGACACTAACCAGAACATTGAACAAAGCCGTTCCCTGCGTGATCTAGTCTTTCTACTATTTATTTATTCATTCACTCATTGCAAAAGTATGTTTGTGTACGTTTGTGAATGAAATGAGTCCCAAGGATTGTACTCCCGAGCTAACAAATTTTGAGAGAAATACGTAATAACACTAAATGTGCCTATATTCCATCAAACTCAATGTAATCATTCAATATTGATTAATAATTTGATTTAAATGTCTATTAATGCGAAAACAATATATCCTCAATTTTTATAGTAGGAACAAACCAACGAACAGTTTTATGACATTTTAAAAGTAATTCAAAAATATAAGGTAAGTAAATATATCCATCATGTGCTGCAAAAGTGACAGAATTTAAAAAAAGTACTAATTGTAATACTAATACTAATAATATTGTATATTTTAATAATATAATATTGATAACTATTGAACAACATTTTATAATAATTACTATTAACGAAAAGTCCTATGAATATTTTTAATAATAGTGACTCTATAACCCATTGTAATTCAAAAGTAAAATATAATGTTTTATATCTATATCACTAACTTTTTAGAAGTTTGTTTGTAACAAATATAAACTACATATAGTACATAATACAACTTGATAATACGTGATGCGAAACTGATGAATATCATTAAGACATTACAAAACCTACGTCCTAAGCTATTCTAATTTTTATTTACTCCATAGGATCTCTTCAACACGTTAAAAATTATAAAAAGAGACCGTATGGTACGACGGAGAAAAATATTCACACGGCGAAAAACCTGAACCTCAGAAGACGAATACCCACTAATTTACAGAAAGTCTACGAAGCTAAATATAGCGAGGCCTGAACGTCACGTGTTTCTCCTTCCAGACATCGACGTCTTCAGCCCCTGAAATGAAACATCGCCACAGAAAATAGTTCGCAACTGCGCCACTGCACTACCTTGTTCCGCACACATACCCATAATAAAATCTTCATCTAAACGTTCTCATCTAATGAACATTCAGCACATTTGTAATACAAGGTATTACAGGAAAGGTATTAAGAAAGTTGAGTAATTATGCCTATCAATACCTTCCGAGTATGTAAATTTATAAACCTATGACATGCTAGAATGTGTTGAATTCTTTGATCAATCATAGTTGCAGTACTATCGATTACTTAATAATACACAAAAACTTGGGGCGTGCTATTACACTCGTACATCAATGGACGAATGTGATTCTCACTTGCTACTTGTGTGTTTGTGGCTCGAATGTAACTCATGCTTCAATGGATGGATGAGAATGAGTGTCCAAAACTTGTAGCAAAGTGATTGAAAGTGAAAGTTGTTGTACTCAGGTTTATTATGTGTTCGCACAAACCAATGTTTTATATTACTTTTTTTATTCTATTCCTCTCTGCTTTGCATACAATACAACATTTTTTAAGCTCCAAAAGCATATTCAAGTTTTTTTTAAATGTAGGATACTTCTATTGCTACACTTTTATAGGAAATACAATTGTTACGAACTTTTAATCAACCCATCTACGTGATTATTTTTAATTTATGTATCAATTGATAATGAAACCTTTGACTTTTTATAGAACAACCCAGATGGACCATCTTTTGAGCAAAACATCAGAGCATTAGCAGTTAAACAACTAACGCATGAACGCTGCTGAAGTATCACACATCATTCACAAACATAAATATTTGTGTGTATTTAACCTTTGACGGACATCACCACTAGTAGTGCTAAAACAGCAGCACTTTCTCGCCCGCATTTTCACGCAAAATTACGGGAAAAGAACAGAAATTTTCGAACAATTATACTCGAAAATAGATCTATCAGGAACGGATTTCATTAAGAGAAAAATATTTATATTTAATATTTTATTTGGAAGAAGAATCCGAAAAATTTTGAACTTTTGCAATTTTGGAAAAATCAGGGTTTTTGCCGAAGATGAGATCTACACCACTCACTTCAACGACTTCACACTATCCAATACCAAAATGAAATAAAAAAAGATGGTGTCATTTCTTTGGAAAATGTCCGAGGGGCTTTTATGTAAAGTAACCCCCAAAATTAAAATATCGATTTCGATATCGACTATCGCCGCGACATCAATCAGATCGATTGAGGAATTTCAATTTTAGAGAAAATCGGATAAACGGTTTAGCTAGTGTTGTTCACAGATGGACGGTCGGGCAGACAGACAGACAGACGTGTACGTTCGATTTTTCGTTATTAAGGACCCACAACTCGCGGTAGCAAGCGGTAAGAGGTAGCGAGAAAGTAACAATATCTCTAAGCCGTGAGACATCGCAGTGATACGTGCTGCGAAAAACCCACGAATGGTCGCGCGTGGTGGCGGAAGCGTGGGGAAGGGAGGGGGGGTGCGCTGCCCTTCTGCTCACGTAACACCGCGCCGCGTCGCGCCGTGCCGCTGCGCTGCGCTGCGCCGGCTGCTGTAATTAATAGCCGCGCGGCGAAGGCCGGTCCGCGGCTGATGACCGGCATCAGGGTGGGCGGCGCCCCGGCCCCGGCCCCGCCCCCGCCCCCGGGCGCCGCCCCCGCGCCGGCCCTGGCCCGCGCGCGCGTTTAAAAGGGAAGGCGCGCGCCCACGCCGCACTCGCAGCCATGCAGCCCTCCGCCGCTTCCGCCGCCTTCGCGGCCCTTTCCGCCCTGCTCGTCTTCGCCGCCGTCGGCCACGGCCTGGTAAGCCCCCGCTCGCGGAGCGACCGGCTGCGCCATCGACGAGCGTTTCTTTCAAAACACGGTAAATGCAAAAGAAATTCAGTATAGGGTATACTTGTTTAGGCAGGTTGTAACTCACTTCATCATTCCCTAAATCGATTTTTATCAACACTCGACAAATTGTATAGTAAACTTTAAGAGTTCAAAATTATAAGGTTTTAGCAAAAACCGATATAAATGCATTCTCAACATTCGTTTTACGAAAATACATCTTTTGCATATTTCTATTTTTGAAAAGTTTTGCTTCTCAATTGGGGGAGGATGCGCCGCTGGATATTCTGGCGACTCTTTTCAGTTTTAGCGTCAAGTGAAATTTGAAAGAATTTGAATAATTAACAATACGAATTTACTGAGAAATACTAATTTTAATCACGTATTTAAATTCATTTATTAACTTTGATTGTCTCAAGTCAAAATTAAGGAAACTGAGATCAGTGTTAAAATACGACTTAGAATAAAAGTTTTCCGATATTCCATTATCGCCTGTTAACTATTTTAAACATCGTCTGCGACCATTTCGAAGTTGAGTGATCGAATATAAATAAAAAGGAATCGATTGTGTGGAATGATTTCAAAGAGGATAAACATTGTTCGATATTCTTATCTCATCTTCTATCATCTCATGATCCTTATTTTGCAAATATCTATTATGTTTTTACAAAGAATTAGTACAGAATGACGTGTGCTGTAATAAATGTTTCAAACTACTCTTTAGAATGGCTAACATATTTTTTAAATAATCCGTAGATGAATATATAAGGAAACAATTCTGTCAGTATTTGGAAGCCAAAAAATACTTATTTCGTCTTTGATCGCACCGAAGTGTTTCTTCTTTTCGTGCAACGATGTTCTACGGGATCCTTAATGCTTAAACACCATTGTTACAATGGTACCAGAGATTCACTAACATTTGTTCAACATACGTGTATGCAGTCAGTAACTATCTCTCCTTCGAAACAAATTCTGCTAGTTTCTTCAAAAAAAATATTTTTGGAGGCCATCATTTACTTCTAATTTTCTGAAAATTTTTTGTGTCATATAATCCAAATAAAACTTCCAAAGATTGGAATTGTAAATTGAGTTTTAATTTTATTCGAATTACAATATCTAGCGAAAAAAAATTGATTATAAAATGTACTTGAATTAATCAGAAGTCAGTGTTTTAATATCTCTGAGTTCTAATATACTCAAGCTTTTAATCAAATACGTGTGTATTTTAACTTTATTCTAACATAATTTACGAAGTTAGAAAAACAGTAGTTGGATTTAAATATTTCTTATTAATGTTTCTCTTAAGATTAATAATCAACTTTTTGAACAATATGTTATAAACATACTTGAAACACAAGGGTCTATTTGAAAGTGCCCATGGACCAATGAAACAATTGGGTTTCGTTAGTTTAACAGTTTGCAGCTGCACCACGGATCTCAGTCGTTTGCCAGAACATTATGTTAAAAAAATAGTGAAGTGAGAATCGGGGTGAAGGTATAATGATAAAGAATTTCATGAGGTTTATGGGATATTGTTAAGATACTATTCTGAAATTGATCCATAACCATGCAAACGATCAGAACGTCAGACCTCTAGACTTCTCATTCAGACAGTGGCCAGTCTAGCCAAGCTATTCACCTGGTGTCGAAAATCATGCCAAGGTAGAATTTCGTGACCGACTGAATTGGCTCATACAACAACAGTGACCACAGCGGCAACACTGACAGAGAGGCCCTAGGGTTCAGGTCCCGACAATTGCAGATTTTCAGCTTTAGCTGTAGAGCTAAGTCAAATTCAGCCACTGTCTAGATAATAATTCTCGCAACCGGGTGCTCTGATCAGTACCGGTTTTCTCGTGGTTTCTCCGTTCATTGCCAGGCGAATGCTGGGGGACTAACATAACAAATGGTCCACGGACCGCGCGCGATCTTTCCTCCCCCAATTGTCCTATTTTATCTCTTTGCACACACTAGTACACTCACATGCACTACCCTACCACGCATGTCGGGAGTCCATTCGGGAGCTTAGAGCTTGTTCCGACTAGGGCACGGCACCGCCAACGCAGATGGCGGAAGAGGGGAATTCCCAGTAATCGATTGTAGATCGTCACCATATCGCACTTTCTAGTGGGAACGGATCACCGTCAGCTTCCACGACATTAACAATCACTATGCCTACGGGAATAATGACCGCAGAAGCCGCAGCACTCTTCGACAGCGATCAATGCATCGTGATGTAAGAAGCTACTGTTGCGGATTCCCAACTGCAAACGTGATCGTAGCCGATAATGGATATTCTTACAAAATTACATGAAATCATAATGAATATGAAATTCTCTTTGTCATCCGGATCTACCACAAGCCAAACAACCCCAAAATAAACAAGGAGAAAGCGTCCTTCTTCTCTTCAAACATTCCACGCTACACTCGTACGTCGCCTCAGAAATATGCTGGAACTCAGTCAACAGACTGCAGAAACGCGTGACTAGCGAGCTCCATCGTTTTTGCAAAGTTTTGCGTTTTACCAATGGCCAACATTTGCCGTAATCCAACCAGAATATTCTCACCGTTCCCACGTAACGTCGCTGCCACGAAAAGTTGAACTCAATAACAAGATCGCTACATTAACCGTGCTGTAAACGTAAAAATGAGCTCGACGGTTCGCTCACCCATTAAATTAAAACTTATGTACGAGATGCATTCAGAAAAAAGGTCATTTTTTGTAGAGATTGGATATTCATGGATTATTGGAACAAATAGGTCCATTATTTACATGAGCCGGATTTTCAGGTATTTGTTGCACAGAGAAATTGAATTTTGCACCCCTGTCTCATAGTAGCTTTCTGCTTAGGATCGGAACCAGTGTGACATATCTCTACTTTTCTCTTTCAATGTGAAAATGCTGAGCGAAGAAGAATTTTTGGAGATTTATGAAAAGACGGTTCTCTAATTACTAGGCGCTTAATGCCTGTTTTGTCGTTCAGCACGAACGTGTCCAAGCAGGGCTTGGTGCTCAAGAGCTTTTGTTTTTGCATCAGCTCACCAAGCACAGTACATTGTGAGCTTTAAGGAATGGGAACGCGACACAGACACGATTTTTATACATTTCGTCTTCACGATTTCTATCAATGTTTGAATAAAGACTATATTGTAAACACCGTACTTCCTTTCTAGTTCATTTGTCGTTCAAAAATTGAGTGAAAATAGAATCGTATGAAACAAGTTTAACCTTGCAATTGTGACCTGCGAAGTCTCAATCCAAACCCTTTTATTTTTCTCTTTTCTTTGACCTTAAATCATTGACCTTCATCATTTTGTTCCGTTTTGATTATTGCAGTGAATTTGGAGTAAGAAGGAATTGTTGATTACCCATCCAATGGGGCCGACAACGTTTCGGAGTTTGATCAAGGTATTTAGTAAAGGAATATAAAGATTTTATCAATAAAGGAAATCAACTATACAAACGTAGGAATGTGGCCTTTCTTCATTTTTTAAATCTTATTTGATGTGTTAACACTTTTATGACCAGAAATTGACGAATTTTTGTACATGAACTCGCAAAACATTCTCCATTCATATAAGCTACATTATTTATATTCCTATGTTATAACGACGAATGAAAATATTTTTGCTTTCTCAAACATTTTCCATGTAGTCTCGTTTTATAACAAGGTTCATATAACTAGTTTGCTTCGCCTTTTTCACATTTGGTTACGTCGGATCTATCCGTCTGCCAAGACTTCTAACATTAAAAATATGTCTCAACTAAAATAGGATTAAGTTTGCGAATTGAGATTAGCTCTGTACGTAAAGCCTGTAAAAAGGAGTTCCAACTATGATAGTGGGTGTTTGTGTCTGAAAAGCGTCGGTAGCTAATCGGACTCACTTTGCTTCAGCGACATCACGAGGTCAATCGCAGAACATTTTGAGGCATTTTCGGCCAATGGCCATCAATCTCATGTGTGATGTCAATGCTTACTTACACACATCAATGAGTAAATAACGTTGGTCAAGTAAGTGCATGCGTGTCGTTTTTGGCCAAAAAAGGTAAGTAACCTTCTTCATAGACAGTGTTACATCGCTGAAACCGGTGTTTTCTGTACGGTTTCGCACAGACACAGACAGACACCGACTGACAGACAGACACAGAGAAACACAGACAGACAGACGGAAAAACATATGGGCGGACGGTCCGACAGATAGACAGTCAGACAGACAAATAGATAGGAAGGCAGACAGACAGATAGACAGACACGCAGACAGACAGACGGACGAACGGACGGTCGGACAGACGTACAGACATAGACAGACGGACGGACAGACAGACAGACTGTCAGATAGACGGAACGGACGGACGGACAGGCAGATGGAGGGACGGACAGACAGATGGACGGACGGACAGACAGATGGACAGACAGACGGACACGCGAACGGACGGATGGGGGGGACAGACAGACAGACGATCTGGCGGACAGACCGTCGGACAGACCGACGAAGAGACCGACGGACGGACGAACAGACAGACGGAAGGAACGACGCCTCTTCCTACAGACTTCAAGCCGATGTAGGAGAACAGTTCACTTTTACGTGGCACGGAGTGTATATCGAGTGGCGCGGGGGCGGAGCGGGGGGGCGCGGAGGTGCCTCCGAAGCGGAAGCAAAGACCGCGCACTTTTATTGGCGTCCTCGCAGCGAATGCGGCTCACTCCAAGCGTGAGCAAACGCCCAGCGCCGGCAATTGAACCTGCGCCTGCGTGTTGAAAGCGCATTTCAATCGCGTCGGAGTTGTTCGGCGCGTGGGTTAGCTTTCCGCCGCATCATCGCGCGTCTATAGGTTTCTAATTTTGCGAAGTTGCGCACTGAAAAAATGTAGGCAAATGCAGAAGGAAATGCTTTGAAGTAAATTATTTCATACTTCATGGAGAAACACTGTAACGTGCTATTCAATATATTCATTACCAACGACTAGATCTCTCAAATGGCTGGTTTCATATCTACTTCACAGGTACTGAATAATTGTTCTGAATTTACGTGATAGATGCAACCTCATGTAATGAAATTCTACGAGCAATGAAACCGAAATTTGAATTTTTTTTACAAAATTTGAAATTTTAATATTGGTTACGCCACAAAACATTTTAATACTAAATAATTAAGTTAGAATAATGAAAAAATTCTAATTTATTTTATTATTTCTGGAGAATAAATAGGAAGGGAGTCGGATATGAATGAATGGAACGTCTTTATGCAAAATTTCTCTATACAAAACAACAATAGAAATAAATGTCAATACAAACCTACAGATTCTGGAAAATTCATAGAATCTATAAACTGTTTCGTAGTTTTCAAATGGGAGTTTACTATTATATCGTTATGCTAATTCGATAATTTACAGTAAACTGGGAGGCGCAGATGATTGAATACGGATGATGTTTGCAAGTAAATGGATTTATGAACTACGCAATTTCAGTCATCATCTAGAACAATTAAAAATAATAAACGTAGTTGAGGTCTTCAAATATTAATTTTACTTGCTATTGTACAGAAATTACTTTTCACAACCAAGTTAAGAAAAACTTAAAATTTGAATATCTACATGTTAATATCAATGTTTTCTGTGAGAGATTGGTTTTTAATTAATTAAATTATTTCATAGAGTACAACATCGAAAATTGTTATTAACTGGGACCGTAAACATTTCGGCTTATCAAATTCTCCAATGTTTTGTTTTAAGCGTCTTTGACGTAACAAACATCTCGCTAACACGTTTGGCGTTTACCTTGATAGTTATAAATTTGGAGAGGATGATAATTTCTTACTCACAACGTTTTTAAACAAATTTTTACATCATTCACTTCATCTCAAGTTTTCTCGTCATGACTGAGTCCAAATTGTAGACTGGATTTTTGACTTCCCTATGTATTAATACTCTTCTGTATTACCATTTCTTCCAGTCGTAGAATGCTCGTTTGTTATGATTGCTTCATAATTCTGGCTTCTTTGATTTAATATCTGCATGCCAGATCCCGTTTTTATTCCTCTTCATCTCGAACTGAATTTAAAACTTCTCATCAATTCTTCACGTCCGTTTCTGATTTTCAATAAAAGAAGCCTATCGTGAAAACAGAGCCCTTATAACGGCGAATTCTTTCCCGATTTCCGAGAAATTTCAACCTTATATTCTCGCACAAAATGCTAACCGAAAGATATAAATAAGAATATCATCATATAAACCATATTCTTCGACTTCAAATCTTACAATCACGTGACAATGAACTTTAGTTCGGTGGACGCTGCACGGAGCTTTAATAATTACGACGGGAAGGCAATGCACTTAGTCAACCACAGCGGCCCCAACCGGAGTGGTTTGATTCTTGGGAGTCCCGCGGGAAGGCCGCAGCAGCCCATTCGCTTCCGCGTCAGGCAGCCCTCGAGCACTCCGCCCTCCAGCGCCGCCACCACTCAACGCGCACAGTGCGGCGAAACGGGCACGAAAGAGTGCACAACTTATCTCCTGTTCCTCACGAAAGCATTCCAAATGAAATAAATGATAATGTGAACATTAGTGAGTACATGGTTATGGTAGGGGCTCTCAGAGAAAGCCAGGGGACTGGGGTATTTGATCCAGGAAACACATTATTTCAAACAAAATTGTTCTTCTTTCCCTATTTAGAAACATAATTCATTTCTCCATGCACCAGAAATAACTTATAGCGTTAAATTTGGATTAGAGATAATTTTTTTTTTCATTTTTTTGGATGAAAAACAATTCGAGGCCCCGATTTAGCCGGGACCTAGGGAAGTTGCCCTAGCTGCCCACCCTTCTAGATACCCCTGGCTAATAGTGTTGTTTTTTTAGTCACTGCCACATGTTCGTACTGCGTTGCTGGTTAAATAAATCTACTAGAATTTGCTAGTAATTAGAGATTACAAAAACCTTTTTAACTATTTTTTAATAAAAAAACATTGACTATATTGCACAACATACAATAAAAATTGCTGGACATCTTATGGAAATTTTAAAATAGAAATGAAATGGATCGAAAATATCGTTTTTCTGTAAACATGTTTTCACTATCGTTTTAGCGTTTTATCAAGGTGGTTTCAGAATTTTTCTAGAAGGTATATTTCTTTTATACGAAATATTTCCTTCATTTGGGCAGTGTTTTAATTGAGTTTTATAAAAATGTAATTTTCCATTTAAAGTTTTATAATTGAAAATATTTGAACAGTCGCAAAGTAACCCCTACCAGTAACAGCAAGCCTTCCGCTATTCATAAATATTAATATCAGGATTTTGGTCAAAGTGCGCCTCATCTCTTTACTGTTCAAGCCCTTCACTTAAATTCAAATCATAACTTCTAGTGCTGAAAAACTGATTCAAAATTGCACAATTTTATCACGAAAGTAGCACCTTGATCTAGAGAAGTATTATCTCATTACATGAGATAAATAAATTTTAAGCTCTTGTTGATTGTTTTTTTTAGAGTGATCAAGTGAATATAGAAAATTTTTAAACACAATTTTACCACTCTTTTTATCAAACTCATGACAATACATTTGATTTGATTAAACAAGTCGTCTTCAAAAAGTAGTACACAGAAATTGTTTTGTACTTGCAGAAATGTTCTTCGAAAAGACTCATTATTAAAATTATTCTGTAAAGGGTGCGTTCGTTGATTTCGAGAAATACGTATGAATTCAGATTCGAAAAAAATTAAAATTCGTCTTATCCCCAATTCATTTCATTATTTTTATTATTTTATTTATTTTTATATATTAATTTATCTATTTTTATAATTCTTTTATTAATTGTATGTATCCGTTCACTTATTTTCATATATTTATTTATTTATTTTTATTTTTTTTATATATACTTACATCTGTTCATATATTATTCTATTTATTATTTTATTTATCTATTTTTCCCCGCGAGCGCCTTGGGCCGTGCGGGCCCAGTGCGTACCGCCGCGGCCGCGTGTGCCGCAGCGCCTCAATGATGCATGCTCTGTGTCTTCCGCAGGAACTGACGGGCCGCATTATGGACATGGCGAAGATGGTGGACAAGAAGTGCCGCGAGGAGACTGGCGCCGACCGCGGTGAGAATACGCGCTGCTGCGTGCGACCTACTACAATGCTTTTTTTTTTGTTGTTATTTAAGGACGCATCAACCTCGAGGTCATTAGCAACCACTATTGCTTGTAACGGTATTGTAACTGTGAGGATGACCCGATATAATGATAGGGAGTGAAAGAACGAACACAATACAACCATGCTTGAGGCGGGACTCGAACCCGCGATCCTTCGGTCCGTGATCGCTACGGCACTACTGCCTTAACGATCTCGGCCCCCGGATTGGCACTATAATGCTGTTCGCTTGAATAAAATGAAAGTGGAGTACGTCTGTGGGCTGCCAGTGGAACTTCCTCCAAACTACCAACAGAGAACTCCTTTTGTATTATGGTTTGACCCAGTTTCTTTAGCAAATTTCAAATAAAATGTGAAGAAAACGTTCCTGTTTTTGTACTAATATAGTACAACTTTTAGATTTATTTTATAGTTAAATTTTTTTGCGCCATCATTTATTTTCATTTGGTACTATAAAAGATATTTATTAATCGCAGAGAGGTTGCGGTTTAAAAACCGTTCCCATTTCAATGATAACTTAATTTTTTTTATTATATCACCTTGAACTACCTACCAGATATTTTTGAATTTTAAATTTAATGAAAATTGTTTTCAAGTTCATTTTCGAAGCAGATAAATGATGCACGAAAAATTAAACACTTGAGTGCAATAAGAGCGTTAGTAATGAAATGCTTAAGTTGAGACAACAGTACTTGAAGATTAAAAAGGGTAGGAAACTTGCAATATCATACTGTATGTTGGTAAATGCGTTTATTAGTTAAAAAATACAAATCTTTAACGTAATAATATGAGGTTGTATTAATTTTATATTATTTCAAGAAAACTATAAGCATTCAAAATAAAAAAATCAACAAACGCAGTGCATGCATACAGGAGTTACATCTGAACACCCTATTAAAAATGTATAAGTTGAAGAAAATACTATTGTGATTGATCGAGCTTGTTAAGAAATGGGAAAACAGGCATATCTGACTTCTGCTAGGATAGGCATCCACTTACACATTGCTCATTTGATGACTGCCTTCGAAGGAGTTAGACATTTGACCTTATTGGTCTCACCAACAAAAGGTGACCATTACCCGTCTCAGGTTTCCTTAGCAAACTTACGGTGCCTTGCGGTAATTGTACCTTGCGCAGTAGTTGGCTACTTACAATTCATTGCTGGTCACCAAAGTTCAAATCTCAACCCATGTGGCATTTGTGATGGGCGAAGCGGGTTCGCGGCAGTTTTTCGCGGGGTTCTCCCGTTTCCCCTGCTTCTCGTTCCAACATTACTTCATCATCATTCATACGGATCATATAAACATCACCACCTATCACACACATATCTATCCTATCCTTTTAAGTATGGTCGAGAGGACCAGATACAGTAACAATTGTGCTCCCCCTACCTGACTTACGAACTTTTCTCGGCAATTTGTAGCTGCTCAGCCACTCTGTGGGCTATAAAGGGATGTGTTAATTCTACCATCGCTCCTGAATATGATAATCGTTTCTCTTTACTTTCTTTTGCTATAATATTGGTGATATATACTACTACCTATTAATTTATGAATTTATCTTACAGAAAGTCTAAAGCACTGGGCTCACGGAGTGCTCGATGATCACGAATCTTTCAAGGTAAGTCATTTTTCAATGACGACTTCTGCATGAGATGAAAGCATAAACAAAAGTTACAAAAGGAGAATTTTACTTTACATACTAATTGTTAACGTAATTATAATTCTGCTACATATAAGCTTGAATGTTCTATTTTCGAAATGTCGCAAAATACATCGACATCTGACATACTTTTCACTGTACTTTTTATTCACTTTCTTACTTTAATACGTTTACTTACTAAAGAGAAAGTATTGTATTACGGGGCAGAAAACTTGAGTTCTGGAAACGCAAAAATGCATACATTTTGTTCCTATATATGGTAAATTACTTTCTCTAATACTTCGTAATCAGGATCCACATTTTGTGGGTCCTTTATAATTAAAAAAATTGATTGACGACATATTTATTACATGTTTTACATTAAAATTATTATATGTTATTATATTAAATTTATATGACCATTTCCATCTACGCGGTCCAAAGCGTTACAAATACATAACAATGATTGTGCCACTAACGTAGTGTCAAACAAAAAATTATTAAATATTCACATTCTCTGAACGTGAAAACCAAAATACGAATATATCTAACAATGATCGGTTACATTCTCACTTATGCCTGCCCAATCTGGGCGTTACTTACCTTTACTCTTATCGCCGTTTCCACTTGTCAGCGGTTGCCTCTGATTTTTTCCGCAGTCTTTTCTACCCACTCTTAGGTCTTCATCCATTCTTCTTTCACGCATTGCTTCAATTATTCCTGAATTCCATGTTTTACGAGGCCTTCCCCTTTTCGTTATTCCTGGAGGAGATCAGTCGAGGGCATTCTTATGCCATCTTGAATCTGACATTCTTCTCAGATGGGCATAACATTGCAGTTCTTTATTTCCTCATCTGTTTCACAACAGATTCAGTTTGCTGCATCCGTTCCTTAATCTCTACGTTTCTACTTTTCTACATTCTAGAAATTCGGCAGATTCTTTGTAGTTCATCCATTTCTACTGCAACAATTTCTGCTTCTGACGTTCCATCTGGTCGAATTCTCTGCGCCATAAGTTAGAATACTTTCAGGAAAAATTCTTACAATAATCTTTTTTGTTCTTACGTGAAGTTTCCGACTCCATAATACCAAATTCAACATACTTACGACTCCTGTTACACGTTTAATGGAGTCGTCAATATCCTTTGCTTAATGCAAACCCTTAACTTGTGCAGGATTGCTGCAGGATTCTGCTTTAAAATTATCGATTAACAAAATTCAAATATTCCAAAATCCTAGCCTCAGAACTTGTTTAAAAGCTCCGTAATTTATTCTTAAACCACATGTTCATTTCAAACTAGCTATTCTGCCAATTAAAAAATAGTTTCTACAACTCTCTAATAAGATTTATTCTCACATAAACCACATACCATCTGCACTCCATTTCCAGCTTAGAAATCAAACCACAATCAATGAAAATCTTCGAAAATATTTCTTTCATCCTCCTTAACCTTTCTTATTATTAATAAAGCTCATCTACAGCATATCAAATTAATATATTCCAAATGATACAGTAGCTACATTTTGCTTCTCTATCATCTCTGTGATCACTAACTTTTATTTTTTACTGATATGTTATTGCCATTGATACGGAGCTCCACATACACGGCAACCTTCCTCGATGGAGAGGATCGTGGTTATTAGGGAATTATGAAATTAGTTGAATGATGTCACATGGTCTCTTATGGAGGGAATTACGAAAGGGAATTATTAGAGGGAAATATGAAAACAGATGAATGATGTTACGTTTTCTCTTATGGAGGGAATTACGAAAGGGGAATTATTAGAGGGAAATATGAAAACAGATGAATGATGCTACGTTTTCTCTTATGGAGGGAATTATGAAAGGGGAATTATTAGAGGGAAATATGAAAAGACAAACCGAGTCAAGTTAACATCTAATTAATTACTAAATATATGAATTCAAAATGATGTATTCTCAATAGTACCGTCAATCGTAATGTTGTTCTTTGTTCTTTTTCAGTGCTACATTAAGTGCCTTATGGTTCAATTTTCTGCGGTAAGTAGTCGTTTTTTCTTCTGATTATCAATTTTATCTTACGCATTTTCAGCTTATGTCATTCTTATTTATGATGAAAATGAAATTGAAGGTCAAAAAATTCCTCGAATACCTTGTAAATTATCAAATTGCTAAGTGACATGCCAAAACGCAAATACAGGCAAGAAAAAGAATGATATGAAACAATATATAAAGTACCTAACATTTTATAACAAACGTTTTCATGAACTTGTGTCAAGAAGAACATTAATAGTTCTATTTCATCTGTAGCTCTCAGAAGATGGTGTCTTTGTTGTGGAGGAGGAGCTGGAAAACGTCCCGCCTGAAATTAAGGAAGAAGGACACCGCATTGTGTTGGCCTGCCAGGACACATGTGAGTATTGTAGAACAATTAGAAGCGATTACGAAGTACCTAACATTCGTCACGCCTGTCCATGATTAGTAGTTTGATGTTATTAGTTCATCAATCACGAACTATTTCTTGGATGTGAAAGACGATTCCGTAGCATGGTTTTCATACGTATTCCCACGTATGAATGTTTAAGTATTCAGTTCAATTCATTACACATTTGAATTAAAATATAATAACCTTAAATTTCTAACTCAAAAACAAGTCGCGATTGTTAATACGGATAGTATAATTGCGTTCAACAGAAGTGACATTATGAAGTGAAATTCAATGATGAAACATCTCTTTCTTTCCAGCTGGTGTTGATGCTTGTGACACTGCTTATCAGGTGCATCGATGTTACAATTCCAGTAACCCAGTGGTAAGTGTATTTCAAGTAATATCATAATTAGCTTAACTCCTGGAAAAGGGTTTGTAATTATTTTCTAAATTTTATTTGAATTATCTTTTTATCTTTTCGCCTTACTACGAAAATGTAGCAAAGAGAAAAATTGTAATAATGCTGATAAATTCGGCGATTTTTCGACCGAAAAAAAATCGTGCTGTCGGGCCCTTGCAATAAAAAAGTGGAAAAATCTTGTTCCAACCTGTAGTAGATTTCATACACATTAAATTACTGGTTGTGTGCAAGAATCCATGTTTTGTGGGTTGTTGGTACCGAAAGATCAACAGGCGGCAAAACGTCTGTCTGTAGTCATTGCTAACACGGACACCATTCAGACGATTTTCTCCAAAACTGATATTCCTCGATCAATTTGAAGTAACTTAGGGCCCTAAGAGTTTGCGTTTTTTGCGGAGTGTGAAGCCTTAACAACACTTTCAAAATGTTCTCAAAAATGGCTCTAAATATTTTTAGTATCCTGTCGTCGAATAACGTAAAAACACTTTAAAGTACTTCGAAGATCTAATTTCCATTAACGTCTCTGAATATTATAAAATAGCAGAATTTTTCGGGGTCACCACAACTACAATATCAAATATATTTCACATTAACAGCTTTCACAAAGAACAATCAAATTTGTAAGTTTTTGAGCCACTCATTTATATATTTACTCCATTTTACTCCATTGTATTTATTTTTAAACAGCTACTAATCGTCTTTATTATCTTTTAATAATCTTTCAAAGTTAATTTCGTTTTACGACTAATGGGATTTTTAATAGCTTGAACAAATGAACTTGACCCGTAGAGGATAAAAGTTTTTATTTACAACGCTCAAAATTAAATTTGAAGATAAAATAATAGAACTGAGAAGCAGCTAAAGAAAATAAACATTTGTAAACAAAGAAAAGAAAATGTGAATTAATAATTTAGCTGTTGGTAATGTCATTATTTTTTTAAATAATACAGTAGCGAAGTTTCAGGCCGTAAAACCGATTATCTATTTTCTTTTTAGGTAACTTTAGGCAATTATTTTTAAAATTTAATTTAGTAAATGATAAACTCAAATATAAACAATAATATCTGATATTATTTTCTCCTGCCAAAGGGAATCCTCTTCGTCATTGAAAATATTTACACAAATTCAAGGAACACCTCTTCTATTTTCCCAGTATTCTCTATTCATTTTCTTCAAAAGAAGTAGTGCTCAATGCCTCGCGTGCATAAAATATTCATATTCTCAAATATATGACCTCAGCGTCGCTTTACGAAATGTAAGTTATGACATTGGCTGCGCCGATCGGGCGTCCATCGTCAAGTTTGGAACCGCGCTCGGCTGGCGCGCCTATCGTCGCCGTCCGGAACTATTAATCTTGCCATCTGACGCCCTTTAAAGAAATCGGATGCAGGATTGCTTGGCAGCCAGGAAGAAACTAAAGTCATGTTGTGGTACAGGGTTCAACAGTGTCAGTGAATAAGGCGGTGGATTTTTGCTTCACCAGCGTCTAGTTGAGATGCTAAATTTGCGCACCGCGATACAGTTTCTCAATTTCGGTTTCTACAATTACTTGCTATTTTGTATCTTCATTAATATAAATGTAATTATAATACATTTAAGCACGATATAAGGTACTGTGAACGCAAATCCGTGGTGATATTCAAAGGGACTTACATGAAGAGTTAATTTTTTTCAAATCACGTAAAGATGATTGAGGATATGTTTTCGGAACATTTATAGGAAGGCAACGATATAGAGAGTTCCCGAAGGTGCTCTTTTTTCCGGGTTTTCCTTTTTTCTCTTTTCCGATGCTGCGGGATTGTGCAGTACCGCCCTTGAGAAGTGCCCCGCTCCGGGCGGTCGACCCCTTCCCTGCCTCCTCCCCCCCCTTTTACCTCCTACGCTGACCGGAGTCCCTGCGTATAAAAACCAGGAGAGGCATAGTGGCCTTTCACCTCGCGCTATCTTTGCCGGGGCGCGCGACAAAGGGCCCGCGCCGGTCGTGGATGCGGCCGACGACAGAGGAGATCCACTTTGGCTTCGCTCCAGTTTCAAGCCGACGGGGCGCTCGTCCCTTATTCTCCTCCGCTACAGCCTTCGCCGAAAGTTAGGAAATTCCTGCTGAAGTTGCTGTTTGGGGACGGTTTCCCTTAACGAAACGCACGGGTTTGTCGGCGGTTTTAAACTTGGAAGTGTGGAGTCTGTTCCTTTACTGAATCATGCTACATTTTTCAGAAATTTAAAAGTTTCCCCAAATTCTAAATTTATTTCCTAAAACGAAAATATCGGTTACATTTTTGATTTATTAAAATAGTCAAAAAATCTCCCTGATCTGAATCTAGAATATTCTTTGCGTTCTAATTTTTTTAAAGAACACACTTTAAACCAATCATCCAAAGCAACAAAGGAATTGAAATTCGAATATTCAAAATTTTAAAAAAGTTTTTAAACAAATTTTATAAATGGGAAAATCAAGGGTTGATTCACGTTTTGATTTGCCTTTGTTATAAGAATTTAGGGCATTTTTCTATTAGATGGTGTGTACTTTAGGGAACACTTCTGTTAGAATAGGTGGGAGGAGTATTGTTTGTACAAGTAATAGTAGACTTACTTTATATTGGCCTGTACTTATTCTAGATATAACTACAGGTTCTTTTCTACATAGTTTATTATTAACTTTAATGTTTGCTGCTTAGCTTTGCTGCTTAGCCTATTATTAAATTTGATGTTATTGGCATGATTAATATGTTTGCGAAGAATGTTGCCATTTACAAGATTTCTGCATGTTTTGTTTCATTTTTCATGAAATAACTAACTACTGAAAATGCATAAGTCACTAATTGTATTACGTACAGTCAGTAACATATTCAAATCTCCAGCTGTCATTTCAGCATCAGGATGTAAAGCAATACCATTTCAAATTATTTTCATGGTGGGATCAATTCCACTGTGATTTATCTATTTTTATTTTTGGGTATTAGAACAAATAAATAACAAAACATATTGTGTAATACGCTTTACTCTTGTCCCCAGCTTTACAAAGAAGTTCTTCTGGCCTTCGACATCAAGATCGACGAATAACCAGCCCAGCTAACGTCCATTTCTCACGCACGCCGCGCCACCGCCGCCGCCGCCGCACGCGCCACCGCCTCGCTGCTAATAAAGCTCGCATTACTCGCACTTGCATTCGACTCTCTCTCCCAACCGCCCCCTCCACTGTCCTTTTCATTTGTTTTCGTGATACTGTACGACATAATGCCACCAGAGGAACGAAAAGACACTCTTAACGGACGGTGATTAATAAGGATTTTAACAATTCTTCGTCCGTTAAGGACAATCTTAACAAACGAGTTGTGGCAAAAGAGGACGTGTCAGTACTTGCTTTCAAAGAAATTACCTTTCTTTAATGATTTTTCTGGTAAGATGGTATTAAACAAGGACGATATTACATAAAATGAACCTGGTTGGGTATTTGCGCCATATTGTCCCAATGATGTCTATAACTATAATTTTGACTTTCAAATGTGTTAATACCTATTACATAATTAGTGCACAATTATGTTAAGGAAGGTAAATACTGGATTAAAATTTTTAAAAGTGTCCAATATTTAATAACATGAAGGAATCGTATTTGTTAAAAAAGAGTGAAGTTAGTGAAGTTTGAATGAATCTTTTGGGAACTGTAAACGAATACATACATCTTGGCTCTCTCAAAGTTCTACCGTAGTTGTATTCGGACAGGCACGCTATAATACCTGAAATTGAGGAGTAAAAATGGTTTGATGTGTGAATGAAGATGTTTATGCAATCTGTTCTGAGCTTTTTAGAAATTGAAATTGGGAATGAACCATAGAACTTTGATAATTTTCCTTAAATAAATTTCGAATTAATTGTAAATATTAAATTACTTAAGCCATATTTCTTCATGCTGTGCACGTATATATTAATGTTGGTCACACGACGGATTTGAATATCATTAATGAATATTCTGTTTCTAATAATGTTATTATTGCGGATTGTTTGCAATTTTGAAATTTTAAATATGCTTTATTTGCCTTTGCTATAATATTCTTCACTGTCCTGGTGCTGCTCGCAAACTCAAGAAAGTTTTGTAATCAGACGCACTTGCTTCGTTGTGTAGAGGTTAGCGCGATATCAGTTTCATTTAATAATTACAATTATGTAGTTCGAGAAATAGCCTTTTTCCAACTGATCTCTGTATATGATTGCGTTCATCTTGAATATGACTCACATAACATTCACAGGAGTATGTTACATCTGAAAGGTAACTTCTGATATAGTCAATAAATGACATTTTAAAACATACTAAAAATCTTCGTATCTTGTATGGCAAAATTTGAAATCTCACCCACGAAATATGCATTTCCAATAAATCTAGCATGTTACTAAAGCTTGTTGAAAACTGGCAACATTCCGAGAAAGTTATTTGATTCAAGGGGACAGAGGAGGGACCAATGTACCTTCCAACAACCTACTACTTTCCTACTAACCTTCCTACTAACATGTACAATGCAAATATTATTTTTTTAATGTAGTTTTAATGACCCAAACATTACCTTTAATCTGCACAGCATATAATTCTTCAATTTCCGTTCGGTAAACTTACCAAAAACGTATTATCATACCACAATAAAATGTAAAGAAAATGTACTCGCTTGGATGGATTGGATGGATTAAAATTTAAGTTGCTCAACGAACGATTATAAGTAAATAACGGAATACACACATTTGCAGCCAATTGTTTAGATGATGGAGAGAATGTAAATGACAATACTGTAATATTACGAACTTTGAAATGATTACTTTCACTAAATAACTTGTAAACGTTCAATCGCCGGTGGGTTGGACTTGGGTTTCTTCGCATTCATTATTTATTTTTGCGTGCGTTCAGATAGTTTTGAATATTTCGTAAAATAAAACATTGAGACATTCCAAAATGAATTCACTAAGTTTGCAAACAAATTAACTTTGATTTTCACAGAACAAACGCGAATTTGCAACGTCATGTAGTAGTCATGTGACATTACGTACATTGTCACGTTGAAGTTCCGAGTTATTCTTGTTTTCGGGAGTACAAAACCAATAACGCAATTGAAAAATAAAATGAATTCGACACGATGTGAAATAAAAGTAAATAATTATACCAGAAAAGAACTAGAACACACCAATTTCGATATAATTGAATTATCATACTGGCCCAAACCTTTGTAATGACATTTTGAATTTGTAATGGTGAAAACATTTAATTCATTTAGTATCTCAATTCTAGAACTTAATTGTATCAGAAGCCAATATAATAATATTAATAATAAATGGTCCTTTATTAATGCCGTAGCTTAGGTCATTAGGGCTTCTCTCCTCTTAACCATTTCAACATTCACATTATTTTATAATATAACGATTTTATTTATAAATGACAATTTTCAAGATAGTAGGCGTGCACTGAGGGAATCGTAAATATTTATGGACTGGTAAATTATGTATTTTGGTTCTAGAAAAGAACGCGACGGCAACTTAAGAAGTCTCGGGGGACGCGAGGCTGAAACATGTTATATGCAACATGTCACGCATGTTGCTCTGAAGAAGAAGCGAGCGGGCGGGCGGGTCGGGCGTTCAAAATGCAGAAGCCGGGTAGACACACTTGGGTAAGCCCGCATACGCTGTGACCCACACCGAGAACAAAGTGCCCACGTTCAGACTGGCCAACACAATAGGCCTCGCTGCCTGGCTGCTAGTTAAAGGTACAGAAGTTCATGAATAGGAGGGCGGTTTCCGTCCTTCCTCCTCAAGGAACACAAAGACGCTGTGTCACTGCTATTGAAACATCAGCTTACCAAGATATTACTTTTCTGAATATTCTTGAAAGAGAATGGGGCAAAGAGAATGAGGTATTTTATCAAAGACATTATGTTAGTTTGTATCCATGTAATATATCAACGGTTTGGACAAATATATAAATATAAAATAAAAAAATACGTAAAAATCGTATAAAATACAAAAATTAATATTAATATGTCATTCCAAAATAAGCAAAAAATATACTCACAATCATAAATTTGAGTAACAATAAAGAAGAATAAAGTACAATAGTCATTGGAAAATCATTGGAACAAGTAATATCAAATAAATTTTCTTTTTTTAAATGAATTCATTGCAAAAGTCTGTAAACACGGTAAGGAATATGGGAAAAATCTACCATACTGCACACTTAGAACGCAGCAATCAACAAGTTGACTTGATCAATCCAATGTTCTCGACCTTCTTTATGTCTCTGTTAACGTGTGTCAAATGTTTTTTTCCTTCAACAAACCTCACAAATGAAAGTTCCAGGGCAACGACTTGGGATATTTAACTTAGACTTCTACAATGCTTCTGTGATTCTATGGCATATTTTTGCACTTCAGAAATAAAACAATAATAGCGCCACCATCAACAAGCGGAGACATTTCCAATTCGAATATATTCCTTTCAGTCCCTTGTTAACCATCGTGGTGGAAGAGAAAGTGTTGATATTCAACACTGAAAGAACAAATGAAACGTTTCTGCGACGAAAACAGACCTATACTAACCTCGTCAATGGCAAGTATTGTATGTATGTATGCATGTATGTACTTGGCGCGACAGCTCATGAACGGGTTCAGACCTACCGGCGTCGTCCCTGCCTTACGGCCATTGGTTAAGGGGGTACGTGTGATTAGTACTTAGATATTTCCAAGCCGAATTCCGGTCTTCTCAACCTGAGAAGTTAATTTTCTCATCTTCACACAGCAACATATAGTGGAACATTCGTGTGTGTTTTCCTTGCATAGTCTTGTCTCGACTGGGAATCAAACCCGGGGCGGTAAGCGAGCACACTGACCAAGAACAAGCCAGGAGCCCTAAAGGCAAGTATAGGTTCTGTATTATTACGTTAATAAATTTAGCTGAGCGCCACGAATCGTCTGTCTGTAAATTGTTTTAAAGGCAACCCGCTCGGCGTTTTCGCTCTTCACGATTTCTTTTTGCGGCGGCCCCTGCAATTATCTTGCGACATTAATATTAACTGCATCGTCGAGAACGAGGCGGCGAAGAATAAAATTTACTATAAGAAGCAGGGAAAATCAGGCAGAATAAGAAAGAAGTAATAAAATAAAAGGAAAGGCAAGGGAGGAAGGAAGAGGAGGTGTAGAAGAAGACGAAGAAGAAAGAAACGAAGAGGGGAAAAATGAGAAAAAGAAAATAAAAAAGGAGAAAGAGGCGAAGATGTATAATGGAGAAAAGGAGGAGAAGCAGAAGGGGGAAGAACATGAAAGAGAAATAAAATATATTTTGACTTAGACCCAATACCGTGTTGTCTGTATTTATATAGCAAATCACGCTTCCTTCGCATTCTTATTTCTCGTTTACAAAGCCCCAGTAACCCGTGACCACAACAACCAGCAGTGGCAACAGAATCGCCAGCTTCCTCGCAAAAGATGACAATCGGCCACCAGCGCCGCAGGGCGGTTCGTGCGACGCGCAGCGGGTGACGCCCCTCGGCCGCGCGCCGCGCCACCGTCGCGTGCGCCCAGGGCCCTGGGGGGCGGCGGCGCCGCGAAGCGTGACTGTAGCCAGGGCGACCGCGCCCACCGCCCAACACCCGCCGCC
>BOPP01000063.1:2761123-2778997 GCA_017312745.1 Gryllus bimaculatus
CAGCATGTTATAAAGCTTGTTGTAAACTGGCAAACATCCGAGAAGTATCTTGATTCAAAGGACAGAGGAGACCAATGTACCTTCCAACACCTACCTACTTTCCTACTAACCTTCCTACTAACATGTTACAATGCTAAATATTATTTATTCCGTTAATGTAGTTTAATGACCAAACATTACCTTTATCTGCACAGCACTATATTCTTCATTCGCCTTCGGCTAAACTTAACAAAAATATTATCATACCACAATAAAATGTAAAGAAATGACTCCTTGGATGGATTGGATGGATTAAAATTTAAGTTGCTCACGAGTACGATGTATAAGTAAATAAGGAATACACACATTTGCAGCCAATTGTTAGATATGAAGAGAATGTAAATGACAATACCGTAAATATTACGAACTTTGAAATGATTAATTGCACTAAAATAACTGTAACGTTAATCGCCGGTGGCTTGACTTGGTTTCTTCGCATTCATTATTTATTTTTGCATGCGTTCAGATAGTTTGAATATTCGTAAAATAAACATTGAGACATTCCAAAATGAATTCAACTAAGTTTGCAAACAAATTAACTTTTGATTTCACAGAACAAACCGCGAATTTGCACTCATTAGTGTCAATTACATTAATACATTGTCCACGTTGAAGTTCGATTATTCTTGTTTTCGGAAGACAAAAACCAATAACCAATTGAAAAAGTAACATGAATTGAACCAGATGTTGAAATAAAAGTAAATATATACAGAAACAGAACTAGAACACACCATATTTCGATGTAAATGAATTATCATACTGCGCCCAAAACCTTTGAATGACATTTGAATTTGTAATTGGTGAAAAACATGAATATTCATTTATAGTACTTCAAATTCAGAACTAATTGTTCATAAAGCAATATAATATATTTAATAATAAATGGTCCCTTTATTTAATGCGTAGCTTAGGTCATCCTAGGCTTCTCTCCTCTGAACCATTTCACATCACATTATTTTATAATATAAGATTTTATTTATAAAGACATTTCAAGATAGTAGGCGTGCACTGAGGAATCGTAAAATATTTATGGACTGGTAAAATTATGATTATTTGGTTCTAGAAAAGAACGCGACGGCCAACTTAAGACAGTCTCGGGGACGCCGAGCTTGGAAACATGTTTATATGCAAACAGTCACGCATATTGCTCTGAAGAAAAGCGAGCGGTCGGGGGTCGGCGTTCAAATGCAGAAGCCGTGACACACTTGGGTAACCCCGCATACGCTTTGACCCAATCCAGAACAAAGTGCCCACGTCTTGACTGGACAACACAATAGGCCTCGCGCCTGGTGCTAGTTAAAGGTACAGAAAGTTCATGACATAGGAGGGGGTTTCTCAGTCCTTCCTCTCAGAGGACACAAAGACGCTGCTGTCACTGCTATTGAAAACATCAGTCTACCAAGATATTACTTTTCGTGATATTCTTTGAAGAGAAGGGCAAAGAGAATGAGTATTTTATCAAAAGACATTATGTTAGTTGTATCAATAAAGTTATTATCATAACGGTTTGGACAAAATATATAATATCAAAATAAAAAATACGTAAAAAATCGTATAAACAAAAATTAATATTAATATGTCATTCCAAAATAAGCGAAAAAAATATCCTCCATCATTAAATTTGTAGTAACAATAAAGAAGAATAAAGTACAATAGTCATTGGAAAATATGAACAAGATATCAAATAAATTTTCTTTTTTTGAAAATAATTTCATTGCAAAGTCTGTAAACACGGTAAGAATATGGGAAAATCTACCATACTGCACACTTAGAACCAGCAGATCACAATGACTTGATAACTCCATGTTCTCGACCGTTCTTCTATGCTTCGTTACGTGTGTCAAATGTTTTTTCCTTCAACAACTCACAAATGATAGTGCAGGCAACGACTTGGATTTTACTTAGACTTTTACAAGCTCTGTGATTCGTATGTCGATCATTTTTGCACTTCAGAAACTCTAAACAATATAGCGCCACATCAACAAGCGGAAGACATTTCCAATTCGGAATATATTCCTTTCAGCCCTTTGTGTAACCATCGTGTGGAGAGAAATGTTTGATATTCAACACTAAGAACAAATGAAACGTTTCTGGCGACAAAACAGACTATAACAAACTGTCAAATGGCAAGTAATTGTATTATATGTATGCTAGTATGTACTTTGGCCCGACAGGCTCATGAACGGGGTCTCAGAGAACCTACCGGCGTCCATCCTGCCTCACGCGCATTGTAAGGGGTACGTGATGTAGTAATTAGATATTTCCAAGCCGAATTCCGGTCTTCTCACCTGGAAGTTATTTTCTTCATCGTTCCAACACAAAATATAGTGGAACATTCGTGTGTGTTTTCCTTGCCATAGTCTTGTCTCGACTGGGAACAAACCCGGGGGTAAGCGAGCCACCTGACCAAGAACAACGCAGGAGCCCTAAAAGCAAGTATAGTTCTAGTATTATTAGTTAATAAATTAGCTGAGCGCCACCGAATGTCTGGTAAATTGTTTAAATGCAACCCGCTCGGCGTCTTCGCTTCACGGATTTCATTTTTGCGGCGGCCCTGCCAATTATTTGCGACATTAATATTAACTGCATCGTCAGACAAGAGGCGAAGGAAGTAATAAATTTACTATAAGAAGCAAGGGAAAATAGGCAGAATAAAAAGAGTAATAAAATAAAGGAAAGCAAGGGAGGAGGAAGAGGAGGTGATCTAAGAAGAAGGACAGAAGAAAAAAACGAAGAGGGGAAAAAATGAGAAAAAAAAATTAAAAAAGAGAAAGAGGCGACAGATGTTAAATGAGAAAAGGAGTCGAGAAGCAAAGGGGGAAAGAGACATGAAAGAGAAATAAAATCATATTTGACTAGACCAAATACCGTGTTGTCTTTATTTAATTAGCCAAAATCACGCTTCCTTCGCATCTTAATTTCTACGTTACAAAGCCCAGTACCCGTGACGCACAACAACCAGCAGTGGACAAATCGCCACCTACCATCGCAAAGATACAATCGGACCACAGAGAGCGCCGCAGGCAGGTTCGTTGCGACGCGGCAGCGAGGAACTAGACAGCACCCTCGCCGCGCCAGCCGCCCAATCGACGCCGGTGACGCCCAGAGAGGCCCTGGGAGAGGCGCGGCCGCGGCGTCATAACCCGCCGCCCCACCGCCACCCCCCGCCCCCCCGAGACCGCAACACGCACCCCCGCCAGCACCCGCAACGCCCACCCGAGCACACACCCCGCGCCCCGCCAGCACCGAACCAAAGAGAACACCGACCGCCCCCAGCCGCCGCCCGCCCCGCACCACCCCCGCCCGCGCCAACGACCGACCCGACCCGCCCGCCGCCCGCCGCCCACTCGCCCGCGCCGCAATCTCCAAGAATAACGCGGCGCTATCACGTGTGGCGGCGCGCATCCGGGTCTGCGCCCTTGTGGCCAAGTTCGCGGCTGATACGCACCGAGCCATCGATCGAGGCAGAAACCGCCCAGCTGAAGTCGCTATTCTGGAAGGAGCAGGGGAAACTGGGAAAGCAGGATTTATTATTACATATTGTAGTTCACAGCTTCGGGGTGTTAGGTTCGAGTTAAAACGGTAGCAGATATTTCAACTGTAGCTAAACAGGCGCGTCGGTTGTAAAGAAAACGTAGGTTCATCCTGACCAAACCGGATGTTGGTTGGCATGTTGGGCCGAGAATGCTGGGCATGTTGGGCAGAAATTGTCCGCACCAAACCGGACATTGCTACTTTACAGACAAAATGAATCTTTATTTTCAACAGTTTGGAGCTGTAGAGAGCACAGTAGCAGAACAATTTCACAGCGTAACAGCAATTCAGTGATAACAATTCCAAACAGATGCTACCAACTATTACAACAACGGCCCTGTGCGAACCCCCGCCACGACAATGAGCGCGCACGATGTACAGAAAAATGAATTTGTGTTATAACAGGTTAATCCACTAACCGACAAGATTGTGCGTATTTTAAAAAAGGAGGATGTAATACAGTATGTAGTTGGAATTTCGCATCTGGAACTTCGGAGACTATGAGGTCATGGATCCCAAAGGTAGGATATTGTCTACACTAGTAAAGATCTGTGTTGAGACCGGCCACTGTCTGGAAGAGTATTGTGGAAGTATGTTGCTCTCATCGCTGTTTATGTGGCTTCTCCAATTCATTTAAGGACCTTAAACAACGGACCACGGTTCGCGTGTCGACATTGTTCATCATGTCACACAACTTAAACCCCCTAGAGACCGGAGACAAGGTGATCCCAACTCCCATTCTATACATTCTTAACCCTGCAACTACTCACTTGATTTTTGTAACAGAATCTACACACTGGGGTCTCACGATTCCAAATATTTGTAATATATTACAAAAGATTAAGGCAATTTTGTACGACTCAGGAATGTATTTTTCAATGTAAAATGCAAAATAATAATAAAATTGCAAAAATGTAATTTAAAAAGTCAAAATTATAACATATTTTTAAGGTAAACTCTTTGTTCTGTGTTTAACAAAACTATTATAAGCTATTAAAAATATTAAATTACTCGGCACATTCAACACACAACATAGTACTGTGTTTATCACAAATTTCTTTTTCACACTACTCACAGCCATTATTTGACTTCTTTTATTCTTGGTCATAGTGAACATTTCTGTTTCTTGATTAGTGACTCTGTCCTAGGAGAATGATCCAAACATTAAATTTCCTCAATGGCAAGTCTCAGATTTCTTTGCACGCTCGATTGTTCAAGTCTTTTCTTCAATAACGACTTAAATAGAGTAGTCAATTCCTGTCATAAAAACGAATTATTATTATTATTATTATTATTATTATTATTATTATTATTATTATTATTATTATTATCATTATCATTATTATCATTATTATTATTAATAGTAATAATGTGTAATAACAAATTTCAATAATGCTTCATTTTAGAATGTAAACTAAAAATAGTCACCTTGAGATTTTAGAACTATCAGAAACTACACTCTGGATCCAAGGGAAGAAGCCTATTTATTTAGTGCTAATAATATATAAACATAAAAAATAATATAATTTCTCTTGCTTTGGGCAGCTAACGAGTAAGAATAAAAAAAGTTTTAAAATAAATTTATCACAATAGACCATGTTATATCATAGGCAAGAAAATACGCATTTAGTATTAAGGTGCACATCTTGGCATAAGGTATGAAGACAATCCAAAATAAGTGTTACAAAAACACATGGATCCCTTATTATTGTAATAATAGTATATTTCATTACTTTTCCGTATTAATACAGTTTTTAAATTGTTCGGGAATCCGAATAGGACGAACAGATCATTAACATACAATACAAATTTCTGTGCACAGTCTGCATTGAAATAAGTTTACAATGTCGACAATAAAATACATACATTGGAGTAACTATATGGATGGGATTTTAACGGAAAACCAACGGAGGTGAAAATAGATTTTAAAGAAATACAATTTCATTGAGCAAAAAAAATGCTCTTTATATTCTGTATTTTACATAAAAAATAGTACTATTATGTTACATATGTTGTATTCCAATCGTAATATCATGAATTTTTGTTCTCTTTACTTTCCACAATTAGCTACCTACCCCCGCTAACTTAGTTCAAAGTGTTAAATACATTAAACAACGGTAATGGTAAAGCGATTGAACAGCATTAGATTGCACGTGGGTTGCTTTGTGATAGTATGATTTAACTACAAATCTCTTTTCAGTTACCATATTCTTTCTTATTCTCTCAGACCTTCCGGTAAAATGTACTCCGAGGTATCAAATTCCCAAGTATCCTTTAGACGTACCACGTACCACTCACCACTGAAAGAAAAATCTCACTCTCCTTGCAGGTCACTCTAGAACAATGGAAATTCGATAATCGGTCTGATGATAAGAATATAAATTTCGTTATTTTGTCAATCTGTACAACTTTCCAACATTTTAAAAAACAATTATTATTTTCTGAATGTCCAATTCTGAAAGTCATAACTTGTTGATGCAAATTAATCCTGAGGGCATCCATTTCAATACGTTCTTAAAAAACTGAAAAACCGAAGACAAATTGAGTCGAAAGCATTTATTCATTTGCCTGGGACTTATAAAATATATTCATTTATACAGCATACTAAAGTTTTTGGTTGGAATATTGCGGCCATCAAAATCACTTCATCATTTTGGCAGGAAGGATATGACAAAGGACGCAATGTTTTCTGTGTACTGAATCAACCTGCTAAAGACATCACCGTGCTGCATCATATCACGCAATACCTTTTGCATGGTCACATTTCACAGAGGCACTACTACATTAAACTGCGTGGCAATACTACATTAAATTGTCATCCTTGAATGTTTTCGGACAATTAATTATGAGGTTATATCTACTACTTTAACGACGTGAAAAGCATAACTTTTTTTTAAAAGAAATACGCGACACTATCTACATTGCAGTTTTCGCTCTGATATACGGTCTTCCAGCCTTTAATCTACTCTGGCCCACATACACCACTCCACCTCACTCCCTCCGAATGTGTTACGCCACGATAGGCCAAATGCGCCAAGATATGTGTTTTACAACAACAGGTCTACATGTTATTCTAGCCTTTGCGTTCGTGGCACCCGTATCACTATACATAAAAGTAGGCCTTGGTGGGTAAAGGCAGAACTGCAAAGATTGCTTCAAAACTCAGCGACAGAATTAAGTTGAAATATTAATATCATAATTGACAAACATAAATTAACCAGTAATAGAGTGTTTTCGAGCTGTAGAAAATAAAAGAGTAACTCAGCCAAAAACACTTCATCGAAATTTCCACACTACTATACAGCAAACCTTTGAGCATGAACTCAAATTCTGAGTAGGAAAATAAGGTATCACAATGTCGGTTCAGATACACGTTGCTATGTTCTCCGGACGAATATTTGTTTATGCACGCTGACACGTTGAATCCCACAAACTATACCTAAATACTTAGTATCATAAGTGTGTTTACTCGCAAAATATGTTTGACTTTACTGTTTTGTAACACGATTCCTCCTGTTTGCGAATGAACATTCAAAAATATGTCTTGCTAGACTCAGTAATATTTTTAGATATCCAGGTACATTTGTTTCGAAAAAGTTGTGAAATTGGAAACAAAATGTTAGTTCATTTGTCAAATTTGTATCTTTGCAAACAAGTCTTCAGCTACGGATCTCACATGCAAAATAAAAATGTTTATTTCATTCTTAGAATATGGACAAACCAATGTAGAGAGGGCATGAACTTGGAAATCACCAGTATACCAAAATACTGTTAAGGGGAATGTAAGGGAAGTTTGTTTACTTTTCGATTGTCGCGTGTGCCTCCAGATTCGATCGGTGGGCGAGGGAGCGCGAATAGATCTGTTGGTTTAATATTGTCTCATTCAGAGTGTCTCATGGCGAATGTCAGACGATGTCCCAGAACCAAGACACTTAATAACATGTAACACGCTGCACCGCGAGTGATTGTAAATACACTTAGAAGAATACCATTACAAACTACATGCACACTCACATTATGTACTTCACGAACATATTCATTTGTGTTTTGTGTTGTTTCGAGTTTATTTGTAAGATCACACTTGGCGTAGGAAACTTCGTTAATTACTCTTTGGTGATACACCGTTTCAATGCTTTTCGTCAACAACAGGTGAGATGCAGGAATGAGCTTAATGATTCGAGTCCCGCCTTGTCCCTACGTCAAAACACATTCGGGCGCGAGGAATAGAATGCATTGTTTGTTGTTCTTTGGGGTGAATGCAGAGCCACCGTGTAGTCTGGCGGCATGTAAGCGAAATAAATTTCGCCGCTGTAGGGAATGCTAATGTACCCTTCCAATTTTTTTCTTTAGTGTTAAATAGAATTTCCTGACACATTTATTTTGAAAGGAAATATATTACCTATATTTTTAAAACACTAAAAGTTTTTTAGAAATAAATTTGATCTTCCACTCAACTAAAGTTCGGGTTTTGCTTTAAATGAGAGTTCGCCAAAGATGTTTAATCACCTGTAATTATTAACTGGTTTTACAGCATGGAAACTATATGTTAATAAAATCGTGAAAATATTACAATGATCGCGGCTTCAAGAAAGTGGTGATCTAACGTGAGCAAGAGTATATGGGTGTGAGGTTATAGTAGAGATTTACAAAACATAATAATGGTTATAATTATATGTGACGCATTATGTTTTTACATTAAGGAGGAAACTAAGCTTTATTATACATTACTTTATTTATTATACTACAGTCCACAACAATATGTATGCTTAAATCTTGGTAAATAAGACCATTCCGATTACAATATCAGAAATGTTTACCTCTGTGTGTACAAAGGATAGTAACTGTATTATTATAGATTTTGTAAACCTGTCTTATTTCATTAGTATTAAAAAATACGTACTGAACATGAAACAATGTTTGGGGGAGAGTTAGATTTTTCCTTTCATTGCAAATTTAATGTAACATTTTTACATGCCTTACTTTACGTTCCGTAACTTTTTTTCAGATCCTCAACAATAATTACTATAAAATGATTGATTTAATTTCGAATGAACCATTTACGGATTATGCGCGTTAAATAGAAGTGATCTTCGGGTTAGATTGCTGAAGCTCTGTGACCTTCCTTTGAATTTTTTACCTCGCCTGTCTCTCTTTCATTCGTTGGATTGTCAATGTTTTGCCTCTTCTGATCTCTTCAGTCCTAAATATTTCTTGAACGTATTTGTTTATCTCGAAGAATTTTTCTAAATGATTTTTTTCTGTCGAATACCTCTGTCTCGGGGATGTGAATGTTTCAAAATCTGGTCTTGACTTCTGTGACTTGTTTCTACCGTAGTGACGTGCTTTTTGTGCGAGTAGTTTCACGTTCATTTTATTATTATTATTATTATTATTATTATTATTATTATTATTATTATTATTATTATTATTATCATCATCATCATCATCATTAATTTGTGTATTGGGAGGCGACAGGTGCAGTACCCTGCCAACTTCATATTTTCTGGTAAAAAGTTTTCATTTATGCAGAATTTCACATTTATTTTTATTTACTGACTCATATTTATTTGTAAGCTTACGATATTACGATGTTTGTTACTACGGAAAATTAGCATTAACTCTAAGAAAATGTTTAATTGGCATGTGAGGTCAAGAATTTGCGGCCTCGCTAACCCCCCTCTAGGGATACCCCATTACATTAACTGGTGGAGTCGAATTCTCCAATTGACACGATTTCTTCGAGTTTCGAACCACCTGCAATCCATGCCTGTGGAACGTGTCCGTTAGGAGGGGGAGGCCGATACGTTTCCCCGCCATCGAGCGCGGCATCGATCTCGTCCGCGACCTGCCCCTCGTGTTTCTCCGCGAGGCGCTGGTGCGCGCGGGCGGGCGGCCGCGTCACGCCTCGCCGCGTCACAAGTCGGCGGCACGCGCTCCTTCACACAATCCACCCTTGTGGTCTGGATCACGGCCTCCCGACGGGATCGGTATCGACCCCCCGGGTGGGTATCGATCCCCGGTCGGTATGGACCCCGGTCGGTATCGACCCCGGGTCGGTATGGACCCCGGTCGGTATCGACCCCCGGGTCGGTATGGACCCCGGTCGGTATCGACCCTCGGGTTGGTATCGACCCCCGGTCGGTATCGACCCCCGGTCGGTATCGACCCCGGTTGGGATCGATCCCCGGGTCAGTATCTACCCCGGTCGGTATCGACCCCCTGGTCGGTATCGACCCCCCGGGTCGGTATCGACCCCCGGGTCGATATCGACCTCCCGGGCCGGTATCGACCCCCGGGTCGATGGAATTTGAAAGGCAATCAAGTATGATGGAGTCGATTGATTAGCGATTCTGGGCGAGTAGTCATTAGTCTCGTAAGTGTAGTATATGTTTTGACGCGGTGATCATCCGCCGGTGGGAGGGGAGATCCGGCGCCGACCTACGGATTTCCCCCGAAATACGTATCTTTCAATCCAACCGAGACAAGCTCTAAACTCTCGGCTGGTCACCTAGCATGTGCGGAAGTGTAGTGCAGGTGAGTGTATGTAGGAAATATCGTTCGTGGTGCGTTTGTTAGAGTCCTGCTCCGGCATTCGCCTGTTGTAATAGGAGAAATCACGGAAAACTACTGGCAGAGCAGCCGAGTACTAGAGTTCTCCTCCAGGCAAGCCGCTGAACTCAACCTAGCTCGTGTCGAGCCTCGATCCCTAGGACCTCCCGGTCAGAAGCAGCACCGAGCCACCCAAGCCGGTGTTAAAGGACCGACAGGACCAGTTGAATATGAATCGGCGATTGATTAGGATATAATCAAGATCTCTTAATTACAAAAACTATTAAAGCAGTTGACAATTCATTGTTTTCGGATATAAAACTACAAAGCGTCTAATAATACGTAAATTACAAATTCGTTCCTCTTTCGTATCCATCGTTCATTGCTAGGATGTTTACATTACACAAGAAATTATAACTATGTGAATATATTCACGATTCTCTACCTCATAAGAAAATTTACCCTGAAATATGCCTTGCTGATATTGTTCTGCCAGTTCATTAAAAACCCTCAACAGTGTATTTTGTAAGATTTACAAGATAGTAATGTTTAAAAATTCATACACTCATAAGCAAAAACCTCTCCTATTTTTTGAAATATGTCTACGAAAATGCTGATATGCGGTATTGTTACACGAGTCATTTACGTTCAATTCTGTGTGTTGTGATGAAGAGAAATGTAAGGGGTCTGTGAAGCAAATCAATATTTTAAAGAGGTCGCTACAATAAAAAGGTTGCGAATCTCTGCTCTATATTAAGATTCGGACCCCGTTCTTCTATATGTTGTACGAGTACGTGTATACTATGTACGTATATACATGTATACCACTCTAGCAGGCATACTTTCAATCAGGTGCTAGAAGGTTTCTTGGGGAATGGCAGCCCATTCTTCAGGGAGTGCTGCACTGAGGAGAGGTATCGATGTAGGTCGGTGAGGTCTGGCACGACGTCGGCGTTCCAAAACATCCCAAAGGTGTTCGATAGGATTCAAGTCAGGACTCTGTGCAGACCAGTCCATTACAGGGAGGTTATTGTCTTGTAACAAATCCGCCACAGGCCGTGTAGTATTAACAGGTGCTCGATCGTGTTGAAAGATGCAATCGCCATCCCCAAATTGCTCTTTAACAGTGGGAAGCTAGAAGGTGTTTAAAACATCAACGTAGGTCTGTGTTAGTGTCACATAAAACAAAAAACGGTGCACTTGTTGGTACTACATACGCTGGCAGATGACATTTGCCGGGCATTCGGCATACCCACACCCTGCAATCGGATCGCCACAGTATGTACCGTGTTTCGTTAATCCACACCGCGTATTTCCACTGTTAAATCGTCCAATGTTTACGCTCCTTACACCAAGCGAGGCGTCGTTTGGCATTTACCTGCGTGATGTGTGGCTCGATCATGAAATCCAAGTTTCCTCACCTCCCGCCTAACTCCTAACTGTCATAGTGCTTGGAGTGGATCCTGATGCAGTTTATAATTCCTGACGACCCTTTTCAATTGTCGGCTGTCTCTGTCAGTCAGCGGTAGGGGTCGCCCTGTACGCTTTTGTGCCTGTGTCCTTTCACGTTTATACTTCACCATCACATCAGAGAGAGTGACCCAAGAGATGTTTCGGAGTGTGGAAATCTCGCGTTCAGACTTTTGACACATGTGACACCCGATCACCTGACCACGTTCGAAGTCCGAGAATTCCGTCGAGCGCCCCATTCTGCTCTCTGACGATGTCTAATGACAACTGCGGTCACTGATATGGAGTACCTGGCAATAGATACAGCACAATGTACCAAAAATGAAAAACGTATGTTTTTGGACGTGTCCGGATACTTTTGATCACATAGTGTACGTGGGGAATTACGTTCTTAATTATGCTGGACAACATGAGATTCATAGTTCTACAACATACTTGTACCGATTTTCAATTTTCAAAAAGAATTCAATTATCCTTTCAGGTACATTTTTTCTGTTTTCACAGTGAATAGTGATTGCATTGTATCAGATTTTGTAAATCTCCCTCAATATATTAGTCTTAAGAACTTAATGCTTAGACATGTACTATGTCGAACACATGTTTAAGTTGTGTATTACATATTTCTAATCGCATCTTTGCAAATTCTATTGTTCAAATTTTATCTATAAATTTTGTTTTACATCGTTAGGCGGAAGAGGAGACCCGATGTCTCGAGTTTCGTCACATTAATTAAGTTAATTAGTATTTTATAATGCTGAACAACATAAAACAATGTTTTAGGTGTTTTCTATCATCCGTACAGTGTATTTGTACAACTTTTGTCTCTTTTTTACAGTCAGGCCCAACGCATATCTAATTTACGACCTGTATCCTTTAAACTCGAAACTTTAATTTATAGGTGAGTAGATCTGTAAATATTATGCACTTAAGTCAGTAGTTTTTGAGTAATGACATGAACAGAAAGAAAAGCGTCGGTATATCGCGCATTGCCACTGGCCTGGTACTTATTTGATATTTGGAGTCCATTCACACCTTAGGTAATTTTCAATACTGTACTTAAATTGAATAACTGTCAACGTTCACTTTATTATTAATATTCTACTGTTAAGATGATATTGCTATTAAATTTAATTGCGTACTGTTCCTTTTTTCATCTTCGTTTCTTCATCTTCATCTTCACTTTCGATTTAGTAGGCCTTTCTTCACTGACTTTTAACCTGTTCACGTTGCTACAATAGTTTATCTGTTTGGTTTTGTGCGTCGTTTAGTTATAGTCAAATAAGCACAAATGAAACTTAATATCACAATGAATGATTTACTGACTTAATTAATACTTACGTTTTCTCATATCATGGCGTTGAATACTTATGCAACATTTTGATAATCGTGTACCTCGAGTTGCGGTTACCATAAAATTCAGTGGGAACATAAAAGAATCAACTCTATATTTATCTTTTCTGCGGAGTAATAGTTAAAAATGCATTTGACATGCACTGATGCAAGGCCTGTTTTCATCAGACGTGAAGTTTTACAAAGGACGTTCCGCATGAAGTCCCTTTAAGATTGACCTCTTGTGTCACCGTGCAGTTTTATTACAGCGTGTAGTTTGCATGAGGTGACAAATGACACAGCGCGGGAACACGACAACTTGGTTCAATGCACTGCGATATAATTTATGACCGGTCATTTAACTATTTGGCGCCGATCTGCTGGTAATCATCGGTGAAGCAAGAGACGAGTATGTCATGTTACAAGGATCACATGTGTGGATCACATGTGCTGCATCAAACGTGTTCTAGCTGTCTCGTTTGTTTGAAACTTCGAGGACATATTGTAGAGTTTTATCTTTATAGAAATATAAATAAAAAGTAAAAAAGTTAAAAGTGAGAAAGTGATAAAACACAAAAATAGAAAGAGAAGAAAGAAATGTGGGAGGAGGAGAGACAGAGATGAAAGACAGAGAAGAGGGAAAAGGGGAACAACTGATAGTGTTATTAGTGCATTGAAGTTTTATATTTCAAAATTATGAAATACGAAGCTTTGGATAAGTAATAAGGAAATGTTTTAACGATAAGAGAATTCCGATCTTAATATTTAAAAGCCTGAACTTTTTAATCGACAATATAAGAAGTTAGATCCAGTCCTAAGATATGTCTAATATATTTGATAAAAGCAGAGTGTTTATATTCTTTGTTATGACTAGGGCCCGGAAGTTTATGACCAAAAAGTGTTAGAAATATGTAAGCATTTATGACATAAAAATATTAAAATATGACCATAAATATAACTTTAATTTTTTTGGTTGAATTTTCGAAACCTTAAAATTCTTGCCGCTGTTTAATTAACCATTACATTGAAAATA
The DNA here is from genome assembly GCA_017312745.1 of Gryllus bimaculatus. NCBI lineage: Eukaryota > Metazoa > Arthropoda > Insecta > Orthoptera > Gryllidae > Gryllus > Gryllus bimaculatus. The sequence continues at coordinate 2,775,078 of BOPP01000063.1, forward strand.
TACCTTTAAAATCTAGCACATTAATACCCCTTCTTCTTAGGCTTCCCATGAAAACAATTCTACCTGCTAAAGTTATTTATACTTGGCACAAAATTTGAAAAAACTAAATAGTTCCATCGCATCAGGTTCTTTCTTATGCTTTCTTTTTCTTCCTCTACATAACTTAACAGGAGAAACAGGCAACAATTACATACAATACTTGTAAGATATTAGATAACAATAGATGTGAAAAATATCTTGGAGACGACTACAATAAAGTACGCGGAAATGGAAACAAAAAATAAAAATATGACAAAAATACAAAAATTCATGGAAATATATGAGCAGTATATGAAATATTAACGGAAGATGATAAAATGGTGAAAAAAGGCACAATATGACTATACATGACAATGGAAATTGCATAATTACAGTCATTGTTAATAACGTCATGCTTAACTTCAATTTTCGATGGAAATAACATAGAGAAAAAATGATATGTCGTAAACATCCAGACCTTAATTACGAGCGTTTGAAAAAAACCTTTGACTAACATTTCCTTAGAACTAAACAAAGAAATGTTTTCTTCCAAGTTGAGACAATGGTTTTTCCTTCCATTAAATTCAAGAAATATGTGTCAGAAATGTGTGACTTCATCTCACTAGCATTTACAAAACTGACACAATTCAAAAGAAATTTTCTTAATACCTAGTATGACAGGGGTTGACCATGTTGACCATGACAGACCATGTTGTGACAGGGGCAAGTTGTGACATCTGATTACTGACCGATCCAAAAGAGCTCATCTCGTGATACTTATCTCGTATGTTTCAAACCATTTCCTCAGTGTGCTCTTTGAGTTACTGTGGGAACCGTTTCTTGATTTGCTTATTTACGAACGTTTTGTGTTTACTCGTAGTGAAGTACAATTCTATCGGATTGTTATAATCAACCTTCACAACAATAAATCTGAGATTTGTTCAACATGAAGTATCATTAAAAATTTACTTTTTAAGCTATAATTTTATGTATATTTGTTTTTTATGGATGAGAAAATAACCTCAAATAAAAATGGATATTCATATTAGTGTCTCCCGGGGCTAGTTGTGACAGGTTCTAAGGGTTACGTTGTGACAGAGTCACTATTTGACGCAATGCTGTTTGTTAGTAATGATTTTAATTTCAGGAAATGTAGTGAGAAATTACGAAGACTATATTTTTACTGTGAAGAACACAATTTACTGTTATATTTCTACTGTGAACAGATTTTAATGTGAAGAATAAAATTCAAGTACCAGAAAATTGCATAACAAAGAAGTTTGCATGTGCTGATTGGATGACGAAATATATAGAGCGAAAATTTATCTTCGTGTTTCTGAAGCTATTAATTTGAATCGAAACACAAGTTTCAATAAACAAAATGTTTAGATGTTTTTTCAACCATTTAGCCCCGTTTTCGAAAAATACGGTTTCAATGCAAATGACATTGGGAACGTTATGAAACGGGGGAGGAAGAGTACAAACGCAATAAGTCATGCTGCAAGTGACAGAGAAGGCAAGAATATGGAGTTTCAACATCAGCGGTAAGTCCTTTCGAAATCAAAACTTTTCCAAAAGCAAAACATCGAGGAATAACATTAAAAGAACAAACATATTGAAATCTTCCATTTTAACTAGTTCTCTTTTTAAGGAATGAATTTGATTACAGTAAGATTGAAGAAAAGACCTATTCTAAAAAAAGGAGAAACAAAAAATAAGCTTGTTGTCAAAAAGCTACGTTTCTAAGCAAAGATCTATATCTAGTACGCCGAAAAAAGACGAAAACATCAGAGAGCTTCGAAGATGAGGAAGAATGTCTGTGCCTTCTTTGTTTACATCCATTTCCAACATCAAAGGATGAAGAGAACTGGGTGCAGTGTATAATTTGTAAGAATTAGGCTCACGTAATCTGTACTAAGAATACAGAACATTATGTTTATATTCACTGCAGTTCGGATGTTGAATACAACGAAGATTAAACAATAGTTTGCATATAAATGAATCAGCATTGTAGAGACGCTTGTTATATTTGAATATAACAATATTTTAGATTCTTTTGCATGTGCCCCAGTCCAGTCACAACTTAGCCCGTACAGGAGCAGGTTGTTACAAAGTGCACTGCTGCGTAAAATGTTCATTCATCATTAAAAGTATGTATTTTAAATACAATTATACGGGAATGTATACAAAGATCATCATATTTGTTCTATTTATTATATTTTTTTAAATAATGGTCTTCAGACATTCAAATATTAAAAATATTAAAAACGTCACAACTAGCTCCGGTTTCCCCTACTATCTATTTTGAATGCACTGAAAATTTCCAATTTTTACATGCTTTTTACATTTTATATTAACTATTAGTAATACTTGAGATCTTTGATTTCTTCACGACAGTAAAGAGGTTAACACTTTTTGTTCGCACTAATGAACGTAAAAGTCAAGACTTAATAATCTGCCCGGAAATGCTGTTTAAGCTTCAAATGGCTATTGAACTTACACAATGGCCCGGAAAATTCTGAAATGTTTCGTATAAAATTATATTCAAATTGTGGTATTACGAAATTAATATTGTATATTGTTCGAATTCTTCCCTTCCCAAGGTTTACTTGCCTGGACTCTTTCAAATACATTCATATTTGATATCAAATACCCCAAACGTTTGTCATGGGACCAACTTTTGAAATTCATGACTTTTGCAGCTTTTGATTAGTTTTCTTCCGTCAGATTCTTTCTGGCTAGCTAACATTAACATTTCAGCTATGGAGTAAATATACTTACATTATGCGTTAAGTACAATGATACACACTCATGATCAAAGCTTGACCGAAATATGTGTTATTAAGTCATACAGAATTTAATCATTAAAAAATCTTACATCTGGACTCCAAGTGCTCTTTCCGAAAACGACTTTCCCGCATTTTCCTCTCAATAACGCGGTCTCTGCTCCGGACGTTTACGCTTTCAAAGAACAAAAAGCCGCCATGCATCTTAATGACATCAACAAATCTTCATTAGTAAAGCAGAAATCCGGTGCGGGTGCTGGAAAAGAGCATGCCGCTGGCCCGCGGCCCATCCGATTCAGCCTTTGCCGCCGCCTTCGCTCCCCTCCATTCCGGCTGCCGTCCCTCACCCGCTCGCTCCTTCGCGCCGTCTCCCACTCGCTGGTCCCCTTCTCGCCCGCTCGCCCATTGGCTTCAGTCGCTCAGCGGGGTTCACCCACTCCTCCACTCCTCCACTCTTTCAATCGTCGATTCATTCTTTGCCTTGTTCACTTATCCGCTCACTAACACTCTCACTCACTCACTCACCCACTCACCCACTCACCCACTCACCCACTCACCCACTCACCCCCTCACCCACTCACCCACTCACCCACTCACTCACTCACCCACTCACCCACTCACCCACTCACCCACTCACCCGCTCACCCAACCACTCACTCACCCGCTCACCCACTCACCCGCTCACCCACTCACCCGCTCACTCACCCATTCACTACCTACTCACTCACCCATTCACTACCTACTCAGTGTCCCGGTCATCCAGGAATCTATTGACTCTGGTCGCGAAAGTTTACGTGTTCCTCACCATCCTCCTCCTGACGGTCAGGCAAGAGGCTTTTTTATAACATATTTATTTATTATAGATGGAATACATCGTTCAGTACAATTAATTTACAGATGATTTTGATTTTAGACTTACGTGAGCTAAAATATCTAATCTCGCCAAATCTGCACATTGGAGAGGATACTCTAAGGGAGAACCTCGGGGTAGACAAGAGGCTGGGCGCCCGCCCACTTCTCTGCTCGTATGCCCATCCACTCGCAACACCATTCATTCGCCCGCTCGCTTGAAAGCTTGCCCTCCCGCTCGCCTCCATCCATCCGCCCGTCCGTCCG
>BOPP01000063.1:2780410-2826617 GCA_017312745.1 Gryllus bimaculatus
GGCAGAGGCGGAGGTGGCAGAGGCGGAGGTGGAGGCGGTGACAGCGTCGGCGCGATGGCCGCGATGGTAGTGACAGTAGTAGCCATGGTGGTGGCTGTAGCATTTGCGATGGCGGGGGCTGGGGTGGGACCGGCAGAGGGTGTGTTGGGGCGAAATAGTGCAGGAGGGCGGTGAGAGAGGAATTGGAAGTGCTGTATGGAGCGAAAAGGAAGCAGTATTGGAAGTTGTGAAGACTGAGGTACAAAATGTGAGGGGGCGAGGTTGTCGGCGGCAGAAGCGGGATTAGTGGCGGTGGTTGGAGGAAGCTGGCGGTGGTGATGGATCGCGACGGACGTCAGAGACGATGCGAACAATGAGGGTGATGGGAAAGTTGGGGATGGTGTGCTAGACTAGGCGACGTGACGTATTAAGAAGGTCGCTGCAGAAATGGGCGCTGAGACGGGCACTATGTTACCAGCGGAGGCTGTGGGGCAGCGTTGTTCCGTGCAGGGGCTAGTTGTCTTGCTGGAAGACTAGTCATCGGGGTCTGCGAAGGCGGAGGGAGAGCGAGCGGTAGACAAGGTGGCACCGGCTGCGTTAGACAAGTTGGGAACTGCATGACTTATCTGGGGCCATGTGGAACTGAGTATGGACGTGCAGATAATACAGCTATAATGAGTGTCCTGAGATAAACTTAACAAATGCGCAAATATTTAGGGAATGGAAGATGTTTTCTTTAGAAGAAAATCACTCACAATGTGTTTTGTAGGCAAAGAATGTTCCAACTGATAGAAGATACTACAAATGTGAAAACTTACAAGGAATGATTAACTTGTGTTAATTTATTTTAGACTCTGACATGAGTAAGGATAATATGCAAACGTGCTGAAATTACATTATTGGAAACTTTCGTCAATAAAAAAACACAATTAATTTGAATGTGTGTAATGATTGAAAAACTAAACTATTATATATCCCCAATTTGCGTTTTTCTATAAAGCACGATACACGATGTTTTTATGAGATTTAAATCTAACATATTGTCAGAATATGTTATTCATTGGAATCAAATGTGACCATCGTCTTTCTTAGTTCCGGTTTGTTTTAATAGAAACGTAGTTCCTTCTTTGAGAAATAATATTATTAAGTATGCATTAGGAGGAGCAGAAGTCCCGTAGCACTTTGCTTTAGATTGAGGCAATAGATAATAAAACCACGAACAAATTTTGTAGCCTTATGTCTTCATAAAATTTTAAAACTTAACAAAAAACTATTTTAAACATAATAAATTATAAACCAAAATCATCCTACATTTGCCAACTATGGATAATTGAGTAATAAGAACTCTTCCGACGCCACGTACAGTTATTAAATTCATTTAGCGAATAAAAGTATACAATTTTAGAAAACCTTCAAAATTCAAACTTTCTAAAGTTCAATAATACATTTTACAGTAGTAATTTGACACGATTTTGTCTCCCCCCCTTCACTCAAGTTCAACAATCTTATTTATCTTTAGATGACGTCACCATAACCTTTTCACATTTATATGGGTTGAAAATTCGTGTATGTTCTCCACGCTACTCGGATGGTGTGAATTCTCTTTTTTGAATGTTTAAAGTTTTAAATTTGTTGTAACATTTAAAATTGATTTTACCGTTCTATTAAAACGGTTTTAGTATTTTCATGGTTTCATGACCTCTGGATTCTCATTCGTTTTTAAGAACGTTTTTATTTCATTATTATTAATATTAATAATATTTTTATTAATATTATTATTAATATTATTACTATTATTATATTATTTTATTAGCAAATAATTGACATGTCAAATACCGGGCAATGAAAAGTCATCCCTTTGAAAATCATCGTACTTTTTCGCCAATCTGAAATTTGAGTTCAAGGAGAATACATTTGAAGAAAAAATAAATCTAATAAGAATATTAGATACTATTTATTATTTTTATTACTGTCTTTCATCTACCACTAATTTTTTTCTGCAACATGCAATACAAGTTGGGTTCCAAGCGAATTTATATCACGTCTTTGCACCTGAAGTCGTGTGAACCCTAGAGCTTGCTCCTACGGTCTCTCTCTTAAACGGCCCGTCCCAGGGCAAGATATGCTTGACAGTTTGGCCAGGTTCTATTGTGCAAACAATGAAACAAATAGATGCAACGATACGTTTACAATCGCCATGGGTTTGACAAATCTCGCTTATCAGAGCTTGATTGATTGATTGTTTCCGGGCACGACAACTGCTGTGGTCATTGGTCGCGGTTGTGTAGTAAACGTTTTATCGGGGGAAGTGCTGGAGTTTCCCCTTGCTGGACAGCGACTGAAGCCGATCTACATGTCGGCTTGTGGGAGATTTTCACCTCGAGGTATCCCCCCAGATAGATGCCTCATTCGGGTCAGGCTCTGAGCTCCCAACATGTATAACAGGAGCGGCTAGGACAAGAAAGAGGAAGGACAGATCGAGCCCTGACCATGGACCATTTATAAGGGCACTGCTCTTGCCATTCGGCCCGGTGTTGATTGGAGAAACCCCGGAAAACTACCGAAAAGAGATGCCGACCGCTAGAATCCTTTTCCAGCCAGACAGCGCGGCGGGTGAATTCGACCTCGGTGTGTGGGCCACTTTAGGGAGGATGCATGCTACAGCGTGCCACGCAGCCCTGTCGGAGGAGAAAGCGAAGGAAACACCGCCGTCGCAGGAGCTCTGAAGGCGGAAGCCGCTGAGGCGAAGGAGGGAGGTGGGAGGAGGAGGAGGAGGAAGAGTGCGTTGCGGCCGGAACAGCAGCGGAGGGCGATGCCAGCGCCGCAGTGGCGAGGAGCTTGAGGCTGCGGCCATCGGCCCAGGGGGCGCTGAATGCGCTCCGGAATAAAGCGAGCGTAATGGAGACTTCCTTCGGCTCCATTAACCCCGCATGAGCCCCTTACCTGCTCACCTGTTCCGGCTTCTTGCTCCGTGAAACGGCTGCGGATTATTCACGCGGTTCAGGCACCTTTTTTGTTATTTACAACTGCATGACATTTTCTTAATTCTGTTTTTAATTAATTTCTTGTATTTTTTACTTCATTATTTTCATTATATTCTAACCTTTCCAGGATTAATGCATATAAATGCTCAAGACAGAAATTTAACAAAAATATCTCACAAAAATACTTAAATATACTTTGAAAGAAATTTAAAAAAATATGAAAAATACCAAACATGCATTTCATTTTGTAAGAGGTACAATTCGCATAGGGCGAACATGTTGACAAGAATTAACAATCACGACAAAAAAATACTAAAAAAACTCCGGCCAGACTTGCATATTGTAGTAAATATATTACATTTTTATGAAGTTAGCTTTTGAAATAACGTTGCTAGGTTCACCGCGTTAGTGTATCGATCTTTCCAACGTTCTCTCTCTTGTGTTTTTTTTCACAAATGTTTTAATTGAAATATTTGTTCCTATTGATACACGTGTTTTGTTTTGTAAGATAAAAAGAAAAATTAACTCATATTATCGAGATTACCTTTTATTAATTCATATTGCGCATCTGAGACTTCCATCTGAGAATATATATTTCTGCAGAGTACGCTGTAAATTTTATCATTTCAATGCGACCACTGGCAGTTCACTCAATGTTACTCATTTTCAGCCGTAGCATGCATACATTTGGCAATTAGCAAGTATAATCGCACTTCATTGAATACAAGAACTGTAATTTAATAACTCTTTCCCCGAAGAGCGTCACTAAAAACCGGAGGGTTGGCAGTCATGGCGGTTCAATGCTGCGTTAGTCCCTGCTTGTCTGTTTGAATAGATTTACATGACAAAAAGATTAAAAAACAGACTTGTGCTGCCCGGATACTGAAGAACGTACTGCTGTAATTACACTCCTCGCAAAATATCGGCAAGTTGCACGGATTTTAAGGGAGCATTGCCAACACGAATCAAGTTATGAAGTATGCATAGTGTAATTTTTAACAAGCAACAAAGTTGTTAATTTTGGGTTAGTTGAATATGGACCAAACAGAGCTCGACAATAAGAGCTGCGCTAAAAACATGTTTTAAGCACATACTTCCTATTGTCTCAGAACAGTCATTATAACAACATTCACTTTTTTTATAATCTCTTGGACGAATCAAATCACAATGCGCAGAATAAGAAAATCCAAAATAATATAAGAATGATATCAGCAGTACACTACATCAAATTTTTCTATTTCATTAAATTAACTTGAAGTATTATTGCATATCATTAAAGCTACTCAAGCGGATTTTTTTTAAAAAAAACGTCATAAGAGCATTATAGTTATGAAATTGATAACTTAAAAATAATTTTGGCTCTCTAAAAATATCTATGAAGCTGTTTTTAAAAACGTAATTTTGTGAAAGAGAATCATAATTTCAAAATAATAATAATAATAATAATAATAATAATAATAATAACAACACTCGTAAATATTGTAAATACTTTTTTTTAAAGCTTTGACACATTTTTTTCCAAAAGTAAAGTGGACGCTTTTTCGAAAAGCCGCTGATGACCTTGGCAGAGAATGTCGTCCCTGCCCTCGGGCTGGCCGCTGTAGAATGCACTGCTGTCGCTGGTCACGCAGCGCCCATGCGAGGCGGCGACACGCCATCTCGTGTTTACGCTAAACATCATACATCATTCTTGAAATAATTACTCTGGAAGGAAACGGGCGCGTTGCCATCGAAGGGACGAGCGACGCGCATTCACAAAGCTAAACGCAGCTAATTTGCTAAAAAAAAATGTATTCTGCGCATGAGTAGGGTCTTCAAAACGAGTTCAAATTTTGAAGAGGTACAGAACTGTACTAGAAGCACTGCAGCCAACAGTATCAATGTGTCATCTCAATAACCATGCGTGAGTAGAATGTTATGATAAAAGTGATACAATCAGTGTATTAGGGGGTATTAGCTGAAGAGAATATTACAGACATGTCTAATACTAATTCTAACAAAAAGGTATTTGTTCCGATTTGCTGTGCTATATGTCCTGTTTTATCTCTTTACCATTTATTAAATTACTGCTGGTGTCTTGTTTTATTGCTGTGAGGTTGTTGTTTAGTGAGTTACATGTTTAATGAAGGCATAGCGATAGCACAATATGTAGCCGAAACGTTGGTCGAATTATAGGCGTAAGAATATAATATACTAGTTACTTACGTAACTAATACAGAAAGCGAGTATTTGCCGTACGAATGAAATGTTGGCGACGAGGTGACATTAGAAATTGAGTCCGGCATTCTGAAGTGTTTACGCCAAAGATGATTTCGTACGAGTTGCGGACATTATATTACAGTTCGAATTCATGAAAACTTACAAGTTTAAACTTGTGATAATTGCCAATATACTATGTGGTAGCCATTTTGATTCATGTCACCAAGAGTTTGGCCTAACAAATGGGCCCCGATGCGATCTTTCCATCGACTTCCCCTTCCTAAATACATTCTTACACATACGTCATTTACATTACTATAACATATGGCTTTGACAGGAGTGGTAGAATTAGTCAAAATCAGTAGGGAACAGATACATAACAAGAAGCCAGTCAGGTGGAAACCAGTCCCCTTGGGGCCGACCAAGGGGGGATAATTGGATTGGGTAATCCCCCCCCCGCAAACCGACGTGTGGGTTGGCGCCGGATCTCACTTTTCTATGGGAACGGAGGAAAACCGCCACATTCTGGGTCATGACATTCTGTAGACGTACGGGACTAATGACGTAAGTTGACTCACCTGGAAAACAACACATTCAATTTACTAACTAACTCACTCACTCACTAACTTGAAAAAAACCGAAATGTATTAGACACGGACCCTATCGCATCATCCTAACACCGTCAGGGCAATTTCTGCAGTGTAGGTGGAAGCTCCGAGGAAGGAATGAGCACGATTGAGCGCGGCGGCTCGTCGCTGGCAGACAGTTTCCGGCACCGTTTAGATAACGGCGTCCGCTTCCGTCTGCGTAATTAAGCCACCCGCCCAGAATTTGCCAAGAGCAAACAAGTGAAACCGCAGAGAAAACCTAATTCAGGTCGACCAGCTTCCAGAACTCGGCCCAGAACCCGACCGCAAGTCGATTGCGCGCTGCGGAGGGCACGGAGTGGAGCGGAGCGGAACGGAACGGAACGGAACGGAACGGAAACTCGGGTCCTCTCCTGATTTGAGTTCGGAAACTGGACTCTAGGATATTAGGAATCAACTGCACAGAACGCACGGGTTAATTTATATCTAATCTATTGTAATCTAAATGGAATTGACAAAAATATATACTATATATTACTAATTTCGTTTGCGCGCAGAAAGTGAGAGTTAACTAAGTAGCCTATGGCCATATCAGTGCCCTATTATGTGCAGTGCAGTGGCGTTGTGAAACTGAGGGAAACGAGTGTGAAGAAAGACATTAAAGTTCAGTGATCCGCAGTGCGGTGAAGTGAAGTGTGGTGAGGTGGAGTGCTATGAAAGATTGCACGGTGAAATGTTGACGATAAGTTTGTAAACTTTGTAAAGTTGTTAAGTTCTGTAATGTTAAGTTAGTATATTCGGCCACCAAGTTCTCAAACTTAATTGCAGAATTAATAATAAATCTAAATATGAGAGGAGCCAATGGTTTTGTTTGATACCCAGGATCTCGTGAAAAATACGAATTTCAATTTTGACTGAAATAAGCTAATATTTTATTGTGTTATTCTTCCTATTTTCATACTACGCCTACGGACTGAATTCTCCAACTCAATATATCACTTAGAAGATATATGAGGCCTTGCGACACAAACACTATAAAGAAAAGGCCTCCTCCAATAAATATTTGCTATTCACGTGTTGGGTTACGGATCATTTTTTTTATATTCTTGTGTTGTGTATCCTGTGTGTGAGCTGTTGTATTGTGTATCCGAACTATATATGTATATGTATATACTATACGATGTTAATACTATACTCCTGATTGCAGCTTTTGTAAAGTACTCGTACTTGATATGAGAGCATATAATATAATACGACGTGACATAGGGGAGTATTTTATTTTTGTTCTTCTACAAGTTGTGTACTACTTTTTAGAAAACCACTTTGCGTGGTTCTGGTTTGCTGTATTTTTGCTCTAAAGTAATCGCCGCGTCAGAATTGGCGCTTGCTAAGATACAAAAAAGACGCAACACATTTCTATAAAGAGAAGGTCACTCCAATTTGTAAAATCAGTCGATGGCACGTGGAAGTTGTGATTTTGCTCCTGCGGTGCCGCAGGAAGAGTACGGAGCCAATAAAATGCGTCCATTCTCAGTTTCTAAATTTAGTTCCTGTAACTTCACGGACACAGTAATGGATATCTTGTTAAAAGACAGTGGTATGACAGAGAGGATGCAAAATGAAACGGAACGTTTTGAGAAAGACTAAGAGATGTTCAAATCAACGTATGATTAGAAACGAAGATAAGGGCAGCCTTAAAATAACACAATAACAATGAGAGCATCTACTAGAAGAGAAACAGACGTAGGAAGACCAAGAAAATGGATGGAAATACTGTGAAATGGGACTAGGAAAATCGTCACTGAAAAGAAGAAAATATAGTTGTAACTTTCAAATATACTGCTGAACGTCCTTTTATGAACGTTGTTCTGCCACATTAATACATTAAAGAATAATAATAAAGATAAATCGATGGCACGTGTCTCAACATTACGACAATTTGGCATTTGCCACGTGATTGAGAGGATAGAAAATTATTTCACTAATAAACAAGTAAATGTTCATCTAGCTAGAAGAACTATTTTTGACTGTGTTAGTACGTTTACTACCAAACGTTCGTGTACGAATAGTTGCCTACCAATTAGAGGCAAATGTCACATGTCCGTTGGCAAAAGTGACCATCTTCGACAAACTTCATACCATAAAAGTTTCTAACATTTATTCTGAACCAGTTTGAATATGAACAGAAGTCATAACACTGACGAGAGCATTATCTCACTGTATTTCACTACACAGTGAGTACTTGCGTATTGGACATTATAAGTCACTATACTTTTCAACTGTTAAGTATCGCCTCGGAAAAATTACTACTATTCAAGAGACCCCGTTAATTGATACCAACAAAACAATAAGATCAGTGTTTTCACCATTATTTCCAATAGTCAACAGCTGGGATTTAGGGGTTCCTGAAACGGTAGCACGTTCCCAAAATCATTGTGCGAATCGCCTTTGAAGCAACCACCAAATGGCAAAGAGAAACCGGGTTTTTCACCTTCGTTACTTCACAGTCGTGAAGTTACAAGTCTACCAACCCTCACCGGCTGCCCCCGGGGTCAGTTCTGCGCGCTGAAGGCGCCCATGTAGAGGCAGACGCCGCCGCGCTTGGGCGCCGGGCGCGAAGCGAGGAAGGCGCGCGGCTCCGGGGGCGGCGCCTTGGGCCCCGCCCCCAGCCCGTCGGCGCCCAGCGACGCCTGCGACGCCGCGTGCGGCGCCGGCCCCGCCGACACCTTCTCCGCCCACGTCTCCCCGCCGCCGCCGCCCGCCGCCGCCGACAGCACGTCCTCGTACACGCGGTCCGGCTGATGCAGACGCGCGCGGATCAATCATTTATTCGTGTTTCCGGGCGCGCCAAGGCACAGGTCGGCTAAGGTCGTTAGTCCCGTAGGTGCAGTGTGTGTTTTCTATCGCGGGAGGTGGCGGTGATCTTTGCCCGCTTGATGGCGAGATCTGGCGCCGTTCTACATGTTGACGTTAGTCCCGTAAGTGCAGTGTGTGATTTTTATCGCGGGAGGTGGCGGTGATCTTCGCCTGCTGGATGGCGAGATCTGGCGCCTTTCTACATGTTGACTTCCGAGTTTTTCGCAACCAGGTATCTCTCACCAGCGACGCCTTATGAATGGACTGGTTCATCAGATGGTACATAGAGAACTTAATACATTATAATATAGACCAAAAATTAAATACAATAAAAGTATTACCTTTTGTTGTATTTGTTGTAAAGATTTTTTATTATAGTAGTAGTAAAACAATTCTTTGGATTTGTAAATCCTAACCCATCGCAACATATTAAAAAATTAATCTTTGTAGAGACACCCAAGCAAAATTTATAACGTTACAATTTTTACAATAAGTGTTTTTTAATATGTTTAAAATGGGCCTAGAACTATTGCGTAACTTTTTATACTAACAAAATGCATGTTATTCTTCCAGGCTAATTTCGGCTTTTTATTTTTATTTTCTGTTACGTTAGGTTGAAAGTAGAAGTAATTAAATAATAAGGATTTTAATTTATATTGTTAGTTATAAAGTTGTCATCTGAAATTTTATAAAACGTGCCCAAGTTTTAAACACCGTTTATGTAGTTTGTTATTGTGCAATTCGATAACGTCATTACTGTCATTCGGTGTTTTGAACAGAATTTAATAATATTTCTCTAGTGACAGTCTTCTCATCTTCATCAGAAAGTCATCAAATCACTGATGCTACACTTCTTATCATCTCAAAGAAGAAATAAAATTTATTGGATTGTTTGTCATTTAAACATTTATTCTAATCTCAGTTATGATAATAAAACTTGTCTTAATTGCTAATTAAGTTTTTATTATTACATGATTGCATTTACGATAGATAGGAACGAACCTCCATTTGCACGTTATGTTGTAGTGACCACTGTAGGAAAATGGCAACCATACAATTCTCATGCATGTAGGATCTCCCGAGCTTTTACACAAAACCATGTATTATCTACCGTACACAAATATTATCTTTCAAAACTGAAAATACATTTTCCTTAGAAATTCACCAACGCTGAGACACACATGAAACATATAGACCCTGCAGCGCCGTAAATAAAAGTTCCTTGCAGAGAAAATATAAAACAACGCCAGAAATTCACAGAACAAATGTATGTACTGTGATCTATTGTGAAATGAATCAAATAAGTCACAAATGCATAAAAATCGGTTATTAGTTAAAATTATGATCAAGCGACAAAACAAGACCAAGAAAATGATATATCTCTATATATATTAGGACTGAAAGGTATTAATCACACTGTTTAATTTTATCTAATTATGTGGTTTCAAAATTGGAAGACTTGTAGAAAATTAGCTTGACACATTAACTTGATTATTTGGCGTGTTCGACGATGTTCAACTGCAATTTTCCTGATTTTGCTTTAGTCTTGAGGATCTTGATCGATATGGTTTCTAGCTGTAAATATTTGAGGCCGACTTCTTTTGGAGGGGAAAAGCCAATATTTTCTTTCGAAATGTATTCTACAATAAAATTGAGTTATTATATTATTATCTAGCTAATTAAAATTTAAGATTTTTATTCAAACAAGTATGGCTTTAGAACAAAATGATGGATTTTTTAAATTCAGTAGCTTGTGTTTCAATTGTTTTCAAGAAATTATTGACTTACTGAATATCAGTAGGCATAAGATGATGAAAATGGCCTCTTTCTTTGTGAAAACGACGTTTATAACCACATAATTTAGCATTCTCTAAATAGCCCAAGTAAAACGTTTCATCATAACATGACACATTATTTTGTACACATTCTCTCGACACTTTTTTGTGATCTGATGTTTCTCAAACTAAAGAAATGGTTGAGAGTATATGCCAGTTTTCCCTCAGTGCTTTCACAAAAGTCGTATGTGATAATATGAGGTTCGTAACATGTTTCGCAGTCATAAAAGCTGAGAGATTCGTTTCATTAGCCCTGGCCATAGTGAGCTTTCGGCGCGCAAGAAGCAAAGCAGCTTTCATTTAGGTCACGCTGAGCGCGACAGGCGGTTAATCTCGAGGGGAAAAAGCTCCGTGCGGGGGAAGTCGAATACTGCGGATCAAAGAATACGAGTACATCGATGTGCCCCTATCTCCCAAGCGGATTTAAAGCTGTAGGCTAAAAAGAGGAAAAGATATATCGATATCAACATTTTAACATAGAGAAAAATGTCCGTGCGATGTTATATCACTGACTAGACGTAAATTTATTCTTGCCTGAAGAATGTGACATATGTTTAAACCAGATTTAGGCCAAGAACAAATTACATTGTTCTGTTGATGAAGTATTGTTAGCACTTTATAAATAATCAAAGTGGCTTCTTTTACCGATTTTATTTAAATGATTAGCATTATTAGATATCTTGTGCACACAGATCTGACAAAATAAAATTACTGCATTATTTGTGGCATTAACGGGTTTTGCGAGTGATTTAATTGATTGCCCTAAACGTTTAATCTATGATTAAAACAACGAACAATTACTGGTGGTAAAAATATGACCTTAAAAAATGTGTTCATTGAACGCTTTGATCACAAAATAAATTAAACGAAAGTAAAGTATATGTTATAATGATGAAATAGATGATATAATGGGAATACATTATTATTATTATTATTATTATTATTATTATTATTATTAACTTATTCTTTGAAAAATATTTCCATCCATAAATGATAACTTCCAATTGAGTGGACTTCTTTCTGCTTTAATTCACTTTTTCTAGTTTTCGAAATGGCATGCTCATACGTCAGGAATGAGACACCTTTAATTTACGCCACTGAAAACACTTTCATAAATCAAAGGCTGGTATTTTCTCATCCTTGAATTCCGATCCGGGGTACAGTGACGAGGAAATGGGAAGCGTGTCATCGCAGGATGTTCTCTGGGCAGAGGAGGAGGTCCGTCTTTTTGTCCGTTCTACGTGATTTGTTACCAACCGACGTTCCGTGAGCAATATCATAGCATCCCAACCGAATGTAAGCTGGACGATCAATCTTTCACGACTTTCGACGATTTTTATACTTGGTTGAAACCCGTTCCCGATGATTTTGTTTTTGCACATAAATTTCGACACTTCTCTGCCGGAAAGATATGGATAATGTTCTTGAAAGAACAATATCAATTTTTTGATTCACACGAGAACAAAAATTCTCAATTAGTGTAATTCCAGCATGTATATTGGAAACATTCCAACAATTGCTACTCTAATGAATGAAGGCGCTGTGATGTGCTGTGCATTCACAATATGCTGTCACCATTAACATGATTCCTTCCTTTAATTCCTTTTCCTAATCCGTTAACTATTTTATGAGTGAATATTGCCGGAAATAAAAACATTATTGTTATTACTGCTAGTATGCTCTTTTATCTTGGGTTTTCCATACCCGGGTCTACAGGTTTGAAGGGCCTTTTGGCACATCACATTCTTGGCTTAACATATTCCTGCGAACAATCCGGCTGTTTCCAAGAATGAGGACTTTTGAGCAATCTCAACCGACGAATGTTTGTATCATTTTTTATTCAATTGAGAGGGGTATGTATTTTGATCTTTTTCTTTTTATGCTTTATTGATGTTGTGATGTGCAGGGTGTAAAACATAAATGATGAATGACGTCTTTCCTATGCGTTATGTAGTAGAATGAGTGGTTTATTTGCAGAAAATCGTTTTATGCTGGATGGTTTACGGGTGGTAGTTTACGAGGTGATATGCCAATTTATGATGAAGTGTGTAACAAGATCAGTGTACACTGTAAGACCCCACATGTGAGTTTCATCCATTCAGAATTTTTAGTAAACATGATGAGTGAAATAATGCTGCTATTAATTTTTCAGAATTCTGAGACCAGCTATTCGTATCTACCTCTTTGGTGTCCCATTGGGGGCTGTCTTTTGCACCATCTTCACACTGATGACTTTTGATTTTGATGTATTCATTTTAGTTCCTATTGTTACTCAATATTTCTTGTTTCCACCTCCTTCAGCAACATATCTCATCTTTGGAGATCAGCATTTTTATCTTTTATTTTATGATGACCGTATCATAAGAATTCTTCTTTTAGCAATTGTGTGAATCGTAATTTCTATTTTAAAAATATCTTTAATTACATTATTAAAATACATACCAGCTCCTGTATTATATTTTTGTTTCTACGTGAGTAAATGTTACCACGATTTCTTAAGTTACAAGTTATGAAAATTAAAAAAAAATTATTTTTACTAACAGTTTTGCATGTATGTTAATTTATGTTGCTTACTAAGTTGCTGAAGATACGGTACATAGCCAAATGAATAACTTTAAAAAAAAGAAATGGTTAAAAGGGAAAGAGGATTCTTCACATTTAGTGGAAAAATTTGAAGGACATTTTTTACGCCGTGTCCTTCAATGGATAGAGTTTGAATTGCACCGAGCAAAATTGTACTTCAGATCTGAAAGTAAGTCGAATCGATTATGAACGTAGGTGGTGAAAGAATAAGTCTTCATCATGTCACGTCTGTCATCTGCACCCCTCATTTAGAGACATAAGACTAAGTCATCTTGGTCTGTCTGTGGAATGAAAATTTCGGCGACAATATCTCTAGCGCAATGTGCAAATTCCAATTGTGAGGATTCGGTAGAGAGCGATAAATCTCGGCAATTATATTTTACGACTCTTTTACTCTCCTATAATCACCCATAAAATTTGTTAATCTAAATATAAAAGGACCGATATCATCTAAATATTCATGAGAAATTCTTCTTGGGAAAAGGGCTGAGATCGGCCTTTCTGCAAAGTACATTTATAAATCAGTGAGACAAATGAAAATGGAGTTCTGTTGTATCTTTTTAGTCTGACAATGAACCGGTTTGCAGTTATAAATTTTGTAATCGCAATTCAGGGTTCATCAACATTAGATATTAATATGAAATAATTTTAATAATTCTTTTGAATTTAAGAGATAGAATCTTAATTGGCGAGAAGTATAATTTGAGTGTTTTATATGTTTTACTACACAATACACACAATGAGTATCAAACGCACAATATTTAAATTTAATAGCAACAGATTTTTTCCCAAACAAAAATGAATGCATTTGTTGTATATTGATTTTCCAATAAACAATAAGTGAATGTAAACCGTAAAAGTTTGACCTTTGCTCTAGTTATTGTTTATTGAACATTGATAAAAATACACTTGTTAAAATTACATAAAATTTATAACTTATTAACAGATTGTTTCATTGTTTTTGGATTTTTCTCCCCTATTACCACTGGCGTTTTTTGAAAATTACCCTTGAAACTCCCAGCATGTGTTTTATTCAATCACAAGTGCGCTGTTCTTGTTTCCCCCAGCAATATCATCATCTCAACCACCTCAGATTCCTCAGTCAGCTTCACTCGCTACTGTTCCAGCTCAGTC
The DNA here is from genome assembly GCA_017312745.1 of Gryllus bimaculatus. NCBI lineage: Eukaryota > Metazoa > Arthropoda > Insecta > Orthoptera > Gryllidae > Gryllus > Gryllus bimaculatus. The sequence goes on from BOPP01000063.1 coordinate 2,794,568, forward strand.
TCCCTTATTCGCTACCACCAATACCTCAAATACTTCGTCACCACTTTGCTGCGCTTGCATCGACGTTGTTACTCAAGTTGTTCTTCACGTTGCCAATACCATTCTCAATATCGCAACCTCAGACTCTCCTTCCGTTACTCAAACCGCAGTCACAGTTTCTACTTCTCCTGTTATTGCCAACCCCGCCGCCACATCCCCATTGGCACAGTCGACCCCTCTCCCACCACTGGCGTTGCCTGAACTAACACTCCTGCCGTCAGAGCAACTGCTACTTCGCCGTCCCCGCCGACCCTGCCGCGTCCCAACTACTGCCGCCGACGGTATTACCCCCCCCCAAAAAACCACCCTGCCATCGGTTTCGCCATTTACTTGTCACTCCCTCGCAGCCGCTGCCACTGTTCCTCACCACCCCCGCCTTTCTTATCGTCGCTGACCTCCCACCACCGCCCACGTCTCGCCCCCGCCCCTTGCCCCCGTCGCCCGCCACCTTCGCCGCCATCGTCACCGCCCCCGCCATCGTCCCCGCCCCCCGCCCGCCCCTGCGTTCAATCACCGCCAAACGTCCCCGCCCCCGCCCCTGCGGTCCAGCCCCCGCCAACCGCACCGCCACCGCCACCGCCACCGCCAACCGCCACCGCCAACCGGCCCACCGCACCGCCACCGCCCACCGCCACCGCCACCGCCACCGCCCACCGCCACCGCACCGCCACCGCACACCAGCCACCGCCACGCCAACCGGCCAACCGCCGTCGCTCGTCGTTAGCGGAGCTCTTTCCGCGAAACGCAGCACCGTAAATCCGGCAATCGATTCTGAGCGACGCGGCCGCTCTTCCGCCCCACCCCGCCCACCATGCCCCCCCCGCCCACCCAGCACGGCTCCGGCCACCCCGCCCCTCCCCGCTCACCAATCAATCGACCGGGGCACGCGCCCGATGATTTCCGCATCTGTCACCCGGCGACGACGCAGTGCGGCCAGCGGGCCTGGCACGTCTTCTTTGGGAGGTGACACTTCTCCCCTAGACCAGACGGTGTTTACTCTTCTCTTTGGACTGGCTTTTATAGATGTCGGTAGTTGTTGATGATCACGATAAGTTCAGCAATATAAAGTTTTCTTAGTGCATAATCGTATATTTATTGCGCAAAATACGTTCAGAAATAAGTTATCATATCAGAACGCAACGATAATTAAAACAAAAGGTAATAAGGCTGTTCTCTTAATAAAGAATTTACTGTAAAAAGTAATTCGTGAATGCTTACGATGAACATTCTTTGTTTCGTGGTAATTCTTCCGTAACTTATACATGTCCCTCTGCAATAATACAATGGATCGAACACATCATTCTCTGCTCTGGGACTGCTGCGTCGGTCTGGTCAGTTACGATGTTTGGCGTTGTGGCTACAAAGAGTAATCTATATGTTTGAGCTCGAAAAAGCAAATTTTTTGCCTTGATGGTCCACAAATATAGGGGCATAAACGAAGGTACCTTGAAAAAACAGCATTCGGATGCAAATTCATGTCTCTTGTTTTAAAGAGTTATTTTTTGCAGGTTGATTCTGAGATTAGACAAAGATGAGTGTCAAATATGAAACCTACAGCGGGCAGATTCAAATAAAGTTGGGATAAAAACATCAGGGAATATAATTTTTGCAGAAAATCGTCTGAACGGTTCAGGCGGTTGCGTTGACCCCAGAAGTACAGACAGACGGACAAACAGACAGACGAAGAGACAGTCGGACAAACAGACACACAGTGTGACGAAGAGACAGACAGATAGACGATTTGCCCTCAAACATATTTTTGATATCAGGGACACAAAAAAAAACTGAATTCTGACTACACAGCGTGACAGTCGAAGTAACACATGGAAACACGATGTGCCCACATTTTTGTATGCGGGGTTCAGACATAAGAATTTTTCTGTCGAAAATCGCCGATGTCCGGCACACTATCACAATGCTTTTGCTTCAAACGAAGTAAGGCAGTGGAAAGGAAAGAAGCAGACGAATGCAATGGGAAGGAAGACAGTTGAAAAGTAGTGTGTGATCCACAGCGAATCGTTCACAATATATCACAATATGAAACGACATTTAGTGTGCTCAGCGGTATCCATAGAAATTCAGTTCCGTTCCTTCCAAACAAATACCAGATGGAATAATTCAAGTCCAAGCTTAGGTATACAAATTCTAAGTGATTTTTGATCCCAACTTCATGTTTTTTGATACGTTGTATCCCTTTGAGATAAACAACCTAAAATCTTCTGTTGCAACCGCCTTCTCTTCCTTGTCGCGACGCATGATGCCTCAAGTTAAGTTGCAACTTCCAGTCTTGTCAAATGCAAAGTCGGCGCGATGTGCTTGTTCTGGGAGGCCTCCAAGGCAGGACGCTCCTTGGAGACCGTAATTCAGAACTTCAACAAGCTCAGACGATTCTGGAGTTTGGCACGGGCGACAGAGCGGTATGCGATTCCGTATAGCGACCGAAGTGCTTGAACACATTTTCAGTTCACTGTGACAGAGTGAATCAATGCAAACTCAAGCATGGGCTTTAAACTTTAAAGTTTTGGAGTTGTAACATTCATCTTGTCATGAACTTTTTAAAACAACTTTTAGTAGTTTTCGCTCATTATCGCGTGCAATATTTGCAATTTTAAAAATTAAAAAAAATTCTTAAAAACTACTCCAATTTTTTTCCTTTAAACTTTCGGTTGGTATATTGCTAAACGCACACTATAAGATGGCATAAACGCCATATTGCTCTATAACTTTCTTTTTTCAAAAATTACAAAAATGTAGTTTTTATTTTACTCTCATGTCGTTAATATTTACATTAGCAGCAATTTGTTCAGATTATTGTATTTATGACTACATGTGCTTTAAATAGTGTTAGGTAAAATGTTTCGAAAACAGTAGTTTTCTGTAGAAACGCTCAAACACCATTTTCTCAAAATGGCTCCAAAGTTTTTCTTCAAACTTTTCCACCAGATAGTGCTAATTGAACTGTTTAATATGACATAAAGTTCATTTTACTGTAATCTTTTATTTTTTTCAAAAATTACACAATTTCATTTTTTGAAGTATCTCTCAGGTCGTTAATATACACATTTCCAGCGATTTGTGAACACTTTTATGTTTGTGAGTTACAGTGCTTGAAATGATTTTTATGAAGGTTTGCGAAAACTCAAAAGCTTTCTAGGAAAAGAGGTTCAAATTTCGCATTCACAGTAATGCTTAAGCATGGCTCCAATTTTTCAAAGGAAATTTTCATTTAGAACGAAGGCCATTTAGGAATCGATAGAACTTTAACGTCCGAGAGCCCACAAACTCCCTAGTATCTCTGGATCGGAGAAGTCTACCGTGTGAGATAGGTACTACCAATGTGTGATAGCCACTTTCCGTCACTGACTCGCGTAGTGCTGTGCAAACAGGAATTTCTTGTGGTGTAAGAAAAGTTGGTCGCTTTGGGGCGCGATTCGTACTATAAAGTGGATAGTAACAGAATAGGTCAAAACAAGGCTCGGCTCACAACAGGTCTACAGGATCACGTCCGCGGGGTGGTCTTTGACCATCCACCGCATTTTTGCCGATTTATTATCCCGCATGATGATGGTGATTGAAATATTCGCCTAGAGTTCATCAGATACAAAAGGTACTATTCTTTACAAGCTATTTATTATAGGACATTTCCAACTTTATTTTAGTTTCATTAAATAATTAATAATTTTACACGATCGTTTGGTAGACCTCTGTCAAAATATGATTTTAATGCATATTTTCAACAATAAATTATAATCGATGAAACAGTCACAGTTTTACTTATAAAATAATTAACAACGAGAAAGTAATAAAGGTAAATGCCTGAGTTAATATAGTTTCATTTATCATTACGAAACCGGAGTATTATTCGCAACTGTCTGCGAATATTACATTTAGAACATTGTCTCTCTGACGCATTTTGTAGGTTGGCACCAGAGGCCTCAAAGACAGTCAAAGTCCCCTGTTCCAACATCACAAGGATATCCAGTTATTGGTGCGCTTAATCCGGTCTTGGTCAGTTCGCTTTGATTGTTATTTCTTCCCTTATTACTATCCTTTGACCGACGCTATCATGGCCCGACACTCTGGCGGGATAAATTTAATGACAATACCCTTTGGAGCCGGAAACTAATGCCGTTTGAGACCAGGCCGACGCACAGAGGACAGCCAACTGTGCCCAAGTGTGCTGTTAACACCATCCGATTATTATACGACGATCTTCGTACCTTACGAAAAAATAAAAATCAGCTAGAGAAGAGAATAATTTTTAAGGAGGAAACTTGAGAATGAATTAACTTTGATGAGTTTCTTAAACGATTGTAGTACGTATTTTGCCGGATCGGACTTGGACAGTGTCTTGAAGACAACTCCTAGAGTGTTGAAGTTTAAAATATTTGTTTGTGCGGTCACCACAACTCGTGGTTGCGATTAGATGTGGGTAAGTCTGGACATCTGACTTCTGAAAAAATACACTTTTTAAAAAGAAACTAAGAAAACGAATATTGGCGAAATTGCTGTGCAAGTTACGACAGTCCTGTGTCGGTCCGGCACTGATGGCTCCTAATTTTCAGGATGTCAGAACTTTGGCTTGCCAGCTGCTTGTCAGAATTGCTGTACTCTCGCGTTGTTCACAAAAGACGCAATTGATCTTCTGCAACTACAACATCGCTTCCAGTATTAAGCTCGCTTATAAATAACTGTGCGAAGAAATTAAAACTAATAGGTCTCCAACAGCACACGCTTTTCGCATTATTTTTAAATTTTCAATTTTAGAATATTTAGATGGTTCAACAAAAACTAGCTCCACGCCCTGCTTTTAAGCATTCTCTCGTCTATCCGTAGAAAACATTTTGTGCGGGTTTTGAGAAAAATGACATTTTTTTAAAATTCCCTAAACATTTCGCTCAAGTTACACGAAAACTATTGTTATTTTTGAATAATTGAACTTGAACTTATTTTAAGATCCGTCTTAAAAGAACAGATTTCTATACGAAAAATATTTCTAACTTTAATATTATAGTTGTAAGAAGATGTCCCAAAAACCTTACTCTTTCGCAAAATTCAATAAATATGTGATTTCAGCGAACGTAATATCTGCACCATTCTCTTTAACACACACACACACAAAATATATATATATATATATATATATATATATATATATATATATATATATATAGAGAGAGAGAGAGAGAGAGAGAGAGACACACACACACACACACATTTCAGTTGCCATCTGGCTCAGGGTAAATTCTATCTTACTATATTACTTCTATATGTCTATTATCTAATACTATTGCTACTATTTATTATTGCTGTGAATTGTTGGTTATTATTTACAATGTATGCTATTGGACATAATAATATATAATAATACATAAATCTATTCGAATGGCTCTTCCGATCAGAATCTAGTTTTTAGTGGCTTGTGTCCGGCATTGATCCTCTTGTATATTCTCATATACTTTTTCCCCTCACTATACTTAGGCTGCCACTAACTTATTGCTTTCACTTCACTTACACTAGAGGCACACACTTTCTAGGCAGGGGCTCCAGCTTGTCGTCTGGTGTTGCTGCTGGTCTTTTCTGTTGTTCCGCAGCTAGCTTCCTGTGGCACGTGGTGGAGGCGGGCGCTTCTGGGGACTCTGTCCCGCGTTATCTGTTTGTACTCACGCGAGTAATAGCGTCGTTTATGCTATCCGAGGGCACAGTTTTATTAAAAAAAATTGGTGCTATTTTTGAGAAAATTTTGCAAAAATGTGGTGCCATTTTTGCAATAAGCTCTAAGCTACCGACATGTGCGGTAGTGTAATACACGTGGGTGTATGGAAGGGGTGAAGAAGGGACAAGGTCTAAGAAAAGATCGCGTGATGTCAACTGCAAGATCCCAAACTAGAATTACAGCAGAATTCTATAATGTACAAAATATTTTTAGACATTTTCTAACAAAGGCAATTTCTTCCATATCTAGAGAGAACCACACTCCTTATCAAGAGCACTCTTAAATGATTGAAACTGGGTTCCAGTTTAAAGTTGTCATTTACAAATGCGAAAAATAACATTAATTTACAAATTGTAGTATGTTTGCGTGGTTCCAATTAGTATTTAATTAATATATGATATACATTTTAAATGAACTCTTCATAACCCGTATTGATTCAATTTAATCGGATAAAGCTTTATGACTTTTAATACATGTTTGTGGAGCTCAGCTTTATATTCATAAAACAAACATTTAACCACCACCAAAATTGTAACGGGCGGTATACTCATTGTTTTCATCTCAATTCACGATTCTCGTCCATTTATTAAGACTTTTAGTTAGAACGAAAAGATGATTCCTTCTTTCTCTCTCTCAATAATAGATTCCTTTCTTTCTTCCCAGAGAAGTGTTGTGGCCTGCTTCAGAGATCTACTGCTGAAGCAGCAGTAGAGCTCAGAAGATGGCTTCACGACGGCCAAAACGTCAGCTCAATCGACTGAGACGCGGCTCACTCCGGACAGCCAATTATCCAATGACTCCGCCCGGGGAAGCCTACGAACATGATAATAATTCGACTCTAAATTGAAATCAAACTGCAGCGCGCTTTACTTGGTACTTCAATTGTTCACTTACTGATGTCAACATCAATTTTGCTGACGCCGTGAAAGAAAATTATGGCGTATTAACCAAAAAACGTCTTCGGATTCTGACATTTAATCCATGCCACTTATACATAGATCAATTCAGGAGGCGTTAGATTAATTTCATTATCACTAAGATCACAGTGCCAAAACCCGAAAAACCACGTTTTCAGAAAGTTTTTTAATCTTCATCTTCTAGAGGGATCCGAAAACAAATTACCAGTTTCTCATCAGGAGTCCGAGACGCGTCGGATGACACCTCATACGTCTCGATTGGTGCACGGGAAGTGCAGGGGATCGCAGGCATACGCACATACGCGCACTCAAAGAGTTTTACTGAAATACTGCATAGTAATTGTAATTTCTGTCGTCCTAAAACCACGTTTTTCTCAGAATTTCTAATGTGAATCTTATACCGTTCTAGTTTTTATGTATTCATATTCACCACATGGAAAATACGGATCATTGAAACCACTCTCTCACGGCGTTCGATATTATGTCTCAATGAGTAACGAAATGAAGGAGGTTTACACATTCTGAAACAATACCATCACTATTCCCTGAGAACACAGGGTTCAATGTGATTTAAAAAAGGTAATGGAAATGTTTTATATTTACCAATATATGTAAATGTATGCAAAGAAATCCTGTTCACCTTGCTTTAAAACGTAGTGCATCACATATAACTATAATTACTATATTTTTACAGGACCCTGATTTTAAGCCGTTGAATGGCGTTTACATACACCTCAACAATACTTCAAAAATATTTCTATTTAAAAACGCACTTTGATCTTAAGAAACCCCGACATATTAGCTTATCTAACAGCATATTTTTACTCTCATGATTTCCAGAGGAGGAAGTGTCGAATGCATTCAAAAGAGCGATTACAACGCACACAACAATTAATAAACAAATGACAGCAGATAAGCTTTCATTCTATTTATTTCATTATTTTATTAACATTTTGTATTTATGTATATACCCGGTCAATACGAGTAATAGAAACTTATAAAACTGTTATTGGGGGCCCACTACGTTTCATTTAAAGAAAAAAATCACGAAATTTGGTTGAGTGGAAAGCTCCAGTTTGTTTCTAAATGACAAGTCTTAGTGTTTTAAATAATAGATATTTGAAGATCAGAGATTTTAACAAAAATCGGGAATGTACTCTATTGAACCATAATTATACCATAGTATAACCATAGTTGCCCTCGGTGGTTAGCGTGCTCGCTTTCCACGGCGCAAGCCCCCTTGGGACAAATATTAATTGTGCGCTTTCCTTGCAATGTCCCAGTATCTTGCTGTGTGGCGATGAGAAAGCTCACTTCTCAGGTTGAGAAGACAAGAATGCAGTGTAGGAATGGCTGTGTGCTAAACACATGTACCGCAACCTTAACTCAACCTTAACTCAACCTTAACTCAACCTTAACTCAACCTTAACTCAACCTTAACTCATGACCGCAAGGCCGGGACGCTTGTGGTAGGCCTTTGCACGTAAAGAGCTGTTGTGCCGAAGTACACACGTCCGTCATAACCATAGTTATAAAATCACTTTCTTCTATAAAAGCACAATATTTCATGAAATCATTTTCAATCATTTTCCTGAATGTGGAAAATGTCATAGGGTGTTCATGTAATATGCCCCCAAAATTAAAATAATTAAATGATATCTGAACGAAATATCAAGATATTAACTCTATACCTATTGAAATCTAAACGAAACATCTACATACAATATTTAGCCAGTTTTAGCTCATAAACTCCTAATTTATTAGTTATGCGTGAAACAGCCATCATTAGTACAAATTGATTTTCCCGTAGAAAATTACATCGTTGAAAATTGCATATCTCCTCTCTAACCGCATCAACATTAATCATCTTTAGAACAGTGTGGGATGTTGAAATGTGTGGGAAGTTACAGGGGAAAAGAAGCTGAAATCCGGATAGTGCGACGTATATTTGAGATCATACATTGAGGTGATTCCAATATTATAGTATAGGGAGAAAACTTAAGGTAAATTAGTGCACCATAATAGCGATCATGAACAAACGAACGCCAATCCGTCTTGGCTCACTATTTCCCAATCTGTCAATTCCAAAGGCAAGAAAGTGAAGCATTGTTTCTTGATGTGAAATGCGGTAACTACCGCAAAAACTCGAGGAAAACGGATCTTATCTAGATCTGAAAAAAAAGGAAACGAGGAAAAAACTATTCCTTGAATTGGCAAAAAGTAAATCTAGTAATCAAGACTGAATTCCACCAAGTTTGTATGTAATTTTATGAAATTGTATGTGATAATCTAATGCTAGATATTAACACTGTTCGTTGTAGTCATCAATTGCTAGGTACGTGGGCGGCCAGGTAAAACGAAACGGGCAGAAGGCCAACTAAACTGAGTAATAAAATGTTATTACGTAAACTATAGCGGAAAGGTAAAGATATTACGATATTTGTTAAATATTTATTATTTCTTTGTATAATGAATTTTTCTCTCATAGTTCTCTTATTATTACACTAAAGATAGTACTGTCTCTCATTGTGTGATAAGCCAGATCCCCAGGTTTAAATTGAATGAAAAAAGCGGCATCAAATGTGAGTAATACGATTGTTTGCAGGCTTGGGAATCAAAGAATACACGTTGTTAGGGCAACAAATAAACAAAGTATAGTATTCCATGTTTGAGTGTCACGGCGTTGGACAAAGCCCCGAATACATGAGATACGATAAATGGGAAGTAAGCTTTGAAAGCTGTGATTCTGATGGAAGGTGAAAATATTCAGTCTCTTAATATCTGCCGACCTGGACACATGTTGATGCGACGTGAATGTTAGTTTTCAGTCAAGTCTGGGGTTATTTGTAAATAGTATTAAAGCGGGTAAATAACAATTAGTGTTGATAGATTAGCAGGATAATAGTTTGAATGTGTTAGTAATATTAAATTACAATTGTGATTTTCGTTAATGTAATTTGAGACGTAAGTGAAATAGACTCCGTATTTCCGAAGAGATTTCTTTCAAGATAGCTCAGTAGAGGGGGAGGATTTTATATATAAGTCGGCTGGAGATAGTCCTAGCGCATTGGGGTTTCCCCTGAAGTCCAGCGAGGATCAGTCGCGTTCGCGAAGTAATTTTGATAGAAATCATTGAATCACACAAAGTATAAAATAATCGTGAATATTATGGGAACATTTGATAATTTATTCGGATAGGCAAAAACACTATAACAGGAGCAACGAGGACATCCTTTGAACAAAGACTACAGCCGAGAAGTGCAGCCGTGAAATCAGCAGTAAGCTTACGAAATTTATTTGAAAATCGCACGGTGCATTTATGTTGTAAATGGGTCATTACACATCAAATCGCACAAATTTCAGGAAAATATGGCTTTTATGTCCCAGATTTTTAAACTTTTCCCATGTATTATTTTTCGATATATAAATATTTCGATATAATATTTTTCAATTTTTTGAAAAAAATGCTCGCATCGTTAAAGTTAAACATTTTTAACTCGTATTCTAACTGTGCCAGAAATTTAATATTTTGTGACATGAAAGAACAAAAGATACTCTTTCATTTGTTTTATGAATACAATTCATTAATTAATACAATTCATTAATTAATACAATTCATTAATTAAAAAAACGTTTTTTGACCTACACCATTTTTATGTTTTAATTTCTTACAAATTTGACATTTCAAAAATTTGGAAAAAAATACCATTGTAATTACGTACTACATATGTTCGGAAAGTATTATTGTTCAGCGTTGCTAAAAATATAAAGGTAATGTTCTTCACATTATCATCAACCCACTTAAAGAACTTACTGGGTAAATTAATAGGTTCCTGTGAGAATAGAAGGTTAGGTTTTATTAAGAATATTATAATTACCCCAATTCACTACGTCGCAAGTTCCCTTTCCATAAACGTTGCGAAGCGGAGAAATGCTATTCAGCTCTGACATTGAAGACATATTTGTTGAAGCATAAATTCGCATTGGTTTGTTATATTAGGCACTTATGCTATCCGAAAAATATGTCTTTTAACACTGTCATAAACTTACTTGAGAAGGGTTATACGTTTACACTGAAAAGGGTGAATTGAATTCGTGTCGTGTTTCAGGCATCCAGATATTTTTAAATATTCGTTGCTTCCTCTGTAGTTTAACACACAAGGATGCAGAATAGATAAGACATTAATTCACAGCAGTCTCGTCATTACATCTTCAAGCACGAAAGAATAATTTTCTAAAAAAATGACTCTGAACAATGAAACTTTTCAGCGTCAAATTTTATTTTTGTCTTATGAAGAAAGCAGACGACGTCAAACGACGGGCAAATACAGCAAAAGAAATTGAAGACGACCTTACTTGGTCAGTTTATTTGTTATTCGTATCAGGTGACGCGTTAGGGTGCCCAGGACCAGCAGTGCACATTTATTTATCATCGTCACTGCTCAACATATTTGCGGCATTAACAAACACAGTATATACTCACTTTCTTGAAAAAACTTCACTTGACTCGTTGCGAGAAGGAATTTTAAAAACTAGGTTTTTCAATGATATAACGTGTTTTGACGGCAAACAGTTAATTTTCAAATTCTCAAGAATGCTGGTTGTAACCACCTAAATGCACACTTCTTCTAAACACACACTTCTTTCATATTACAAAAATGCAGTTAACAATAGTTTTGATATTATTATAAAGCTATGTGTGATTACTAACTTCACTGAACAACACATATTTCGTGGATTCCTTTGATTACACAACTAACTCAGTGTATCCGAGAGAGAAAAATACTGTTCCAGAGAGACCCTAGCAGAGTCAGCTGTTTTTAAATAAACTTAATAATCGAATTTCGTTAGAAGAATACCATTTGAGACCGTATGTGTACAATATTTGCGCACTAAAATTTAAATATTAGCGCGCGCATGATTCTTCGGAAAAAGTAATTGGTAATATTTCTGAAAGGGGTGGAACTAAAAAAAACGAAAAAATGCATGTCACCTATTTTTAACCATAGAACTCATAGAAAGGTATAAGTCGCTAAAAAATAGTGATTTTTGTGAGTGTGTGATTTGGCATGCAATGACTCATATATGAAGAAAGTTATCCAGTTAATTCATGAGCTGTAAAACATTATGTAAAATTGTTATAAAAATGTTAAATTTTATTTTTGAAAATAGAAAGGCCGATATTTCAGAGTAGTTGCCATTAATTTAAAAATTAGTTTGTTCTGCAGTACCTCCAGGAATCGTGATTCCATGAGGAATTACACGTACACATGCAATAGTTAAGACGAGAAATGTATATAAAAATCCATGATCGACATGACCCCATTTGGAATTTCTCAGAAAAATTCTCTCCTCGCTTCGCGAGTCTGGAATTTATCGATAATTTCTAAAGCAATCGTGGTTTTACTTATGATAAAATCAGTAGGAAAAGAACAGAAATGTTACACTTGATCTTAGTATATAATAGAAAGTTTACGATGGATAGTTACACTTTCAACTACCTTGAAATTATTAGCTTGAATGAACACTGAATTGCAGTTTAACAAGCACAAAACTTATGTTATATTTTTCTGTATAATATCTCTGAATTATTTTGTATTATGTTTCTTATGTCTAATTGGTGCAGTTTACGTATATAATAAATATCACCCGAATGCATTGAGAGAATCTTGTGAGGACACCAACTGACTAGAGCTGTAAACTCAGAACTCTTACCACCCAGTTTTAAAAAAGAAAGTAAACAAAGACAAAGAGATAAGGAAAAAGGGGGCGTGGGACGTACGAGTAAAAAAATCGAAAGAAAATGAATGACTCTCAAGATGTGAAAAATGAGCGACTCCTTAGGGATCGAAAAACGCGGGGGTGACCTGACAAGGAAGGAAAGAAATATATCACAAGTAGTGGAAATAATGGCACACTAGATCATGGCGCTCTTGGGGTGTGAAGAATACTGCATAATGATAATGGTATAAAGGTATCGAGTATAAGTTAAAAATGGGTGTTGTGTATTCTCGCCCTAGCTTGTGGATATGAAGTCAATTACTAATCCAAATATTAATTTCTTTGTTGAAAATATTTAAGTTGAGTACCTAAAAATGCCTTAAACACTTTTTGACACCCATGTTCGTCATCATTGACTTACTGTTACGTGGTGAAATGATTAATATTTGATCACTTGAAGCCTTATGTAAAGAACTATACAATCCGGCCAACTCTTACTGACAGCTTTCTGTGGGACAACGAGAATAGCGGCAGAGACACTTTCGTATTTATTCCTCGTGTACTATCATGTCATAAATTCTACCCCTTCAAAACGTCCAGTGAAATAGTGCAGATCATTTCTGGTTATAGGCCGTTTAGAAGTTAACTTTATAAGGTATATATTTAGCTAATTTTCTCGCCGAAGTTGTGACGAGGAGAGTCTGCCATTGCCCGCGAGAACACTGATTTAGTGTAAGAAAATATTACTTATTTTCCTTTATTACGTAATTTTACCTACTAGATCTACATCAGCTTGCCGCACAAACCAAAACTGTCTTAAATTCGTCTTTAAATTGCTGAAATTTATTTTGACGAAAATTCGACATTAAAGTAATTTTTATTAAATACAGAGTAGTTTTAAACTTCTATCCACTTGATTTCACCTTCCTTCTCCAATTATAATATCGAATACATCAGTACCCATCACAACAAATAGCAATACCTAAAATGAATTTCAATTTTTTAGCTTCACATATTTAAATAATTTGTTCTGATACAATGTTCCTCAAATTGTGAAAAACTGTCACCAATTCTATGTAAAATTCTAGTTAGAATTTACTAAAGCTCCAAAGTGGTCAAATTTATTTTGACAAAAAGTCAGCGATAAAATAAATGAATCCAACTATTTCTGAATAGTCTTAAACGTTGATCTACTTGGACTCATTGTTCCATTATTCAACTTCAATTATCAACAATTTGAATCTATCTGCAGCCATCCCAAGAAATATTCTAGAATGTGAGAAAGGAAACAAAACAAAACAAAATAAATTTATAAATCATAATATTATAATTAATTTCTCAGTGGAAATTACAATAGATGCAACACAATTTATCTCTCTGCATATGAAGAGGCATTAAAAGGTTCCATTAATTATATACTTAGGTAACTACCGATTTGAGATCCAAGAGGAATGATACAGAGATTTAAATAGTCTAATTTCACTTCCCAAACTTGTTTGTAGATTACGCTTTTAATTTTGAGTGTATACAATAAATTAGATTTACTACGTATCGCGTATGATGCTTCACATGAAAATAAACAATTTTTAATGTACAGGAAGATGGCGGATTTCGCAGTGACTTCAAAAATGAGCCTCCAGTTTCAGACCCGGCTGAGAGCGGTGGAACTCGGTGCCTCACTTCATGCTTGTATGTTAAAGGTTGAACGTTCTCAGTGCATGTTATACTTGTTGCATTTAAAGGAACCCTAGGAATTACCCAGCAAAGTTACATCCAGCCCCGGACCCCGGCCTAATCCTAGGATCCCACGTTATACCTTGGTCTACTGGTCGGACGTTACTAGAGATCCTGAATAGTGAATAGCGCAACTTGACCGCTCCATTTAATACCTTCTTATCGCATAGCCCTGCTGGCAGCATTCACGAGTGGAAGAGACACTACACTTGAGGGGATTTTGGAGAGTTTCAAGTATATTAATATTGGCTGTAAGTAGATCGACTGTTCTCAACACACAATACCGCACAGTTTATATTATTGTGACAACTGTATATACCATGCTGGAAATGGAAGCACAAAGGAATACGCTATTATCTGCATCTCAATGCTCAAACCATTACTACCCGAGGCGAACATCTGTAAGGGAAAGTGAGAATTAAATTCCAGACGCTACAACGCCCACAGGACGTTTCTGCTCGAAAGAACCTCTAGTCCTAATATTAATTTTCCTTATTTACAAGCCCTCGGAGGCAAGTAATCGCTTAAATGTTCTGCTAAGAAGAGCTACACAAATTAATAAAAACATGCAGAATCATCTCATCATAAACACAGCTATTCTCTTGAAGAGTTTGATAAACAAGAAGAGATAACAAGAGAACTGACGTGACTCACAGACAGGAAAATATTTGGATAATAAGAAATTTAAACTTTAATAAGGAAATCGTACACTGTATTTTCAGTATTTATATTGTAAGTTATTGTTGTTTATATTGTAAGTACTATTTCTAAAATTTTTCGTTATTAATCTATTTGTTCCCGGTCAGTATATGTATGCCTTAGCGATGTAGAATTTGGTGCAGTTAAACGGACGTTGGGAAATGTTCATTCGCGAATCGAACTATTAGGGACTGGAACAGTTTGCCTGTGACAATCTTCGATCCCTTTCCTCAAAGCCTGAGCAAATTAAAAAATAAATTAGTTTCTTTAATGTAGATATGTTATAAATATATTTAATAAAATTGTGTAATTAACTATGTCTTCTTTGTAATTAATATTATTACTATTGTTATTGTTAATGCTATTATTACCATTATTATTATTATTTATTATTATTACTATTATTATCACTATTATTATTACTATTATTGTTACTATTATTATTACTATTATTATTATTATTATTATTATATGCAATTCAGTGGCGTTAAGTGCAGCGACGTGAAACTGAGAGAAACGAGTGAGTAAGAAAGACATTACAGCTCGCTGTATCGCATTGCGGTGAAGTGAAGATTGGTGAAGTGGAGTTCTATGAAAGATTGCACGGTGAAAGTTTGTAAAGTTTGTAGATTTTGTATAGTTGTTAAGGTCTGTAAAGTTAAGTTAGTGTATTCTGCCACCAAGTTCTCACACTTAATTGCAGAATTATTAATAAATCTAAAACAGGCTTGTATGATCAAACCGAGAAGAGGCAGGTTGATTTTTAAAAGGCCGACAATCTTCAATGTCTTATACCACGATTATGGCATATAAAACAGGGAGGGCCATAGCCGCCCTGCAATTTCACAAGAGGTACCAAAGTTCTGCAAAAATTTTTTTGAAAATAACAATTTCTAATTTTCCCCTTTTTAAGCTGATGCTTTTGAGAATTAACTAAAATATTGGAAAGAATATTTCCAAACCATCTGGTAACTATGTCAATGGTTCAACAAAAAATCATTATTGTGTCATCGTAAATTGTATCCTTAAATTAATAATTTTATTCTCCTTGTAGTAGTATGTTTTATTTACCCACAAGAAAATATGGCACCAGTAAATATAAAAGCCCAGAAGGGCCCACAAATGACCCAGCCTAAATGCACACAAAACTAAAAGTGTCCTAATTAGATTCCATAATAGCTCAGGAGCTGGGGAAGTAAAAGATAAATTTGACTAAAACCTTCGACGATCCATGGCAGCGAATATGGGAGTCAAAAAATACCTGATATCGTTTGGAGTCCAAAATATGCCAAATTCAACCATTCCCAACAATTCAGCTCAAACCGTTGTTAGGTCAAAGAACAAACTTTAACCGAGAATTATCGATCGTCATCAACGGCCAAATACGATTTTGAAACCTCTCTTTTTCCTGTTGCAAATCTGTCCTCGCCGCATTGATCATACAGTGAAACATTCTTTGGAAACAAATTGGCAGGGATATATTTACTACCAGCACAAGTCAGAATGCAAGACTCGATTGAGCACTTAAGATCGAGCACGTTATGTAGTAATGTCAGCATTTACAACAACAACACTTATGGCAAAAATTATGACGCCGACAATTTTGGCAGCAACTCTTACAGCAATAACAACGGCAACACTGACGGCAACGACCACAATATCAACGTCAACATCGACAACGGCGACAACGACGTTGACAACAACGACGATGGCTATAATAACATGGACAGCAATTGCGTCGACGACAACAAAGACAACGTCAACGAGCACAAAAAGGATAATCATTCCAATTTTTCACCGAAAAGTGTGACCAATCATTTTAAAAAATTAAAGAAAAAACTTTAAAAGTACAATGTTTTACTATATGGCCTGAGTCCAAGCATCCGAGCGGGGAAAAACGCATCATTGGAAAAGAAATCGCTCTGTGGAAAACACGTTGACAATTCTGGACATGATCTTGAGTACTTCCAAAAAAATCAGAATCGTATATATACGAGACGCACGAAGCCACAGTATTGAGTTCTGAGCCGAGATTGCCAATGCCAGATTTACCACAAGTCCTCACGACGTCGACCGTTGTGCCAGCCATGAGCCAAGAAGGAACTGCGACACCTCTGCAGGGAGAGATTGGTACTATGGTAAGGAGCTGACGCCATCAGGAGTGCCTCCCGATTTCCCTTCTTCCTCTATCTTCCCTCTATCTCTCTCTCCTTCACTCGCTCTTTAAATTATGTAAAAAAATGGTGACGGTTAGTGTATAAACATTAGCTTGACGAGCTTGCTGGTAATCATTTTCCCCCTCACTCTTCCTCCCAACCACTCAGTTTTTGAAAGATCTCCGTCACAAAAGCGGCCATCTGCGGCGAGACTCACGAGCACTTGGTGCAGCGGCGGCAGCGAGCCGGGCGGCGGCGGCGAGCGGAAGGGCTCGGTGAGGCGGCCGCCGCGCAGCACCAGCAGCAGGAACCACGTGTAGTCGTTGCGCGTGCGCAGGGCGTCCACTCGCCGCGCGCCCGTCAGCCCCGCGCCCACCGCGCCCAGCTTCTCCAGCCACTGCGCCACCGCCGGACGCTCTGCGCAACGCCCGCACGTTCCCCTGTTTTCATCGATTGATTGGTTGATTCATTAGTGTTTCCGGGCGGGTCAACTAATACGGCCGCTGCGCCACCGCCGGACGCTCTGCGCAACACACGCACGGTGACTCTAACGAGGTTACGATGTTCACATGTTTTCATCGATTGATTGGTTGATTCATTAGTGTTTCCGGACGGGTCAACTAATACGGTCGCTGCGCCACCGCCGGACGCTCTGCGCAACACCGTCCACATACACAGAGTTAATTGATTTGTTCAATCATTTACTAGTGTTTCTCGGCGGATCAACTGATAAGGTCATTAGCCCCTTAAGTGCAGTGAATGTTTTTTATCGCGGGAGGTGGTGGTAATTTTCCCCCTGGTAGGCGGGAGATCCGGTGCCGACTCACAGGTCAGCT
This sequence comes from Gryllus bimaculatus, assembly GCA_017312745.1. Taxonomy (NCBI): domain Eukaryota; kingdom Metazoa; phylum Arthropoda; class Insecta; order Orthoptera; family Gryllidae; genus Gryllus; species Gryllus bimaculatus. Next base: position 2,812,386 of record BOPP01000063.1, read on the forward strand.
TGAGAGGTTTTTCCGACCGGGAATCTCTCACCAGCGGGGCACCACTCCGGCAAGGACAAAATCTAAGCTCTTGACTGGTCTTCCGTCATGTGTGTTACTGTAGTGCATTTAAGTGTAAGTGTGTTGAAGTAAGGGGTGAGGACAGAACAAGGAAGGAGAAGGAAAGATCGCGCGATGTCAACTGCGAGATCCCAAACCAGAAGTCAAAAACCAGAAACCAAAAAGTCTCGCATGCACGGGCTCTACGTTTTCTATATGAAACCCTGGGGCGTGTTTAATATGACGTAAAGTTCACGTAGGGGTATTTTGTGCTTTCTCAAAAATTACACAAATGTAAATTTCCCACGAGTAAAAGCTCTGCGACTTTGAAAATCATTCATTAGTTTTTGGCGGTACTTTACATAAAACCCCTGGGACATTTTCAAAATGTTCTCAAAAACGGCTCCAATTTTTTTTAAATTCTTGTGGAATAGAGTAAAATACACTTGGAAATGTGGCATAGGTGAGATTTTCATGGTTAACTCCACATTTTCGAAAATTTCAAATATTTGAATTTTTCGGGGTTTTCCTACAACTACAAAACTAAAGATAAATTTTTCCTTCAAATATAATTTGTTGTCCATAATTTGTTATTTCATTTTGAACATTTTCGCGCAATATTGTGTGCAATTGGTTGCAATTTAAAAAAATTGCAAAATCTAGATTTTCTCAAGAACTGTTCCAATTTTTTTCACTTTTAGAAGGGATTTTGCTAAATGTACTTTATGATATGATTTAAATGCAATAAAGCTTTATTCTTTTGTTTTTAAAAAATTACAAAAATGTAATTTTTTGAATTGTCTCTCACGTGTTTATATTTCTATTAGCGGCAATTTGTTTATATTATACCATTTATGAGTACATGTGCTTCAAAAAATTTTACAAAAAGTTTCTCGAAAACTTAACAGTTGTCTGCGAAAAATGAGCATTTTCGAAAATGCGGAAATTTGAGCTAAACGCCATTTTCTCATAAATAGCTCCAATTTTGTTCTTCAGACTTTTCGAAGAGATAGTGCTAATTGCACTCTTTAATACGTAAGACGTGAAGTTCATTTTGGGGTATTTTTTTCTCAAAAGTTACACAAATGTAATTACTTTGAATGATTCCTCAAGCCGTTAAAATGCACATTTCCAGCAATTTTAAGCACTATAGTATTTGTGAGAAGGTGCGTCAAACGGCTTCGAATGAAGTTTTTTGAAAACTCAACAATGTTCTGTGAAAAGAGCTTCAAAATTTGAATTTACAGTAGCGCTTATACGCCTTTTTTTAGTCTCCATATTTTTTAAAAGAAAGTAGAAATAGTACATTTTAATACTATATTGCAAATTATAGTGATGAACACTTATCCGCGCCATTTTTATTACAATCTTTTAAAAAACAATTGTGCTTTAGGATTGCATTTGATCTTCGTTTTGCGAGTTTCAATCGATGCAATATAGTTGCATCATGAGGTTATAGTCGGCGTAACAAAAATAGTGAATTTAGTGAGAAAATTGACCTTTTAAATTGAAAATATTAGCGAAAATATATAAACGTAGTGCTCACTAAGCCTTAATAGGTATTCTTTTAAAAAAGATCCGCAATCCAAAAATACAAAAACCTCAACGTCCGTCATGGAAAGGTATTCCGCAATGCATGTTGAATGGGGCCGTTCGCACTGCGAGGGAGTGTCACTGCCCGTCACAGTCTCGTCAAGCGAAGGTTTCTCGGGAGGAGTAGTTTGATGGGTCGGTGCCTGTCCGCGCCCGAGGCAGTTGGTTCCGTTCCAGTAACTTTTCTTTCGGGTTTGTCGGGTCTTTCGGACTTCTCGAAACGTAGGATTCTGTTTTATTATGTGTCCTGGAACTCTTCGTTTCTTGTATATTAAACATATTGGTTGAAATGAATAAAAATGTACATTTATATTACATTTATTGTCTTTATTACTAATTTTCAATACGCGCAGAAATTGAAAGAAAACCTTGCAGCCTCCCTTCCATGTGAGAGGTGTCTATGGTTACGTTAGGCCCCCAGGCACTCGGGTAAAATACAAAAATAATGAAACAGTTGAATTTTGACTGAAAAAGCAAATATTTGTGATACTCACAGTATTCCCGTACTGCGAGTAACGAAAGGATTATTAAATTCTAAATTCTTAAAAAATTCTAAAAATACAGGAAACACCCACTTTGCCACCAGAAGTTTCATAATAATTGATGGGTAGTTGAACTTTAGTTCCAACGGATGAAGGCTAGCGGACTGTCTGCTACACCTCGGGTCACCTTTTCTATCATTATTCTAGAAAATAAAAATGTGAAGGCAACAGTTCCGTAATAATTACAATAATGGGTAAATAATTCGTTAAATCACTAAATATCTGGTTGAATCAATAGTAATCCCAACATTGGCAAAATAAAATACACGAGCATAGAACACAAACCTAGTTTCCAATTATATTGTAACACAATTTAATACTATTTAATCGACTAGAATTCTTCATGAAAATTATACCAAGAACTGGTGTGTATAGTTGCACTTTATTGGCATTTGTGTCCACTCCGCTAACTAGTTCTTAAGAAATTCGTTAATAAAGACCATGAAATTCTGACATTTTTTTATCTTAAGAACCTTCAAGCTTCTTAGAATATTATTAGAATTGAAGATTAACAAATGGTCGCCCAATATTAAAATTTGAAACGGCAACCATAGATGGAAAGAAACTCAGTGTAACAGAGTTTTAAACTCCAGCCAATACGGCCCGATTTATCTTGCAACATTTCCGTCACTGAATTAAATGATTTATTTTGTCCATCTCTCATCCGCTGTTCGATTGGATAGGCTCTCTCCATGTCACCATTGCGGCTACCAACATTCTAAATTTGAACACTCGTTTAAACAACCCAGTGTTATAACGATACACTCGTAGAATAAAATCCTATCAACAGTTCAATAAACGTATCTGCAAAGGGCAATCAAATGAAAAGTGCGCAAACTCTATATCTGATTAATTGACAAAATGATCATCACTCCACCCGACATGGATACACATCGGCTATTGACAATGTTTATCAACGACTGTTATTAACTCCACCATAGCTTGAAGTTTATTGACGCTGAGCTATTAAAATAACTGATAGAAATGCACGCTTCGTTGCAACGCTTTTTTAAATTTCTTACACAACATTTTTTCATTGCGAATGTAATGTAATCAAATACAAACAAATCGTTTAAAGGGCATATTACCTCAATAATTGAACTGAAACACAAAGAAAAATCAGATGTAACAGAGAAACATTTCGTAGGTACGGAATCGTTAGACTGAATGCAAAAGCGTTTCAAAATTAAAGAAGTTGAAATAATATTTTTTCCTTTATACAAAGCTTTTAGGTAAAAGTCTTTTAAATTAGTTGAATATTGTTAATGTTGTAAATTTGCATACTATTTTGTTTAGAGAGATTCTGCTATTGAAATACGAAGTTCGTATTGCAGAGTTTCCTGTTGAAGAATCCAAAGATGTATACTTATTAGACCCAGAAAACATAATAGAGATTATCATGAAATAATTCAAAGTTATTTATTAATGAAGATAGCATATGGATACTCAAAAGTACATGGTATTGAGATCGTCCTCAGGTTGTCATATTTTATTAGGCCAATAAAATGACACGATAATGGGAATATGGATTTGTGTGGATCGAACAAGGAAAAGCGATGACAAGGAATGCTTTGGATTATCGTCATTTCTTAAGAGGCCGTGGAGGTAGAAAAGGCATTGAAACCGATTGAACTAAATACTATTCATTCAAATAAATCATATGCAATTTCTGTTGTAGCTGTGTGGTTTATAGAATATTCTTCAGATACGTTTATTGAATTCCTTTTCAACCACGAACACCGTATGTGATCAAATTAATATATTCTGGTGCATCTTTTTAAATCATTTTTTAAGTGATCACCGCAAAATATTTTCAATCATTCACCAAAAAATTAACAATTTTAACATATTTTGTTAAGTATATACGTCACATATTTCAAAATTTGGCCTCGCCCTGGCATGCGAATATCTCACATGCAAGAAATTTTCTGTTCACTAGGAAACTATCCTTCACGTTACCTCACTCCACAACTAACTACTTTTCCGGTGTTTCCAGGAGCCGTTGCTTTTAATTAAAAGCTCCTTATCTGCCAAGCACACGCGCGCTCCAATGCACGCAGCGACAGCGACAGCGGCGGCGGGGATGCGAACTGAAGCGAGGGTGGAAGGGGGAAGGAAGACATGCACGGCGGCGGAGGTGCAGCGGAGGCGGGGCGTCGAGAGTGACTTCGTGGGAAGAGGCGCGGTGACAGCATCGGGACACACGGCGGGAAAGGAGGGGAGATGGCGGCGGTGGCGGGGCGAGGAGAGGGGGGTGGAGGCGTCCAGGTGACAGCGTCGGAGTGGGGACAGGAGCGGAGAGAGGACACCGGGTCATGAAAAAGGACAGAGTACGTTGGTGGAGGAGACGCGGAGACACGCGGGGCGGGCAAGGGGCATTGACTTGTCGGAAGACAATTCTGGCTGTGCGGACATGGGAGGCGCTGGGAACGAGGAAGGGGGGCGGAGAGCGGAGTGATAAGAATTGGAATATGCGCAGGAAAGGTAACAAAAACAAGAAGAGGGGTGGTGTAGTAGGTTGGGAAAGAGCACAGGGACGAGGAGGAAGCGGCGAATACAGGGACGGAGCTGCGACGCAGAGGTAGAGGGGGCTGGGGGGGTCCGGGGGACGGGGGTGAGCAGGGGGGGGGGCCGGGGCGGAGCGGGCGGGTGGGCGGGGCGGGGGCACGGGGACGGCCGGGGCGGGACAGGGCGGGACGGGGTGAGGCGGGGCGGGGACGGGCCTGTGCAGGGCGGAGGCGAGACGGAGGCGGGGACGGGGGGCGGGCGGGCAGGGTCAGAGCGGGGCGGGCGGGGCGGGGCGGGGACGGGCGGGAACAGGACGGGAACAGGCGGGAACGGGTGGGGTGACGAGGGCGGGGGCGGAGACGGGGGCGGAGACGGGGCGAAGAGGGGGGCGAAGAGGGGGCGAAGACGGGCGAGGACGGGTGGCGGGGGCCGGGGGCGGAACGGAACGGGACGGAAACGGAGGCGGGAAACGGGAGAGCGGGCGGGCGGGGGCGGGGGCCGTGACGGGAACTGGGACGGGGTCGAGACGGGGCTAACACGGGTATGGGAATGAAGACGGCGGGCTCCGCATGGCGGAGGCGTGAGAGAGGAAGGGCGACTGCGGCGCTAGCGTGAAGGAGGCTCTGCGGAGATCTACCGGCTGCGTCAGGATCGATATTTACGTGTGCGCAAGACTCGGGCGCGCACTTTGCGAGAGAATTCGTCTGCTGAAGGAATGTTCTACGTACTACTAGAGTTCTTACGCTAGCGCTACGTTCCCTTGCGTTTAACTTGCTGTAGAGTTCTCAAGCTGCTGTCATCTTGCAGAAGGAGGAGTACCGACATGCAGCTATGGACACATCTCGCTACTCCAACGACTCACGTTTAGTTTTACTGTTGGGAAAAGAGATGCTGACTATAAAGGAGATTGTCTCTTGCTGAGAATGCCAAATATCTAACATGTTCTACATTCACGACAAAATTAAATCAATTTATGATTCCTTCGTTATGTGCATCGTATTAAAGTTCATTAGCAACTATATACGTTGGATGAATTCATTTTCTAAATTATAATACAAATGTAGGAATAAAGTTAAATGTTTTCCTTTGCTTTATTAATTCTTTTCTATTGTTAGGATTCATAAAGGTATCTTACAAAATTACTCCGCACACAGGACAACATCGAATTTTAAAGCAAACCATCGTACAACTCTTGTCAAAATTTTTAATCCCGAGAGTGATTTTTTTCTGCAGCTTGAAATTATAAAGTCATTCTATCGTAAATGGATAATAAAAAATTCCGAATAAATGTAATTTACCTATTCAATCTTCCATTTAATTTCAGAAATGGTCTAGAAAAGCTTTGTCATTTATAGCGACAAATGTTAAAATACATATATAGTTACATTCACATAAAATTCTTCTTCTATGTTCAGTAACGCTAACCGCTGACTATTCTTCCACCATCGAGAAAGTTATCACCACTCTTGTCAAGCTGTAACACCAATGAAGACACTCGAAAACATGGGCGAAACGACCGAGCCGGTTTAAAAGAAAATCACTGGCAATCCAGCTCCGTTGCAATCTCCATTACATCAAGCACAAACTCTCAACGCAAGTGCCCCGTGAAGCGTTCTTCGGTGGGTGTGGGTTTTGGGACAGTGGGCTGAAATGGTGGCAGAACAATGCTCCGCAATATTCCTGTCCATTTCCTTTTAATCTACAAATAAAATTAACAATGTGAATAAAATAATATTTTGAAAAAAAAGAAAAAAAATAATTTTATATACTGTCTCTACGTACCGTCGTCTAGCGGGATTTTCTCTTACCATGTATCTCTACCAGTAGGGCACCGCCCCAGTCGGGACAAGCTCTAAACTCCCGAGCCGTCTCCCAGCAAGTGTGATGTTATAGTGCATGTTACTGTTAGGGGGCGAGGATAGGACAAGGAAGAGAAAGGTGAGATCGCGCGCGGACAATGGCCCTTTTTTAGGACACTGCTGCGGCATTCGCCTGGTGTTGACCGAAGAAAAAACCTTGGAAAACTACCGATCAGAGCAGCCGGCCGCTAGAATTCTCCTCCAGGCAGCGACTGAATTCGACCTGCATAACAAGCCAGTGCCGAAAAATCCTGCCTCTTAGGACCTAGGACCTCCCGGTCAAAGGGAGTGCAGTGGCATCATTTGAAGCCCCGAGCCATCTCTCCGGGTCCTTGTTTGTTCCTCGCGCACGTTTGTCCCAATTCGGACGAGTGCGCGGCGCGCGGCCAGGCCAGAGGCCATTTAGGGCCGCGCTCGCGCTGCGGCAGTTCCTTCCGCGCGATCAGCGCAGAGGCGCCGCGCGGCGCGACGGTAATCGCAGCGCAGCCCCCGGGAAACGCCACCCGCCGCGCCGCGCCGCGAGCGGGGAATTACATCGCGCATTACGGAGCCCCGCTCGCCCCCGGGCTTACGAGGAGAGAGACGCTCCGTCTTCGAGTGCGGAACAATGCTCGCTGGGACACTCGTGAATTTGCAGCCGGGTTATGCGGGCGAGAGGAGAAAAGTTGGAGCTGTTACGGAGCGGTTCTGAAATTCGCGGGCTGGAGTAATGTGGTAATCCGCAATGACGGGGGAATGTTAATAGCATTATGCTGACTTTGGTGATTTAAATATGAAATGTTGCGAATATTTTAAGAATTATAATAACTATAATAATAATAATAATAATGAAAAAATGATGTAAAATCGTCGGAATGTAAACTCGTATTTTACAAATCTGTCGTAGATTAATACTATTTGTGAAAAATATGAATTCTATATTGATGACGTAGAATGCATGTTTGATAATAGGAATTGCAAAAAAACCTTTTACATGATTTGCATTATTCATGTTTATTCTCCGACAAATTTACTTACAAGAGTTACGCAGAAATGTAGTATTCTAAACACGTGAACTCCATATTAAATACAAAAGCGACATCAAACATGCAAAACAAGAGTCATGTGTATTCTTGGTACAATCCATCCGAGATCTGAATCAACAAACAATCTTATTAAGTAAACAGCGATTTCAGTTACCTCAGTTATTAATGCACGAGATCACAGATTTGTGTCGTTTTCAAACCTTCACCACCGGGAGATTATGAATTCACCGGTGTGTTATAGGAATGTGTCATTATGGGTAATCTTATAGAGATACTGTTGAGTTAAATTTAGATAAACGAAAACATTTTAATAATATTTTTGTGATATAGTAAGTTGTTGATACAAAAGGTCATGATGTTTCGAAGGACCTACGTTTAATGCCTGAAAACTGCACCGAGGTTATGATAATTCTCATTTATTAACGCTTTGTATTGATCAGCCTGCAATAGAGAGAGAAAAGTTTATTTGCGGTCAAATTATTTAATTAATATCATTGAGATTACTACGAATGCATGTCGTGGCTATTCAATTTGATTGAAGTTTTAATAAAACAATTGATCCAGTTTGTGCACGTTTGCTTGATTCTGGACATTAACTTGGTCTTGAAACATTTGCAATAATATTGCCTATATTTTCTTTAACGATGTATACACTATCTTGCAAAGAGGGTTAATTAAATCTTACAAGTTTCAAGTAATGATACAGACTATGAAAAAAGAAGCCGGTGGCAACTAGTATTTTTTCCGAATTGAAAATATATTTAAATTGAAACAGTTATAATATAATCAACATTACAAATACATGTTTGGTTTGATTAGTTTCGGTCACTGTTCATAATATTGTGTTTATTCACTCCTTTCGTCTCAAATCTTGTAATTGATATCGGCAACATCAACTCATCCATCCAATGTATCGTGTGGAGTTATTAATAGCATAAAATCTACATCCATGGAGTGCAATAAAAATATATTTTCTTCTGATCGGTTAATAAGAATCCAATGAGGAATGAAAGTTAAATGTATCCCTACAAAATAAGTCTTCTGAATCACATTTTAAAAGGACTTTGTGATAATATAAGGTATTATTTCTATAATTCAAATAAAATCTGTTTGAAATAACCTTTTAGTACCGTTATATGAGTGATCGTAAAGCTTTTCTGGTAATTTTAATGTCACGGTTTCGTTTTTTCGATTGGTTGTCTTATTTCCACTAATTAAATAACTGTAATGAGTGCACGTAATTATTAACTTCGTTGCGACAATTCAAATTAATATCCTATTCAAGAAAGCTTAACTTAGAGAAGAACATTTGAATTGGTGCTACAAGTGCTATGACCATTAATAGATGAATTTTTATTCCGGGAGATGACCGGGAGTTTTCTGGGAAGTTTTTCTTCTAGAGGGATGGCGAGACCCGGTGCTGACCTACACGAAGGTTTGAAGAGATTTCACCCTTCACGTCGACAGGGGTTTCCTTCAGGTATACTATTCCTTCAGTGGGGCTCCGCTGCAGCCGGGATAACCTCTAAGCTTCCGATCGCTCTCGACATGCGTGGCAGCGTAGTTTATTTAAGTGCAAAAGCATTTACAGCCATTACAATTCTCAACATAGCGGCTGAATTCGACCTAGCTACACGGATTGTGTCGATAATCTGCCACCTGAACTCGCCGTCGGTACTCAAACCCTGTGATTTCCCACACTCAGTTGCTACACAGCGGCAAAGTTAACTCTGGACTAAAATCAGCTGTAACAACGCTCATAAACATATTGAGAGATGTCAAAATATCTATAGGGCATTTGGGAAGAAAATAATAAAATATGTCGACGGAATAAAATAGGAAGTAAAGGGAAATAGGAATAAATCTAAACAGAAATGAGACATTGCGGACGTAAGACGTCATATACGAGTAACAGCAAGAAAGACGAGTACATATACTTATTTTATATATTAAGAAACTATTGTATTAAATGTTATTTAATAAAAAAGCGACATCAAGGACAAGAGAATTCAGATGGCTCAAGTAAAGTGGACAAACTAGCATCGGATGCCTAGAGTAACAATTAAAACATGTGAACAACCGAAACATGTTATGTTAATAGATGAGAATTATTGCGAAAGATTTGATCTGTATTTGGTAGAGTGAAGACGTGTCGCCGTGACTGGCATATAAATTGTTTTAAAAGAGTTTAAACCAGATTTTGTCTCCAGTTGATAGAGTGAAGATATGCCACCGTATCTGGCATAATCATTGTTTCGAGAAAGTTTAAGTTCGATTTCGTGCGATCTGGTAGACGGGATATACACATCCACGAGTTGTATAAAAATTAACAAGTTAGAATATGTGGTGATTGAAGATGCGAACTTCGAAGCGCAAACATTGAGAGCTGAAGGAAGTAGGACACGGACGGTAAATAAAAACGTATGCAGTACGATTTCAACGTGAAATTCAAGAAATGGTGGAAGGACGATGCGCCGGGAGATTCTTCTCAGAGTCAAAATTGCAGTGTTTCCATCATCAAGAAAATTTAGATATCAAGTAAAAAAAAAGACTTGACAAACGTGAATTGTTCAAGGCAAATAATGTTTATTTAATAAGTAAAATTAAGAAAAAGCAAGATTAAAAAATTAATTCTTATGCATTTTTGATGGCCATTATCATAATTTGTTAGGTAAAATCAAAGAATAATCTAAATAGAACCAAGTTTGTAAAAAATTAAATTAGAAAAGAAGGAGAAAATCTTGATATTCATTAAAAAATAGCAGCCGGTACTTAATTTCGCTGAAATATAATTCAATAACCAATGTGTTATTATTTTCAAAATTGATAGAATTAGTAAATAAAGTTCATAACGTAAATAGAAATATTCATCGGCCGAATTCCCATAACAGTGGTAATTTCAGCCACAAGATAGAGGAAGATAAGTTCTGAGATCAAAAGTATAAAAGTGCCTAATTGCACGAATAATACCGAACTAGCCAACCCGATTGTAAAAATGGGAATGGGAATAAATAAAGATGGTAATGGCCAATATGACAGTATTAATCGGGTACAAATAGTATATCTTGCATATTTAATATTTTGGCGAATATTTCAATAACAACAAAAATAATCCACACTCACAATTTTTTTCCGTGAAAGGCAACTATATCTGAATTAATATTTCTGAAACTTGACGCATTGTCAACCATCCAACACCAGAGATATTAGAAAAGGAATCAGCAAACTTTTATATCGCGACCTACAGACAGAACAAGAACTACATTATTCATTGCAATGTCCAATATATTAAGTTAAAGCAACTTAAAGTTAATTACGCACTACATGAGAAACAAAGACCAAAAAAGACTAAAAATAATATTAAGTATCTCAGAGAGTAATGAAAAACTGCCGAGATAAATCTTGAGGAAAATTAATTCGTGTATGTGTCGCTAATTTGCATAATAACACGAACAATCCATAATCCCCAAAGTTTCCGCGGCGCGCTTGCCAAAATCCGTCGTTGTCTCGCTGCCCCCACTCGCCGGCCGAGGGCCTGGGTGCGGGTAATTGAGGGCGGCGTGCGCGCGCGCGCGTTGTCAGAACGAGAGGGTGTGTGTGAAGGGATAAGGGGGGGGGGAATACGCACGCGGTGCGGGGAACTGCGACAGCTGGGCGCGCGCCAGCGAGCTGTTGTACTGGAAGGCGTCCTCCAACGACTGCACGGGGCTCGTCATGGCTGCCACGCCGGTGAGCGGGCTCGCTCGTGGCCTCGAAGCACGGGGGGGGGGGCGACTCGCGACCGCTGCCCGCAACGGACTCTCCCCCCCGCCCCACCCCGCTCCACCCCGCCACGCCCCGCTGGTTGACGGCCCGAGTCGTGTGTTAGACTTTAAATTAAATTTATACGAGAAAGCGGAACAAACGCTGGCCAGTTGGGGTAAAACTACTTTACTGTTCAGATGCAGGACGAGGGTCACCTCAGCATTTGTTTCAATTACCGCGGGAAAATATTGTTTGTCGTTGTTCGTTGTCATACGGACGTTGCTCATACTTTGTCATTGCTGCCATACGTGCTTTCGTGTGAAGCGGTTGTTGGCATATAGTTGTTGGAGTAGCGTCCTGAGCTTCTACGACTCTAGGTACGCAATAAAGATATTATTCATGACGTAATATATTTTAGACGATGCACATTTTTTTCTCTTCCTCTTTACTTATGTGTGCAATTTCGTGGTTTTTCATTCCACCTAATGTCTAAAACCTTGATTTATACTTTCTCCAAGTTTTTTTTCAGACACTTCTTTTCTCTTTATTCCTCTCCATTCGCCGCCTGTCTTTCCCTACATTCGCGATCTCTTTCTCCGTTCCGTTCCCCATTTGCTCTCTAATTTTACCAGCGTCCTTTGCATTTGTCTTCCTCCGTCGCGCCCCGCAAAGCGTCTAATTTCGTGTTTCCTCACTGCCCCGAGAGCGGCTGTTCGGGCGTGCGGGTGCCGGGGGCGAGAAGCGACCGGGGCTCCATGGCAACTGCACCACCGATCGATCTGTGCCGTTCACGGAAGCCACAGCCCCGCGAATTACGCATTTATTGGCAGAAGTTCTTTTGGCGCCCCCGACGGAGTTCATATGCCAGCGGGATTTTTCTGTCTTATTGAGCCCTTCAGTATCTATGGATGTAATAAAAGATCATGTAACCAATATATCATGACGTGGACAAATAAAAAAAATAGAAATGAATTATTTTACATGATCGAGAATATGCACAAAGAAGGAAACGATTCACTTGGAACATAATAACTAATCATTGTACTCTGTATTGATTGTGAGCTCTGCTGTGATTGCGGACACTCCAATCCAAATCGATTGACAATTTTACCGGATTATAAATGACCAAACGAATGTGTAGATTACGTAGATTAACGAATTTATTAACAAAGTAACAGGAAGATACTTCTTATTATTTCGAGTTCGATTTGTTCCATGACCAAAAAATTTCATTGGATGTTTTGCTCAAAACTTTTTTTTATGGAATACTAAAATTCTTTGTAAATACATCCAATTCCTCAAACAGTGTTTATGAAACGATTTATTTCAACGTAACTTGACATGCTTCGCTTGTCAATAAAATTCGCTTCCAATTCTCTCGGAAAATTATATTTGCAATCAAATGTATATATTTTCCTTCTGGTTACAGAATATTTAGGAGCTTGTCGAGATTGTCTTGTAGCGGGTTTAATCGGGATGTAGCCACAGATGTAAAGCAAGAAAGTGGTAATCTAAAACACACCCAACACTAACTTTCACTGCACCGACTGCTAGTTCCACGAGTTGGAACGATGCCATAGTGGCAACCGGTCGAGTTAATTTCTTTTTCAATGAGGCTTACTGATAGAGCATGTTTTATCGAAAGCGTCTGCTCTTCTAAATAACACATTTTATGTATTTTATAGCAAGAAATATACTGCGTATGGGCAGTCCATTAAATATTTATAATTATTGAGTAAAGATAAAATTGAGAAGTAGGTCAAAGGTTTTGATACTCGAAATGAGCATATATTACATTGTGTAGTTTAAATAGTTGAATCATATTTATGGATTAATGTTAACAATACGGAAAATAATACCACCTTTTTTGGAATGTATGAAGTAAATGCATTGCGTAGGAGACGATTTATTCTCAGTTTACCTAACTCTCGAGAGAGACAAAACTGACGGTTCTACATTCATTAAATCTAGACAAGGCTTCAGTCTTCGAATACATCTGCAAGTAGTAAATACGCATATTAGCGTAATTGTTGTAATACGTAGAATTACATATAATCATCGGGCGATTTCTCAGCTTTTGTGAACAACTAAGGCTTATTAGTATTCCCATTAAAGTCACCAGCAAGACCATTCATACCGTTACGTAACTACCGGCCATTCTCATTGGGATATAAAGCCCCTCATGGCCCACCGCGCAAGCGCTCTTCAGCCAGAGAACGAGCTCTACTCTAAGGTCGCGGCCATCACTCCGCCATCTACAAGTGCCCCCGAGTGGCCGCACTAGCCGTTCAACACTCGCCCCTCATTCCACTCGGCCCCAGTAACTCTGCCTCACGTCCTTGCGTTGGGCGTTGATATCCTCTCGGCATCGCCCATCCTGCAGCCGCCTTCCTAATGCACCCTTAGCTCCTCCATCTCACCACCCACTGGTTCCAGCAGCAAGTTCTCCCTCCTTGCTCGCGCGCAGTGCCACAGCATCGCCTACAGTTTGTCACTTTCACATCCAACTGCTCAAAACTCAGCTTCACCTCGTATTCTCAGTACCATACCATCATACACGTCTGTTCAGCAAACTCTCGGCCCCCTTTGTTCTCCCGACACGATATCGACTCTGCCACCAACACCACCTTCATTCCATCATCACGTTCTCGGCGTGGTTCTGGATATTACCCGCGGGCGCGAAATGTCCTGATCCAAATCCCTTCGCCCCCCCCCCTTCAGGCGGGGCGCCCTTAATCATGCACGTCCACGCGGCCGCGCAGTCCTTGCGAGTGGCCCTTACACGCCGACTGAATTACCCCGAACGCGCTCGTGGGGCCGCGAACGAGCAGCGCGGGGGCGTGGGCGGGGCAAGGCGGAGCGAGGGAGCATTGAGTCAAGTGCCGCTGGGCGGCGGGGGCCTGCTCGCGAGAGCGGCCGATT
>BOPP01000063.1:2828009-2851118 GCA_017312745.1 Gryllus bimaculatus
GAGTCTCGCGCTGTTATTGAACAATGGAAAGAGCGGCGGTGGCCGACCCGGCCGAGGAGGGAGGCCCGGCGCGGCTGGGGCGGGCGGCGGCGACGCAAATGGGCGCGAGTGATAGGGGCATCCAGGGAGACATATGACGCAGCCGTCCTGGCGAACCGCCAAGAAGGCAGAGGAGAAGGAGGAGGAGCGTGAAGAGGGAACGGAAGTACGCCACGTATCGCCGACGCGATTCAGAGAGCGGCCGCCGGTTCCTATCGCCCGCGACGTGAGTGTCTGCCAGGGGCCTGCCCCGTGACAAAACTGCCTACCGTTCTGGCCCGCCTGCAACAGGCTTGAAAGCCCAGCTGAGAACCGGAGGAAAACGAGCCCACCACAGGAATCGAATTTTACCCTACTCTCTAAGTATTCTCACGTGTGATGTAAATGAAATCTACTGTTCCTGTTATCGCGTCAATGCCCATTCCCAGAGAAAAGCATTAGGAGATATTTGCCTTCAGATTTCTCCCGTGACAATAAATTATTTTATAACTAGAGCGCACCCAGGATATCGGGGAGGGGGGAAAGGTCAGGAACAATGTCCAGCAGACCTGATCGTTATCTTATAATATTTCGCTTGTGCTGAGAGTAAAGAATGTGTTTCCCAATTGTCTTACTTAAAATGTTAATATTCATTAAATTAAACAATTGATTACCCTGAATGACTTGTATTGTATAAAAAATTCCCTTTATATTTGTTAAATAGTATAGTATTATCTTCTGGAGGCTGAGCTGTAAGCCCCATGAGCCCCTCCCCTAGCATTGAATGTGCCGATGTGTTTGTTAACTATTAATTACCTTTGCCATTCTTGAAAAGTAAATAATTTGACCGAATGAAGAGAGTGATAAACATTCACCCCTTTTGGAAAAACCTAGTTGTGTGGGCGGCTAGTACTGATTTGATGTAAACAGTAAAGACAATTGAAGATTAAAATTTGAACGAACGAATATAAAACACACGAATGATAAAACCACATTTTCCTTTTCGAATCAATCCTATCAAAGCCAACTATGTTCAGAGACTTCAGTACTTTTATTCTCCACACAGCGTCCTTTATAATAATTTCATTCTTAAACAAGCGCAGCGTTTTCGTAAGTATCATTTCAAAATACTAAATGTAGCGAGTTATGAAACAATGAAAATACCTATCTCAATTCGTACGTTCCCACAATTAATTCAAAATGTATTTGATGTAACATTTATCACCGATCAAATAAGAATTCATCAATTATCAATATGAACTAAGAATGCGATGTCTTATCTCCCCCGGCTATGAATTAATTAGTCAGTCAGCAGGCTACTACGTCGAACCGCCGACCGCCACACTTACATGCAGGGCGGGGGCGTATTCAAAAGGGACCACGCCCGGAGTCATTCGGGCGGGCCTGTGTGCGGAGGGGAGAAGGCGTGCCGTGGACGCCACTGCCTGAGGGACATTGCCAGGGAACCAGACGAGCCCCGCCCGCGCCCGACGCGCTATCTCTGGCGAGAGGCTCGCTGCCTTGATGCTCCGCGCCCGCCCACGCCTGTGCCTCACTTCGGCCATGGAGCTTTCCGCAGGCGCGCCCGACCCGAACATGAAAGCCCGCTGGTGGGCGGCGTAGGTACATCTGGGCAAGGGAATGGCGCAGTCGTCCACCCGAGTTGCGTGCGGCCGCTGCTGTCCAACAGTAAGACGTGGACCAATGTTCGTGGACGCAATACCGGCCCCTAGCATAACCGCACAAACGAATGGAAACCTATATGTGAATCCTGGAGGAGAATGGGAAGCTTGGAGGAAAGACCACAGCAAATAATAAACCCTTAGAGGTGAATGTAAGGATGAGAGAATTGAGGAACTGAGGAAAGAACAATACCACCATATTGAAATGTTTCAATTTGAATTCGAAATTGAGAAGAATGATGATCTAGGTACGTGGAGAAAAAAATAGAGCTCGGGTTGGGTGCGGGGAAGCGGCAGGGGCGTGGTGCGGCGTGGTGGAGCGGGGTTGGCCTTGATGGGCGGGCGTGGCGAGGACTGGCGCGACGATGGCGGACGTGGCGGACGTGCGGACGATGGCAGGAACTGGCGACGTGCGGACGTGCCGGGAACGGGCGGACGTGCGGGACGTGCAAACGTGCGGGACGCGGGACGTGGCGCGGACGTGCGACGAGCGGGACGAGCGGTACCGAGGCCGGGACGAGGCGGGACGAGGCGGGACGAGGCGGGACGATGCGGAGCACGGAGGGAGCCATGTCGGGAGGGACGCTCAATGGGCGAACTCAATGAGCGAGGGAGGCGCGTAGGCTGCGACGCGTCACCCGCAGCAGCGCGGGCAGTCCGCATTCTGCACACACTCTGATTACACTGGGCGTCTCACAAGAAATGTGACAAACGTCTAGGTGATGCAGGGGAGTTAAAGATGATCCCTTTCTGACAATGAACTGAATATTACTTTTTGCCAGTGAATATAAGATGGAACATCTCATTTAAAGAAGTTATACGTGACATTTGCTTCTGATTGGTGGAAACTCAACAATAACTTGCATTAGGCGGATTCACGTTGTCACTAAACCAAACGATTACGACTATCTGTCATATACTATGTAGCAGGATAAACTGAGTTGCCTGATAATCACTGTAACTGATGATATATAAGATTTTCCTTCAGATATTTATTGTCGAAAGGTGACATCCTTTGACCTCTTTAGGCAGTTGAATGATTTAACATCGTGATCTACCGTGATTGATTGATACCTACATGCCGTATTGCTTTCTAATATTTATTCTTAGACACTATATTTCAACCACACATTTTCTTTCTTATTCCAGGCTCCTACTACAGGCGTCTCTGGTAGTAATGTCGGAGGGCATTAAAGGAATTTATTTAAAATTTAACACCAGCATACTTTAAGTTTAAGCTACAATTTTTGTATATGTTTATTGAAGGTGACGAAGTGCAAGCAGTAAATTATTTCGGTCGCAGCTTTTAAAGTATTCAATAATCTACTCAGACAATAAACTTCTGAAAACTGTCACACATATGACGATATAATTTCGTATTATCGACTTCAGAATTATCGTATCTTGTAGGCCTGTGTCAAATATTATCAATGAACTAATTGGTAGAGTCACTGATATCAGTAAATGTGGTTTCCAAACCATCGAGTGTTGGAAGGTTCAGCAAATCGTCTAGTGTGCGGCAGTTCATAAAACAATCAATTGCTTATATGTCATTCTCCTTACGTCCTCAGTCTTCAGATGTAGTCAAAACTCCGCTCATAATGTCAGCATCATGATACGTCTGCCCCGATGTTGATGGGTACATCGGTGTAGTTTAAATATACTTTACTCCAATGTTGAAAAATTGTAGTTAAAAACTGGCTGTAGTTACTTGAAAATATTAAAGGGACATGTTCCCCACCCCTGCCAGAAACGGCCGTGGCAGGCACAATATGTTTTTGATACATATTAATTATGCTGAACATTGGGTCGCCTTGTTACGTCAAATTATATTTAAACTAACGTAGATATGTATACACAAGATATATCAGTATTTCTGTAGCACTTGATTTTTATTTTATTAGTTTTGTGTCTTAACTACGGAATAATTCTTTTTCGTTCTAATTTTTGTAGAGATATTTTTGAGAGGAAACTTTTTTCTCGTGTAGATTGAAAAAGTATGGAAAGAGTCGACGTGTTTCATAGCATGTTTACAATTGTGTGATTGCTTTCTGTTTGGAAATCGAAATTGGTTTTTGTCAAACAACTCTTGCAACGCACGCGACGTACAAAATGCATTGGAAGAAAATATTCGTGTCATTGGCATTTATAGACAGAGAACTTCGCAAATATGTATGTTTATATGTCAACAAAATATATATGTAGGGAAGAGTGAATCGCAGAACTATCTTTCATATTGATTTTCCTTTTAGAAATTATATATCAAAATGTGTATATAATTTATTTCCTTTGACCCTTTTAGGAAAATTTACTCATACCTTTTCGAAACCTTCAAAAGATTTTTTTTAAAAACTCAAATTACTCTCGCATGTTGAATATTATTTTATGAACCTCCACAAAGAAATGTTTTCCTCCTGAAACATTTTAAAACTATCATTAGTTTGACTCTAATATACCACCACGTTTGAAAACGACTAAATTGCTAAAACTGACAAAACAAGCTATAGATATCTGACATGGTATTTACTTTTACCAAAGCAGTTTTTATGTTGATTTCAACCATTCATTAACTTTTTATTCCTACGGTTTTTGTATTCTTTTCACGCAATGACAAAATTTTCGGTATTTATGAAAACATTTATAAATAAGGTAATACTTTAAAGCGTTTTCGATAATGCATTATTTTGCAATGAGTGACAGTATTTGCTACTGTGCGTATGTTCAAGGTCTTTTGACAAATCTCAGTCGAACACAACATTGAAGAATGGGGGTTATTTATCGACAACTCAAACTAATTTGAAAGCAGTATTATTACAAGGAAACACAAACATACACACACATTTAAACCACTATAATACATAATCATAATATATATGGGCTATATACTATTATACTACTAGCTACTGATCATAGTGGTGCTATAATTATAATATTCATTTTGAACGTTACCCGGGAAACGGTACTCTCACGACACAATAAAATAACTTAAATGACGGACCATTCTCGTGAAATCGCGCCAGGAATTGACGCCTGCCATTAGCAAAATACATCGACGGAAACTCTTTTTTGCAATAAGTTTTATGATGAAACACTATATAATAAATTCTTTCACAATTACGCATGACGTCAATGCCCTTTTAATAATCAGTGCCCGCGTAACGCTACCTGAAAGCCCGATCTCACCGGCTCGGCTGACAGCATCTGGCCGCGCGTGGCAACGGCGGCCGCCTTCGCTAAACTTCGTGGTCCGCCCCCGAAGGCGAAACCCCGATTCCGGCCGGTCGACTCCCCGCCGGAACTCCCCCAATGCCAATGCCCAACCGAACTCGCGGGATCCACCACCCCAGCCAAAGCAAAGCAATGTTCACATATACTAACTTGCACAACGCGCGAATGCGCGTCCCGTCCGGGGCAGCTCCCGATCCACTAAACCTGTTCTTCTCCACTCCACTCAAACTTCGCCAACGATGCCGCCCGCTCAACTACCGCAACGACCAAAACAATCTCCAAACCACCCCCGGCGACATGAACGCGCTGTCTGTCGGTCACTCAAACTCCACTATTAATGTTTTCACTGATCCCCACCGTCCTGCGTGCCAACTTCCAGCTTTCCTCCTCAATCATCTAATTATCCGATTTTTTAAGCACCTCTAATCTCCCACTTAACCAGCTACAATCCAGCTTCCACACTCCATTGGATAGATATACTAACAAACTTGGCTGGCAGCCAACACGCCCCATCCGTTTGCGCTCGCCCGCTTCTTCGCCCGCCGTTACTCCTCCACCCCGCCGCTCCCGCCGGCCTCCCCTGCCCGTTACTTCTTCAACCGTCACTCGCCTCGCCCGTCTGCCCCCTCCGTTTACCGTTGTGGCAGCGCGCGCGCAGGCGTTTTACTACGGCTGATCGATTTAGGTTTCTGTTACTTAGAATTTAGTAAATCATTTTGCTTGTTATCATGCGGAAACGTTCTTCGTTTCAATATATATATATATATATATAAATCAGTATGAATAGCTATTCCACCCACCTGAAAAGACATTTAAGTGATTTAAAAATCATCATCATTCTCATGAAACCTTTTGACAGAGTAGTTGAAGTACTTATGTTTTATCTGCGAGTGGGTCAGTAGAGATAGAAAGCACCGCTACATAAAGAAAAATTTGCCTATCAAAACTAGAATGCACCCAGGAAATAAATATGTTCTTCGTGTGTCGTTGATTGACCCTGACAACGTAATCATGCTACCGCTTTACATGAAGCTGGTACTCCTGAAAAATTTCGTAAAGGCACTAGACTACGACTCGGATGCTTTCCGGTACCTGTGCAACAAGTTTCCAGAGCTGAGTTATGTGAAAGTAAAAGGTGTGTCAAAATTCCTCAAATAAAGAAGGTAATTGCTGGCAGTCATTTCCATGACTTACGGAATGATACCGAAAACAGGGCATGGATGGCATTCAAATCACTTGTAGCCAATTTTCTAGGAAATTATAAATATGCTAAGTAAATTTTGTGAATAAGTGCATCAGTGCCTACAAAAAGCTGGGTGTCTACATATCCCCGAAAATCCATGTCCTCGACTCACATTTTGGCTTCTTTTCCGAAAACCCAGGTTTGGTCAGTGACGATCGTCATTTTCACCAGGAAATCTTTGTGATTAAGTAACATAACGACCAAAGTAGTGCAGCGATGTTGGCTGAGTACTCCTGGACACTTCAGCGTGACATGATCAATGCTCAGCACAACGGAAATTTACAGCCAAGAAATTCAAACCAAATACATCTTAGATTAAATATTTTCAGTAAGTATGGATTATGTTTGTGCTATACCTTGAAATGTATAATACTACGTAGTACGCGTGTCATGTGGTTCAATCTCACTACTTTTATTGCTAATTCCACGTTCATTAGAACCCCATTTACCAAATTATTTTTTTGTGAAATATCAATGATTGAAGGAGTATATCTACAAATGGTGTTTACATATTTTGAATCAGCACGTTTCACATATTATAGAACGAGTGTTAGACACAAATATATTCACCAATTTAAAAAAAGTTTTTTGGTGTAATCAGCAACGGCACAGAAGCATATCGTCAACTTCAGACTCAGTAAACCGCGGAAAACTACTGAATTAATTGATTAAGAGATAAATTTTGTTAACCCAATCGTGATATTTTGTGATACAACAATCTAAAAGAGTAATATGGACTGATTTCTCAACAATTTATATTCTGTGAATACCATTTATTCTGAAATGTGGGGTGATTTTTCTTATTAAAATAGTGTCAGTTGTACGTACCATTGTATGAATGTACCATACACTGTAACTGAATATGAAAATTCCACAAGGAAGCAAGTGTTCGTTCACGCTTCACTAGTGTCATTGGATTCTAATAACTTATATTTGTTGCTATCTACACTACAGTATCAACTCCCAAGCCGGTGTCTTTCTCGTGAGAACAAGGAGGTGTGACAATGCGAAAGGAAAGGTTTTACATCAGGCTAACGACGAGCGTGCAAAGGCGTTACTACACAACGCAAAAAAAGTAAAACCAGCGTGGAAATCCCATGGTCTCTGCGTAATGTTCACAGAGAATGCGAAATTAGGCTTCAGAGAGTTCTGAAAACTTCGGTCGATATTCAGATCTGTAATTTTTTATATCCAAATGCCTCGAGATATCGACAGCTGGCACCTACGAGCACGTCGACCGACGTCACGCAAACACGCTCCAAGACATTGATCTACGTCGGAGAACACACTTCCTCGCAAGTCGACCAATAACGAGGCTCAGATAATACTACGAATATAATTGGACACAAAAAGTATTTTTCTCCTGGTAGGAATTACAATTTAAAACCCAATACAGAAACACATTTTCAGAATCTTGAGGAATTTTTACTTATTTCACATTATTTTAAGAGTAACTATTAATAGTAAGGATTAGCTGATTATAAGCTTATTAACAGTATACATTTCACTTTTGAAGCAATATTAATTGAAATATACAAATGAATTATATTTCCGATCAAATATTTTCGGCCCTCACATTTTAAATATTTCCGTTTAAGCGTAATGCAAAATTATACGCGCATGAATAACACCTATATATTTTTGTGGTTTATATATCATAGAATTTATGTAATATGTTTAATGTATTTGAGAATTCATTAGTTACCCAATCTAAAATAAACTAACAAAATTCATTACGTTTTCTTGTATTAATCCTCAAATAAATGCGTAAAATAAAGACAATTAATTAAATATGAAAGTGTAAAACCTCTCTATTCTAAAAATTGTTACTTCCATGATACTGTGTAATAATGGGTTTTTGCTACAATATATGTATATGTGACATATTAGGAACTTTAATACTCATGCAATGCGTGTTTATGTAAATTTAAGAATACGCTTACCATCTTGACCTATGTACAATGGATTCCATTTATCAAAGATGTAAACGAAATTAGTTTTTTTCTTTCTTGTCGGCAAAAAAAATTACAAATAATACATTAAGAAATAAAAAATTATTTCAAGTAAATATATCATTTTATGCCATTTTAAGTGAGATATTAATCTGAAGTACATCAAAGAAGAAACCTGGCTTTTCAAGCCCCTCATTAATTTTAATCCCTGAAATTCCAAAGTGTTTCCCTTCAGCCCCAACGAACGCGAATCCGCAGACCAAAGCGTCAAAGCGGGGTTTAATTAATAATAAACGAGGAAAAAATAATTAGGCAGATAAATTATGCAGATTACGTGGATATGTAATATTTACGGAATGTTGTTTTCAGTTATTTACACTATACGAGGGCAATAGGTATTTTACATGCCTATTCATTTAGTTATATGTGAATAAATAAGACTTGCAGACAGTAAAAAAGTAGTTACGTAAAAAAAAGTATTTGTTACTTAAGGAGTTAACACAACGTTATAAATTGACATTCATCATAATCATGGGAATACGTTTTTTAAAACTGACAACTTATAATTCATCTTCATGCACCTAGTATGAAAAAAAACTAACCGAATTAAAGTACTTTTTGTGTTCATTTTCACCGGTACACAAACAGAACGGACCCAACTGACACAGATTTTCTCGTATTAGTTCTGTATTATCTTTGGCCTGGTCTAGCTATTTTGATTTGCTACATACTCTTGCTGACTGCCATTTATCGTTGCCCGAAGTACTTTTTAAAAATTTCTCAATTTTTCGGTTTCGGAATAGTAGAAGAGAAATATTACTTTAAGAATATTAAAAAAGAGTAAAGCAAATCATGAATGGCAATTTTCATTGGAAAAATTGGAGCCGTTTCTAAGAAAATGTCGTGTAAGCGTTACTGCAAATGTAAAAATTGAAGTTCTTTTTAACATAAATTGTTGCAAATTTCGATAAATTTAATTTGAAATCATTTGAAACACAAGTGCAATTATGTATACAAATTGCTGACAAAGTGCATATTAATGGCGTGAAAGATTAAAAAAATACATTTGTGGATTTTGTGAAAAAACAAATAAATACAGCAAATTAATGTGTACATAATAACGTATTAAAAATACAACAAGGGGTGCAAGCTCCCTCCGTGAAAAACACGACCACACCGTAACACCATTTTGGACGTATCTGGATACTTCTCATCACATAGTGTACGTATGTATACGGCAAAGTCAAAATTAGGAGTCGGTATTGAGAAAATCATGTTTTTGTAATTTTTTCAAATTACAAATATTGCTAGCAATATTGCGCAAAACCTTCTAAAATTTTCAAAAAATGTACATGATCGAAATGAAAAAACAAGTTGTGACCAACAAATTTTATTAGAAGGAAGAATCTCTATCTTTAATTTTGTAGTTGTAGGAAGACCCCGAAAAATTTCAAACTTTTGAAGTTTTCGAAAATTCAGAGCTAACTGTGAAAATCGCACCTATGTCCCATGTACCATTTATGCACCTATATACCATTTATTGCTGTATTTTACTTTATTCTTACAACAATTTTTTTTTTAATTTGAGCAATTTTTGAGAACATTTTGAAAATATCCCAGAGACTTTATGTAAAGTATCCCCCAAATCTAATCAATGATTTTCAAAATCGCAGAACTTCGACTCAGGCCAAATGGACAGTGTTTCTTCATTTTGAAAAAAAGAATGCTACGTGTGGTTTAGGCGCTATTGTTGTTCACATACACCAGATGGACAGACGGACGGAATGGAATTTATGTAATCACGATATAATTGCATGTGCTTTTGTAAACTAATACATTAATAAGCCATTTTGAAATTCTCCGAAGATTGTAGTACCGATAAAGTTACAATAACACTTATACACCGGACGAACTAAAGACTGCTAAGATTTCGTGTTCGTTCTGCACACCATAATCTACGAATACCCTCACAAAAAATAAATTGACGATGTATGCAGGAACGGATGTAATTATTCAGGCATGATTAAGATAATGAGAATGTTAGATTATAAGATGTTTTACTGAATTGCAAAGTAATTGATGATTCAAATCCAATAATACTAATCTTAATTTAAAAACATTTTTCTTAACTTTTTTCTTTTCAAGGACTTTTTAAAAACGAAGATGATAATTCAAATGATCTTCAGGTAACTTGCGTGATTGAAAAATAATGATTCCAAAGAAGAGTACGTCCATTGAATATGAAAGCAAAACAAATATTTATCTGAACTGAGGTAACAGGAAGTCTTAGATGAGTTTTTTCACAATAACCCAATATCTTCCCGTATTATAATACAGAATAGAATAAAAAGTGAATTATTGTCACACTTTCAAATACTGATGAAAAATAAAGGGCTCTCTCTTGTACTGATAAATTGATAAAGATTTTTCAAGTCTTCTAAACTAGAATTTATTAAAAATTATGCAATTTGAACACTCATTATTAACACCACTTAGTTCATCTATTAATTTTTTTTTCTATTTTGGGGTACTACATAATCATTAAAATTTTAAAATTTGGTTGTAATAAAAATATCAGGGAGAAACCACATTTCGTAGTGTTATATAATGCTAAATTATTCATTCTATTTTGTTTTCTTTAACAAATACGGGGTTGCTCTTACAGGTTTTCCCAGAGGAAGTGGTTTCTCTTGGGCAACCCATTCGTCGAAATTTCTGTGCACGAAGCCCCCCCCCCCCCGCCCCGACGCCCCTCGCATCGTTTGCACTCTCAGCACGCGCCCGAGGCCGGAGGGCAGCTGCTGAGAAATCGAGAGGAATCTTCGGCCCCACAAAAAGTGTCGAATCCTTTAAACCGCAAACCAAAGCGCATCGGCAATTCCCTCATGCATTCATTCTTTCCAGATCAAGAGACGGTTTGTCTTAAAATTGCTACGATATGAAATTTTACTTTTAGCATATGAATACTCATGAATTTGCTCAGTTAGTTTGCCTTAATAGTTCATGATAACAGTTATTCAAATTTATTGAAATCTTTGATATTTCCATATTATTGTACAGCAATTAACATCAATGTATCCAGAGTAAACACAAATTTGCGCATTTTTAATGGTTATGTTCGCAACCCGAATAACTAAGGCTTATTCAGAAATCGACATGTTCAACTGTAAATATTTTAACCTATCGGGCATTCAGAGAATAGAAAAAATATGCAAATACACTGTGCAATCTTGGCATGATCCATCTGAATGGTAAAACAATGCTTCGGGTTTTCGAACATGTTGAATACCCCAGGGTCGAGATAGCAAATGCCATGAGAATAAGATGGAATATATATTAGGGAATTCGTGATAATGAAGAATGGGAGATATTAGGATTCCAATTACCGAGGTTCTGCTGTTTTGGATTCATTGGTCATACTCAGTCTGTATTAACTGCCATCACATCACAAACGCGAAATTATCTCAGTCAGTTTTCCTTTACATCTTTGTACTCGAGTTTGGTCTTGGTACTTGTGGCTTTTAGCACATGTAAAATCTTCTTTTAAGTATACTATTAAAGAAGTTTTAGAGCTTGTACTAAATCAGTCCTACTTAAATTCGACTTGAAGTCAGCGTTTCCCAACGGCTCGCGAATTACCTGGGCTCTAAACATGCTACGAGACGGTACGATTGCAAGAAAATC
This sequence comes from Gryllus bimaculatus, assembly GCA_017312745.1. Taxonomy (NCBI): domain Eukaryota; kingdom Metazoa; phylum Arthropoda; class Insecta; order Orthoptera; family Gryllidae; genus Gryllus; species Gryllus bimaculatus. The sequence goes on from BOPP01000063.1 coordinate 2,839,817, forward strand.
TTAGAGATACAATTACTTCGACTTATCCACGGTCGATCAAATTAACACTATATTCGATATGTACAGCGAAAGTAAAAAAGTAGTACAGAATATGTATATGTAAAATAACTCCAGTTATTTATAGTCGAGATACCGAGGTTGTAGGTATCATTGGCCAGATATTTGGCACCACAACACACACGACACATTCCTTCTTCCTGTCACCCTAAACGTCTAGGTACTTATTTCCTAGCCTCATTTTCATGTCTCTTTACCTACAGTGCTAACACAGACAAACTGGTTTTTATGCAAATTGATTCAGCTCTCGACGGGCTCCGAGTCGTTACGCATGCCGGAAAAAAAACTGCGACGAATTCAGACGAATTCACGCTCAACTTTACGAAATACATATGTGTAACAAGAGTAAAAGAGAATGTCCAAACGTCTGCGCACACAGGAAATGGAGTTGTTCGTATTCCTGTTGTTACTATTATTATTATTATTATTATTATTATTATTATTATTATTATTATTATAGGCTGTTACAATCTCTTAGAGGGCAATGGCTGATTAACAGGTGGGTTACACAATAATATAATTCCCGAGCACCCAACTGAAAGACTTCCGTATACAGACGCTATTTACACACTTAATAAGGAAATGTAAACGCTATTTACTCACAAAATATGTAACAGTTCACTTTTTCATTGTCAAATTTGGCACGGTTCACTTTGATTTCACTATTTAAATCTAATTAGCTAACACATTTCACAATTTTTTTCATTGGCACTTATTAAGTAGGTGCGAAATTGAATAATATAGTGCAGTACGTTCATTGCGTTGGATTTAGACATAGTCTTCCACTTCTGACGATCCTTTGTCGAGATATTGGCTGCCAAACAGCTTTTTCAGTTCGTTAGACCACCTCTTCTTCTGCCTGCCGACGTTTCTCTTTCCAAGTCTTGGATCCCAAGCGGTAATTCGGTGAGTACAGCTGGTATGGAGAAGTCGCATGATGTGACCTGCTCAACGCCATTTCAGGTGTCGAACAGTGGTTTCAACGTCATTGATTTGTGTTCCCTTCCTTATGTCTTCATTTTGTATGTTACGTGCGAGGGCAATGTTTAACATTTTTTTTCCATTTTCCGGAAACAGAAATTAATGGCATTTGTTTCTTTTTGGTGAGTGCCCATGTTTGCGAACCATATATGAGTACAATGGAAGTACACAAGTATGCATAATTCCTCTCTTTATTCGCAAGCTTTAGGGTTTATTCAAAATAATTCATTTTAACCCCCAAAATGTTGACCATGCTGCGGAAATTCGTCTGGTTAATTCCTTTTTGTGTTATTATTGAAAGACATTAATGGTTGCAGATAAACATATTCTTTCACATAGCCAATTTTTTCCGTGCCAATAGAAATTTTACCAATTGCACTACTTTTCAAGGCCTTTAATTTTCTGAGATTTATTTGTAGACTTACTTCCTCGCTAAGAATCAGAAGTTCAGAGCTTTGCTTTGCTTGCAGTTCTCTGGATGAATTGGCAATTAAAACATTGTCATCCGCAAACCTTTAGATTCGCAAGTTTCATATGTTCAGGTTCAGTACATATATTCAGGTTCAAATGTAAAAGAATCATTGCCAACAGCATATCCGCCCGTTTGCCGTAACAATTGTTTCTTGGTTTTCAACCTGTCGCTTCGCTACGTCTCCTTCCCAACGTTCCTTTAGAGAACAGTGTTAAAACAGTGTTATACAGTGTTAAAACAAAATTAAATTTCGGACAACCTGCTTTCGCGGATATGGAGTAATAGTCTGGGCTCTCGACAAGTTGCGGGTCGGCGACAGCTCAAGAAAAAATGCTTTAAGCTTTATCTTCAATACTCAAACCTTAAATACTTAGGAATACGTAGGAAGATAAAAAGGAATCATAATATTTTGTTTATGACAAATAAATGGAGATATAAAGATTTTAACTGTCAAGGATTCTCTGCGGAGGTCTCTGCGGAGACACAGTCTCCGCCCGTTTACCGATACATCTTGGTTCTTGGTTTCAGCTTGACATCAATACGCAACGTTTCCTTCCCAGCATCCTATTAGAGAAGCATTAGAGCTTGTACAGCGCTAAAGCAGCCCAACTGGATATTGGAGCCAGCGTTTCCGAGCGGCTCCGCGAATTGCCTGGGCCCCCGACAGGCTGCGAGGCGGCGCGCCGCGACGTGGGCGTGGGGCGAGGCGGGCGCGGGAACGGCATGTCGCAGCCATCGCCATCGCCTCCGCCTCCACCCCCGTCTCCACCTCCACGTCCGCCTCCGCCTCCGGTTCCGCCTTCGCCTCCGCCTCTACCTCAGCCATCGCCACCGTCTCCGCCACCGTCTCCGCCACCGTCTCCGCCACCGTCACCGCCATCGTTTTCACAAGACTCACTGCCTCCGCCCCCCACCCCTGCAACGCCCTGCCAACGGCCCTCCCCCATTCCCCTCCACAACCTACCCGCCCCATTCCCCCACCTTCGCCTGCCCCCTCCGCTGCAACTGCTCCACCCCCCCACCGCCACCACTACCGCTTCCCCCGCCATCGTAATCTCGCCCACTGCCACCATTACTGCATCCTCCGCCCGCACTGCTGCAACCGCTGTCGCCGCAGCCACTGCCGCCGCCGCCACCTCACCGTCACCAACACCGCTTACGCCGCCCGACGCTACGAGCGGCCTTCGAAGTTGGCTGCGCGGCGGCGGCGTGTGGCGTCGCCACGCCCGCGGCGTCTGGGGCGGGGCACGCGGAGTAAGAGGCGGCCTGGGGGCGGTGGGCGGGCCGCCGCGTCCGCGCCGCCGCGGGCATCGATACAGCGCCGGCGCGGCCGACGCATCACCTGCCCCCCGCTGCGCCGCCCCGCCGACGCCCGCGCGCCGTTGCCGGCGGCGGCTCTCTGCGGAGAAGCGACCGGCGTGGCGTGGTCATGGTGGTGATTGGCGAGTTGGGTGGTCTGACGGGTGGTGATGGCGGGCGGTGTTACGTGAGGGTGGGTGGTGCGGTGGCGGGCGTGCGTGCGGTGCGGTGCGTGCGGTGCCGTGCGGCGAGGCACATGAGGTCGTTCTCTGCCGCCACTCCTGGAGATGCTCACCATCCCAAGACACCGGCAGATTAGCCCTCTTTGCAAAATGCACCGAACATCTCCATCGTTACCGCCAACTCTAGTCAGGCGTGCCTTCAATGTGACTTTTGCATTACCACACTCGTAACTCTTTCTTGTGGGGTTAGTTTCAGAATCACGAAAAGCATCATCACAAAATCACACCAAAGTGTATGCCTCCTTTTTCCTACAAAGATAATTCCAGTAGAATTATCCATTTTCCTGTCTTTTTCTTCTTCTTCCAGTATTCTAACTCTAACGGGATATAGGCAACCACGATTCATAGAAATTCTTTATGTCGTTACTTATCGAATATGAATTAAATTCTGAATTTCAAAATGAAATTTCCTTTCGATGATTGTATAGAAAGAGTTATAGTCTGCCTTTGTCTATCACGTGAGAGCCTCGAAGTTAAAACGTCCATTATTTTCGATGGGTATGCACCCAGAGCTCTACGGCAGAAAGGTTTTCTAGTCTACAGGCATCCCCGCTCAGAACTATTAATTAGCTTCATAAGCTTTCATCTACCCTTCTAGCCTCCAACTACCCTCTTCCGCCGTCCCGGTTCCGCACCGTCTCATCCGTCTTCTAACCTTCCCCCATACTCGCACCGTTCGCAGTTCTTGAGTGCGTTATCGTCATCTGCAGAAAAGCGCGGAAGCTGTAGCAGTTGGCCTCAATAATGCTATAAACGTTCTCTGGCAATCGTAGAGAGCCGTAACGACAGCTGTAGCGATGATATGAGGATGGGCCCAGTCGCGAAACGGAGGGAGTTTAGGAGGAAGACGAAGTAGAAATGGAAAAGGTGCTACGTTAGTTCTTGATGTTCCGTACGTGTAGAAGGTAAGATGGCGTCAATTGCACTCTAGTTATTACATGTGGTTGGATACTATAATGATTGTTAATGTGAAAAGGGTCTGATCGCTTGCTAATGGTAGTGATTTTGATAGAGGTGTTGAGGAAGATTTAGTGTATGGTAATAGCGATTGACAGGGGGTAAAAGTAATACGAGGTGATGGTGGAGGAAAGGAGACAATGCAAATGCGGATATCAAGACGGTATTATTAAGGTTGTGCAGGTGCTATTAATGGCATTGTAAAAATAATAATGGGTTGGTAACTGTAATGAAGGAAACGTATTTTAATGAGTTGTAGAAATAAATCCAAATAAATTTATAAAAAAATCTACTATATTCACGCTGCGCATAAAAATAACCCACCTACTCTCACATAAGAAGCACAAAGTATTTTTTTGGAAAAGAATAACATCGAAACGAAATGTCCTCCGCCGAATAACACTAGCCATACACAGATAACATCGACTGTACCCTATCCTCAAAAATCATCATCCCTCCGATAAGGTATGGGCCGAACACCTGAAGCCCATTTTACGATTTTTTTCAGGAGAGCCATTTAAAGTTTTTGAATATATATATATATATATATATATATATATATATATATATATATATATATATATATGTATATATATATATATGTGATAAGTAACGAATGAGTTAAAATGAAGTACGTTCCTTGCAAACGTTAGGGGGGAGGGGTATTTCGATTGGTGTTCGTTTTTTAATGATTTAGAGAGGGGCGTAGAAATACCATTTAATAGAAATATCGTTTTGTTGAAAAATGGGACTTGACACAGTTTTGTTTTCCACCATCAATATTGGATTTCATTAACTTCCACCAATCAATAAATCTCTATGCGTGTCCTATCTGGGCTTAACCCAAATTTCCAAAGATTCCTTCGACCGTACACCATAAAGTCGAAAAAAATCTGCACCACAAGTGACCAAAAACTGCCAGTACAGCTTTTTAACCCTCCATGGCAATTATTCATACTGTGCATTTCCACATATTAATTCAATTACTAGTGCAATCATGAATCGGAATCGTGTACAAACAATTATAAAAAACAATGTTTATCTACAATAAGTGCTGAGTATTTTCTGATCAAGCAGGAATAAAAAATAAAGAAATGAAGAGAAGGTAGTGATAATGATAGTAGTGATAATAACGATATTGTGATAGTAACGAGATGGAAGTGGTAATAAGTTGATGATAATCTGTTGGTAGTAATCGGAGTGGTAACAGAACGGAACCGGTACGAGTGGAATATTAGCACTAATAGTAATGGGCTGTGAACGTATTGTCTTACTCGCTAGCCCCATCACGTATCCCTCGCGTCTGGCAACGCCAAATCATACGTAGTAAGCGGTGGCGGTGGCTAGAGCAGCTGCGAGGAACCACAAGGTGGAGCCTCTGGCAGTCACTTCCGCCTCTAGCCCCTTCATTCTCGCAGTTCCCTTGCCTACACCAACCATACCTTTGCTCCCGCCGAGCCCTCGATTTCGCCCACACCCACGCCCGATCCCTCGCTCCTGCCCACCCTCTCGTTTTCGCCCAAGCCCTCCCTCTCGCCCATGCCTTCGCCTCCGCTCTCGCCGCCGTCCTCTTCCTCGTCTTCGCTTTAACCTCCCTCTTGTCACCGTCCTCGTCCTTCTCGGCGACCTCACCCTCGCATCGCCCTAACCGTCGCAGTTGCCAAGTCCTCAGCTTCACTATCGCCTTCTCCCTCGACCTCTTCGTCCTTCGCACCCTTATCCACGCCCTCCATCTCGTCTTTGACCTCACTCTCCTCAACGTCCTGGCCCTCGTCGTAGTCGTTGCCGTCGCCCTCGTCGTCGTTCTCGCCGCCATCTTAGCCGACGTTCTACACATGGTCCTTACCCTTTCCTTCCCAATATCCTCCCCCCTGCCCCATATCTGCCCTCGTTGTCACCCACATCCGCATCCGGCGCAACCTACCCTCCATCTCTTCACTGCATTCGCTACTGCCGCCAATCGCCGCCGTTCCCGCCCCTAGGCAGAGCCCCGTCACCGCCACGCGCGCGAGGGCGGCGGGCTGCGGCGAGGGCGGCGGCGAGGGCGGCGCGAGGGCGGCGGCCCGAGGCGCGCGCGAGGCGCGCGAGGGCGGCGAGGCGGCGCGAGCGCGGCGAGGCGGCGCGAGCGCGCGAGGCGCGCGCGAGGGCGCGCCAGGGCGCCGCGAGGGCGGCGGCGAGGCGCGGCGAGCCGGCGGGCGGCGGCGAGGCGCGGCGAGCGCCCGGCGAGGCGGCGGCGAGGCGCGCGAGGGCGCCGCCGAGGCGGCGCGGAGGCGGCGGCGCGCGAGCGCGGCTCGGAGGGCGACGCGCGAGCGGCGCGCGAGGGCGGCGCGAGGGCGGGCGAGGGCGGCGGCGAAGGCGCGCGAGGCGGCGGCAAGGCGGGCGAGAGGCGGCGGCGAGGGCGCGGCGAGGCGCGGCGAGGCGCGGCAGGCCGCGGGAGGCGCGCGAGGGCGGCGAGAGGCGGGGCGTGGGCGCGACGAGGGCGGCGGCGAGGCGGCGGCGAGGCGGCGCGCAGGCGGCGCAGCGCGGCGAGGCCGGCGCGGCGGCGGCGGCGGCGCGACGGGGCGACGGCGCGCGCGGGGCGGCGTTTGGGCTGCGGCGGGGCGGCGGGGGCGGGGGCGGCGCAGGCGACGTCGTCGGCGAAAATCGCCGCCTTCCTCCGGGCGGTCGTTGAAGAGGCCCCTCAACGAGCCAGGACGATCGGCACTCGAGCCCCCGCAGCGGTAAAAAACGCGCCCCCCCCACCACACCACCCCTTCCCCTTCTCACAAACCCTTCCCCTCCGCACGCCGAGCAGTTGCTCGCGGCGTTGCCACCGCGCCGTTTCATTTGGGCGAAATTGGATTCTTGAGGCCCAGCGTTCTACGTTTGCTGTAAATAGGTACAATGGTGAAGATGTTGGTAATGATGGACCTCATAAATTGACCTAAAGTATCTGTTTCTAAAGGTATATTATCCGTTTGAAATTGCCGTTGAAATTGTATCGAAAATTCGATATACCCAGAGACGATTAACAGAACTGAGGTAAGTTCATGGTAGTGAATTATAAATTAACGCAAAATACTATAGTATTTCTAGGTGTTTTATGAAACTAATAATTATCAAACTTCATACATTTTTACATTCATTTAATGATCAAAATTTCAAAACTTTCAATTAACCTCACACTTACAAATATAAAGAAAAATTTATTTGTTGCCCTAAAACACCTAAATCAGTTTCTCTGCGTTTACTTTTTCTTTCTTCCGACTCATTTCCGACAGTTTTTTTTCGTGTGTCTATCTTTGAGAATGACATGTCACTATTTTAACGACTATTAACACGAAAACCATTTCTTCAAAACGGATAAGCGGCTACAGGCCGAGGAGCTTGAATGTTCTGAAGCCCAATATTCTCGGCAAACTGGACTCGTTAAGTCACAATTTTCAATAAAATTCTCAGCTAATTAAACCCCCTAATGAGGTCGCGACGTCGGAAATCCGACCCTTCCGGTAAAGGAAGATAGACATGCAGAATTTGGAACAAGAACCAAAGTTCAATATTGTCGACTGTGGTCTTCATGACACTGCTGTAATTTTATGAAGATGCCGAAGAAAAACGATTATCTAAAAACTACAAATTGAATATATACGAAAAATATATAAAACAAATAAATATAAAAAACCAAATACATTTTATTAATAATAAATTAACGATTAAAACATTTATTTTATGATAATACTATACAATAATTTCACCTTTTTGTGTTAGGGACAAGACTGTTATGTGTTCTCTTGCAGTCATGGCTTCCAGTAATCACATTTTCTAATCTTCAATGAGATTCACCATATTTTTATTGTGGTAACGTGGGCACATCCGTTCTTTCTTACACAATTATAAAATGTTGCTTGTGTATGTTGTGTTGAATGTTTGAATGTAACTGCTTCAATGGTTTCAATGTCGAAAAATTCTATTGGTTCTTTTCCTTTTAAATTATTTGCAAACTTTCTTACTGATTTCTTTCACTACTATGAATTCAATCACAACCATTGAAGCTATCTATTGCAAACAAAATGTGACAACGAACTTGTTTCACAGTAAACCTCGGAGTACCGTTAGAATTTAAAAAAAAATAAAAAATAAATATATTGGAAAAGCAAAATAAAAATTCAATGACCTGTAAAACGATGCCGATAGTCCTGAGGTTCTTAGCATCGAAGAAAGTTGCTGAGAAGCGAGGTCAGGGCAGAGCATGATAGGGTAGCAGCAGATGCCACTATCGGAAATCAATACTCCCAAATTCATAACTCCTCGAAAACAACGAACTTCACAAGAAGAATGACGGCTAATATCCTGGCTACAAGAAAGGAATTTGCGCTCAGACCCGATGATTGAAATCCTCAATGAAGATAACAGTATCCTCCTGCTCGGGAGGAAAAACAAATTCCTTGAAGAATAGCCTCGGCGGTATTCAAAAGAAATGCAATCAGAAGACAATCGACTAGTAAGCAAACCGTGATATTAAAGCCTGGCTACTGGAGAGCCTAGAAAGATGAATCTATCCGACATTCAATCTTTCTTCAATTAATCACTCACATTATTTCCCTTGAAGAAATCACTACTTTCTTCAATAACAAATAAATGTTAAGGTCACGTAAACTAACTACATAATAAAAGTCCAATGTGGCTGATTGTGAATTAATGGCACATATTTCAAAAGGTAATAAGGAATTTACAAACATTTGGAGGTTCAGCGGTATTCCACATAACAAATACCTTCTCAAAAATTGACAAATAAAAAACAATACAATTCAATTTACTACACACACGGGGGGAGATGGCCCAGGACACACCTCATGTCACTGCAGGGCCTCTAACGGGAGGTTCTAGATTTGAGAGCCGTCAGTGGCAGGATTTTCGACACTAGCTAAATAGATAAGTAGAATTTAGTTGCTGTCTGGAGGAGAATCCTGATCGGTAGTTTTTCGTTGATTCTCTGATCAAACCACCAGGCGAATGCTGGAGCAGTATCCTAACAAATGGACCACGCACATCGCGCGACCTTTCCTTCCTCTTTCTTGCATCCTCACCCCCTACATGCACATACACATATATGCATTACACTTCCACATGTGTCGGGAGCTCAGAGCTTGACCCTGAGGCGGTTGTCCTTTGCTGGGAGATACTTTGTCAGGGAAACCTCACTAGACGACAGAAAGGTCGGCGCCGGATCTCGCCATAAACCGGGGGAAGATCACTGCCACCTCACGAGGAAGAAATATGCACTATACTTACGGGATAAATTGCCTTAGTTGTTGGCGCACTCGAAATCACTAATCAATCAATTGATTACATTGCGTGTCCCGTTTCTAGACAAATGCCCTTTCGCGTCACGCTGACTGAGATTGCGATCATTCATCATAAAAACTGATTTAGAAAGGTTGGTATCAGTGCTGCTATACAAAAAATGATACATGAAAGATAATAAAATTCAACTGATTACCACATATCCACTTTCTAAATAAGAGCCCTTTCCTGTCAAGCTGCCTGAGAATGAGTGTATTCATACTACCGTATTCTCCATCATATACGGAAATTGTAAATTATTTCACGGCGGGTTGCTGCTTTCTCAAAATTGGTACAAATAGATAGTAAACTTCCATTTATTACACGATGTATTCACTTTCTAAACAAACACACTTTCCCGTCACGCTGACATGACATTGCGAGTGTCCATATTATCCTATTCTCCATCATAGAAACTGAATTAGAAAGGTTGTAAACGGTGCTGCTATCTCAAAATAGATACATGAAAGACAGTAAAATTCAACTTGTTACCACATATCAACATTCTAAATAAGTGCCCTTTCCTGTCATGCTGACTTGACATTGCGAGTGTCCATATTACCCTATTCTCCACCATAGAAACTGATTTAGAAAAGTTGGAATATGTGCTGCTATCTCAAAATTGATACATTAAGACTTTAAACTGATTACCACACATTCTCTTTCTAAATAAGTGCCCTTTCCTATCATGCTGACTGAGATTGCGAGTGAGATTGAATCAATTTCTGTGATGGAGAATAGGGTAATATGATATAGGGCATATTACCCTATTCTCCATCACAGAAATTGATTTAGAAAGGTTGGTACGAGTGGCGCGCGGGCCCGGGAGCAACGCTCTCCCGGGCGCCAGTCGGAGCTCGTCTGAGAGCGAGGGCGGAGGACGCCGCGCCGCGGCTGGTTAGCGCCGCGCAGCTGAGGCTGTCACACGTCGCGGCCGCCGCCGTCTCTTCTAGGACAAGACGCAGCCTAATGGAAGCTCTGTCTGCCCCTTCGCTCCACGGGAAAATTGTGTTCACTTCACGGAACGTCAATATCCGATGCCCAATTTCACATCTTCTGCGAAGCTTGGAAAGAAAATTATACAAAACCCGCCCGTACATTACAATTAGCATTAAAACACGACATCACCCACCAGCTCCTCTGAATTTCTTAGAGAAATATTATCCTGAGAACATACACTACTAAAGTAACTTCTCTTCAACGTAATAATTAACATCCCAAGAAAATAGTGCAGTGCCTGAATATAAATTTCTATGAGTAACACTGTGAAGCTTCATAGATGACGCACGGTCCATGATACAGTAAGTTCTTGTTCTCCTCTTAAAAGCACATATTCATTTCAAACATTTTTTCAAAACCAAGAAAGCACTAGAAACATATAGTTTATTTCTTTTTTTGTTATATAAGATCGCATCAATATTTGGGTTATTAGCGACCACTATTGCATTTAACGGTATGGCAACTGTGAAGATGACATGATATGGCGATGGTAGGGGGTGAAAAGACGAACACAAATACAGCCATGCCCGAGGAGGGACTCGAATCCGCGATCCTTCGATCCGAGATCGCTACGGCACTACTGCCTAAACGATCTCGGCCATCCGGACCGGCAAGCATATCGTTGATATTGCATTTTTCTTACATTAAACTATTACTACGAAAACATGTCTTCTCCACTTCAGTTACCTCACATTCATAAATCACTCTTTACCATCCTGGTATGAAATAAAACGAACAAAGTGTCGCATCAATTTCCCGCAAACAGGAAAAAGAACAACAGGTTTCTCCGCACGCACGGGAATCATCTCGTGCCGGGGCGCTGCAAGTCACTCCGCGAGGCAGCGTGGGCGGCAGCGCTCGCATCCAATTTCGCTGCCCATCAACAGCCCCGTCTGCCGAAGGGACGGGGCGGCGCGGAGCCCGCGCGGCTCGCGTGTCGGCGACCATGAGCGCGCGCTGGCGGCGGCGCAGG
>BOPP01000063.1:2852554-2900654 GCA_017312745.1 Gryllus bimaculatus
AGAGCCGGGGGGGGGGGATGCAACGTCCTCGGGAGCGGCGCGAGCGCCGGGGCCGGTGGGGACAACGATCTGCCGAGGATGGTGTGATCGCCGGTCGGCAACAGCGATGCAGTTAGGGAGGGGGTCTGGATGAGGAGAGGGGGTAGCGTGCAGTGCAAGAGAGAGAACGGAGAATGTGCAAGAGTGATGCAGTGGGGTGAGACGCTGCGAGCGGGCTGTGGAGCAGTTGTAGGACAGCAGAGTCCGACGAGAAGGTAGAGGCTACACAAATGGAATGTTCGCAAAAAGTTGCAGTTCCTGTTCACTAGTTCGTATTACATTTCCAGACCAGTAATGCGCGCGATTCGCGAAATCGGGAGAGGTTTAAACAAACGAAAGATGACACTGGAGTTGAATAGAAGCTTGAGACGATGCTCCACAGCATTTCAACAATAGCAAGAATGGAGCAGATGCAGATGAGTAGAGAGAGAAGCACAAAAGAACGTTATAAACGCTTCCGTTTTTCTGCATCAGTTCATATTACATTGCTAGTTCATTACCAAAATCCTGAAATGTTTAAATAAGGGTAAGGCACTATTTGAGAAGAAATATAACTTCAAGGAAATCATTGCAATCAACAATAGTTAGGAATTTATGTTTATTTGAAAGAACAATGAGTATGGATACATCGTGGAAAATTATAGGGGTAAACGAATATGTCTAAAAATTATTCAGCAAAAAGATGGTGAAATTGTGTATATACTATGAAAGACACACCCAAAGATAAATAGTAAAAAATACGCGAACTGTACGCAAAGGTGCTAGCATGATTTGAAGCAAACAGCAACAGAGTTACCTTTTGTTCAGACGTGTGGAGATAAGAAAATAATTTTATGATAATTATGTATATATATATATATATATATATATATATATATATATATATATATATATATATATTGTTAAAAAACTATGTTAATCACTTATTAGATGTGTGGCAGGAGTGAAGTGTGTTCGTTAAACCAAATTTCGAAAAACAATTTTCCTCCCCCTGAATATCCCTCTCTCACAGTCTAGTCAAAGACACAAGGCCTGCTAAATCACACAATCAATGCATTTCCAGTTTTCAGGTAATTCTAGTGCCATTTCTTTTCGCTCACCCTTAGTAGCCTTCCTTGTAGCTCCATAATATAGCACAGTGGACCAAAATATTTGTTAAATTAGGAAGACGCAATGAAGAAATGTGTGCCTTCAGGAAATTGTAAGCTTACCGACCTCAGTACGTTAACTTTGCTTTTATTTTACGTCCGTACTTCCAAAAAAGGTCAAAATGTTGCAAATTATATTTGAAATTGTTTATTAGTATGTAATTTTTCATTATTTCCAAGTTTTTGCCATCCCCCACTCTAACTCATGATACCATGTCCATTTCAGAGTATCGATTTCTAGTCTTTTGAATAATGCTTTAACTTAATATTGTATTGCACTATTTTCACGATGGTAAATAACGCGAAATATATGACGGGGAGAGAGACGAATGTTGTAACCAACGTGGAATGAAAGATGGGTTAAGTAAAAGGTTCTCGAGGTAATCCGCCGGGACCCAGCAAATTCCTGGTATACAGTTTGAGTCTCGGAAAGATAGCGCCTGGCCGCTTCGCTACGGGTGGCTCGCCTGTTAAGTAGATGTCACGTCATTCTTGTTTGTTTTTTCCCCCGTTGCATCTCAATCCCGCTAAAATGGGACCCATCTCTCTGCCGTCGTGTTGAACGAGCCCGTACCTCACCGTCGGCCAGCGCACGTGCGCCCAGGGGATATCACGCTGCGATTACGTCGAACAGACGCTACCCAAAGAGGCGACGCGACGCGACGCGACGCGACGCGACGCGACGCGGCGCGATGCGATGCGATGCGATGCGATGCGATGCGCCCTGTTTTTGCGCTGTACAACGTGACCCCTGTAATGCAGAAAAATTGCTTCTTTATCCGACGTACGGGTTAACTCTAGTTCTCGCGAATATCGGACTTTATTTAGCCAACATGTTTGCAATACAATTTATTTAGGGGATTTAGATTTTCTATTTAGATGATGTTGGACTCAGATCAAGTTAGATAGTCTTCAATGATTAAATGTTTTTTAAAGATTGGGACCTCAATTACTTCCATTTTTGATTTTCTACCTCTCATTGTTTGGCAAGTCCTGTTGTTCTTTCTCGTTACACAACGATAAGTAGGTAAAACTTAAATTTTCGTAATTTCTATTCTTAAATAGCTTATGAAAGTTGTAAATGAGGTATCCAGATTATACAATTTTAATAAAATTAAACGCATAAAGGTACCTGTATGTATGGTATATATATTTGAAAAAATAATATCAGCAAAAATAATATACTCTTTAACATTTTTTGACTCATTCCACTAATTTCAATAGGTAATCGCTTCTTAAAATAAGTACAAAACTCCAGAGAACAAAAGAGGAAAATACCCCAAACCCGACACCAGTTCCTAAAGCGAGACACGCTTCTCTGCAAAGATCTGTTGCGTATTGGAAACGTACTAAAATTGTAGTTATTTGCAAGACAGCAGCTCAGTCAAGTAGAAGTGCCTTAACCTTACTTGTTGCCGGACAGTTTGTCATTAACACAAACAGTGAAAAGCAAAGATTTTTCAAGCGCTCATTCTCAGTTGCCTGATTTCAGTTATTTATCAGTAAGTCTTCCAACCTTTCATTATTTTGAAGGGTACATTACAATCTGTAGATGTTGGACAATGTAATTTATTTTACTTGCTTTGTAAAAATATTACTACCATTTGGACTATAAACACGCTGGTGCCTAACCCATGTCCCTCAAAGGTTCCTAACGTGGGGCTCTAATTTTTCGTCTGGTAAAATAAAAGCAATTTCAGTTTCTTTCACTCCTTCTAACTTAGGAGGCTAATAAAAAGCAAGAGCCTACTCTAGAGACTATCAGTTCGAGAGGGCAGGGAGAAGAAAGAGGTCAAGAAACAATTTGAGAATTGAATCCCAAATAAATCGAAAAGAGAAAGATTTAAGGAAATTCTGAAGTTAAACAAAAAGCAAAAGTAAGATTCCATCTCCGGCAAGAAATCGAACATGTTCTCTGTCTCTTCCGATTTGGAAGTTCTGTCAGGGATATCTTCCGACCCAGGTTAAGAATATGCAGAGTGCGTGGGGCTCACTTTAAAACATCTTTTTTTAAACTCCACAAAATGTAATGTTTACGAAAAAAATATTTTATTCTTGAACTACTTAGTCAATAATTTTAAGAAGAATACACAATTTGTATACCAAACTAAAGTATGCATTGCATATATTTTGAATAAATTGTGCAGAAAATAGAATTTAAAAATATTTGAAAACAAATTGGGGCCCGGTCTTGAGTACTTTCCTCTATGTACGAGAATGTTTCTACTGCTAAGGCCGAATACATTTCATATAATGGTTTCTAGTATTAGTCCAGGAATTTAGGTTTAGTTTAGCTTAGCCCAGGCATCCACACCTTTCACGGTTTACTTTTGGGTTATTTCTGTTTTTCTTCTATCATTTTCCAATTTTAAGCATATGAAAATACATCATCGAGGATGTGTAGTCATTGACTGAATGATTATTTCATATCTTCTGGTGCGTCAACTGTGTTGGCAAATATTCCCATAAGTGTAGTGCGTATCGTATATCACTGGATATGGTGGTGTTCTTCCCCCGGCGAATGATGAGATTTGGCGCCGACCTCCACGTCGGCTTGCCGGGTATTCCACATCCACGTATCTCCCCCAGCAAGGCACTGGCCGGCCGATACAAACTCTAAGTTTGATCTCCTGACACGCATGGTAGTGTAGTGCACGTAAATGTGTGTGTGTAAGGGGCGAGGGTAGGCGAAGGAAAAAAAAGGAAATCTCCAGCTCCTGCATTCGTCTGGAATCGAACGGAGAAACCACGGAAAACTCCAGTATCAATCAGAGCAGCCGGCTGCTAGATGGTTCCTCCCGATAGCGGTTGAATTCAACCCAACTCTCTTAACTAGTATCGGACATTCAGGTAAGTTTGGACTGAACTGAAACTTTCTTCGACGCGGAAGGCACCCAGAGTTCTGCAACGTAGCAAAAAGCACTTAAGAAAAGGTATGTCTGTTTTAATTCAAACAGAAGGTACGCGTCAAAATGTATGGAAAATGTTCCTCTTGTCTGCTGTATTTCATCGCGAGGTATCTACATGCACGGATAATTCTTTGTTTTTCACAGCTCTAGCTATGAATATCAACACTTCAGATATATAACATTGTTGGACTTTGGTCCATTGAAGACGGCAGGCGTGATTTCTTGATAAGACTGTACAAACAAGACATATTTAGAGAAGCTTCGTTCATCAGTTAGGTAAGCTGTCAATTTGATAGCTTTTGGGCGTTTAAGGTAGAATATGCAATAAAACGGCTTAGGTTTAATGAAAATATTAAAAAACCACACATAATATATACTTCATAAAAACATTAAAAGTTGCTATATCCCAGACACCTACATTACACCTTCATTGTTTGAAAGAAAACAATACTTAAATACAACGTAAAAATCACGGTTTCTGTTAAACCACCCAGGGACGGCAGAGGCTCTTGGAAAAATATTTTTTAATTTTTCCAGTAGTTGCCGGTTGATAGAACTCGACATTGTCACTGTGATGAATGTTCCAAAATTGATTGATGCTGAAGGCACAGATTCCAAATTAACTCGGCGAACTTTCATGATATCGGAAACTGTAAATCAATGTTATGAAGTTTACCTAATATCGAAATGTAAAGCGCATAGAAGGAAACACCGAGTAGACAAAGGAATATATCAGATTGCGCATTTAAACAAAGTGATATGTTAACCTAGTTAAATTCAAATATCTCAATCTAAAGTAAAAATGATTGTACAGACACTAAACCATAATGATTAAAGCGGTGGCATTTGACACTCCATTAAAGGCGTTGTGTGTTATTCTAATGTTCTTTAAAGTAATAAATTCATAAAAAACTAAGATATTTTAGAAAGGCTAAATTAAATCATACAACTGACAAAACGAT
Source organism: Gryllus bimaculatus (assembly GCA_017312745.1). Taxonomy (NCBI): domain Eukaryota; kingdom Metazoa; phylum Arthropoda; class Insecta; order Orthoptera; family Gryllidae; genus Gryllus; species Gryllus bimaculatus. The sequence continues at coordinate 2,857,613 of BOPP01000063.1, forward strand.
GCCACATGAATTATGATGAGCCTGAAATGTGTAATTTATAAATATACCATGCAAAATGTGACAAAAGATAAAAGAAAAAAGAGACTAAGAGAAGAGTAATGACAAAACGGTAAAGAGAAAAGAAGAAAACCAGGGGTGGAAGAATATACGAATGCAAGAGAGAAAGAGAAAAATAATGAGAAATGAGGAGAAATAGAAAGATAAGATATTAAATAAAGAAGTAAAACAGAGAGGGAGAGAATTAAAAAGAGAGGAAATACAGGAAAATAGATGGAAGAGACAAGAGAGTGAGAAGATAAGTGAGAAGGCTAAAGGAAGTAGTTTGAAGTTTGATAGAGGTAGTTAGATAAATTAATTTATAATTGTGTGTTTTCCGGGCGCATCAATTGCTGGAGTCATTATCATCTTAAGTGTAGTGCATGATTATCCCGGGAGGTGACGCCGTCTCTCCCCCGCTGGAATGTATGATCCGACGCCAACCTACACGTTGGCATGCGGAGTTTCCGCTGCTCCAGGTATCTCCCACAGGGAGCACCACCCCAGCCAGGGCAAGATAGAAACACCCGACTGGTCTGTCGACATACGTGGTAATGAAGTGTTAATAAGTGTTAAGTATACGTCTCTGTGGTCTGAGGAGAAGATAAGGATGAAAAAGAAAAGGTCGCTTGCCGTTCGTGGTTCGGTTAAGATCATGCTCTCGCATTGGCGTGCCATTTATCGGAGAAACCAAGGAAAACTACCGAACATAACCACTGGCTACTAGAATTCTACCCCAGTTAGCGTCTATATTTGACTCTGGAATCTAGCTAGTGTTGAAATGGCGCCGCCATCGGCAGAGGTGCAGAGGTGCAGAGGTGCAGAGGTGCACAGGTGTAGAGGTGCAGAGGTAAAGAGGTACAGAGATATAGAGAGTGCGAGAGAGCGGGAGACAGAGACAGAACGACCGTACGATTGAAAGAGAGCTCGACACCAGCACTCCGCCGATTCCGGAGCGTGCGCCGCCTGCCCAAGCAACGGGCCCCCGGAGCATGCACGCGGCGCGGCGCCCGGCGTCCAGCGCCTGCCCGGCGGCGGCGGCGTCCGAAGACCGGCGCATCTGCTTTAGACGCCCCCCGCCGCGCCGAGCTGCGACGCGCCGCGGCGATCGAAGTTTTAGAGTAATACCCGTCACGGCTGCGCGCCCATTCCGGCCCATCCCTTCTCGACCCGACCCGGCCCGGCCAGACTCACCCGAACACCGGAATGCTTGATTAAATCACGTTTTTCCCTAATCCTCTCCGATTCGGCCGCTGCTTCCTCGGCGGCAAAGGTGCTGACAAATTCCGATAAAATCTTGCTCCGTCCACGCTTTCTGCGCGGGCATGCGGGCTTAAATCGGCACGAAAATCATGTTATGAATTTTCCTTTCGATCGAATAAGGAGGTCCGAGAAAGGCGCTAAATGTCGTGAGATATTCCATCGTGAGGTATTCCATCGCAGGCCCTCACGCACCAAGAAATAAAAACCAGTATATAATGGTGTAACAACATTTTTTCCATACTCTCAAAGCTTTGAAACTGGGTGAGTTAAGTGAAAAGGTGTGGAAAATGTAAAGACCTCTTATGTTACTTGGTACTATGAACAACCTTACATAAAAATGCGTAAATTATTGAGAATAAATTCCTTCATGTGATTCAAATATATGTGAATATATTACACATTCTATGAAGCCACATATTACTCTCTACAGTTTACAATTTTAATACATGCGCAAACTGCTGAGGGAAATGTTATATTGACTATGTAACTCTCATAATATAGTTTCCATCGACGCGAAGGTTGAAATTTTGCAGAGCAGAGAAACCAGAGAGGACTCATGCTTGCGGTGTAGGGGAAGACGGGGTTACACTGTACAGCGAGGCAACGCGTACACTTCATTTTTCGGTTACGTTTAGAAGATAAATGCGTCTGATCGGTGTCAGTAGAGGACGTCATGTGGTAAGTAAATTCTCCCAACAATATATCCTAGGCCGCTACTGAATCTACGTACGAACGCCCTCTGCTAGCCTACTATACGAACGCCCTGTACTGGCCACAGCTTGTCTAAACGGTGAGACAGGCTATGTGACTGATTCCCACGTATCAGTTGCAAGGAACTATTGGAATAATTTCCCACAATATCATCATGACAAGTGCTCACACAGTAAATTTACAACTATAACTACAGAAAGGAAGCTTGTATGAATATGCAGCAACCTATCGACCTATGTTGTAATCAAGCTGCAAGGCTTATGAACGTAACTTCCAGTTTTGAGTGGATAAATGAGGTTCCTATGTGATTAAGAAGATTAGAGCAGGCATGCCACGGTCGTGCGCAAGATAACTAGTTTTCTAGAGTTTGCGTGCACTGAGTCATGAAGGAACAAATAACTGTTCTCATACAGTCTTTGGAGAATTTATTTCACAATTATTGCTTCCTAAGATGAGTTAATTCACATTTAACTTAACTAAAGAAAAACATGTATCTATTAATTGAAATGTATCAGTAATATTAGAAACTGTCAATTGAGAGTGATATTAAAGATTTTGTATTGAAAGTAACTTGATTTTGTAATTTTGTTAATAACAGAGTGATTTAATGAAACAACACCAAACAAAAACAAGCAAAAAATTGGTCATTTAAACATATTCCTGTCCTTTGGAAGAAGTTTTTATAAAAAGTAGATTTTAAAAAGAAAATAAAAATGAAGTATTGTTCCTAATAAGTATTAAAGTATATAGATAAAATTCAAATCCCTGTTTTTTGTCAGAAAACCTCAAGCAAAAATATTTTCATATAAAGCCACCATTCTTCGTTATAAGTCTAACACATTTCATGCTTCAACTTGCACGTGTACACCCCTTCCTGAATTTGGAGGGGAAGTGAGAGCGGAGTCAGGGGAAGTTGCCTGGGCTCCCAGAAGCGCAACCCAGTTCCATCCCAACCAACCCAAGTAGTTCGTGCGTACACCTTTTCTCATGCCTTGATTAGAAGCCTGAACTGGGGTTCGTGAATAGAATAGAATACTTATTTTGATACTAACGAATACATCGAATTTTTTGTGGTAGCATTTTCTAAATAGTTACTACAAATATACACAACAAATGTTATAATATTTACATATTACTTAATACAATTTTACAATATTAATGTATTAACCCAATCAGATTAAATTTGACCTAATAAAAAATAACAATAATAACTTAAAAAAATATATTTCAATTGTAACATATTCTAAAAAATAAAATTTATTGAGTCAAATCTTAAAATTTTTGACATTCTGAGGGAAAGTCTCTAGCATTGTGGCAGTAATTCATTCCAATTTTGTATTCTTCTGTTTACAAATGAAAATTTACCTACATATCTTCTGTTTTCTTTGCCTAATTTTGAGGCTATTATCCTTCCGCGCGACGAATGTTGGTTTTGATAACCTTGCCTGCACTTTCCTCCATGGACGATCACCTCTTATTGATTTGAATAACGCACAAAGACGCGATTTCTCTCTACCGTTTTCCAATGGTTCCCGCGGTATAAATTAAGAATTAGAAAAACTTTTCCAACCAAATTTTGTACTATATTTTTGTACTTTTTCGAGTTATTTCATTTGCCCTAAACGATATGGGTCACAACGTATGCAACCATATTCCAATATCGGTCGTACAAGAGATGTGTACCGTAATTTCCATGATTTTTCCACTTTCTTTTCGAAGTACTCTAATCACAAATTATAAAGCCTTCAAGCGTTTTAACTACATAATTCCACATCACTACATAATGAACTACCTACGGCAGCGTCTTCCTGAATTACCGCGAAGTGAATATGGTCTCCCGCCATCTTAGCCAGCGCAGCAGGAAGAAAATGGCCGGCTGGTATGCCATTGGAGTTAATGGGAACTGGGGCGCGATCAGGACCTCTCAACGTCGCGTCGCACCCAATCGTGTCCTTTGTCCTGCCTCCGGCCTCACGCCTCCTCTACCGTTCACTGTCCAGCTCACCCACTCTTTCTGCGGCTGGGCTGGCTAATATCTTCTAGTCAGCCTAATACATCTTTATACAAGTCACACCTCTGATTGATTTATTTAGTAGCTGTACACTCAATAAATTATCGCCTGTTCTAAAGAAAGGGATATTAATAACGTGCTTCGACTTTTATTACACCTATGAAGTGACCTCTATGAATTATGAAATTTACAAATACACTTTACATCTGACTACTTATCACAAGAGTAATTATCGGAAGTCAAACGAGGAAGATCAAGAGAAGAGTTGGGAGAAGAGACGATAGCCTCCCATTCGTCGTAGGATCCGAACAAAAACTAGCTTGTTCCAGCACCGCATGGGAGGGTCTGCCGGCTGGTGAGCACGCCCCCGCTCGTACACAAGTAGTTTGTCGGGGCTGGCGCGCGGCCACGGCGCAGCTCTCACCCTTTCGTCTGCGCCGGAGCTGGCTCAGCGACCCAGCGGCCGCAGCTGGCAGCCCTGACCCCGGCCGCGAGCCTCGCATTCTCTGGCGGATGAGCATTAACGTTTCGCATCGATAGTTAAAATAATCTTGTGAGAGTCCACTCAATTTAATTATGATGTGGTTATATAAAGAGGTGAATTTACAGAGAAGCTCGCCCAGCCTTTAAGACACAAGCAAATGATTTGAGTTGTACTGAAATTTACAAAGTAAGTTTTGCCCCGAATACTAAAAAAAGTACTAAACCTATGTTATGACAATAGAAATAGAATTTAAGAGCGCTCGACGATGTTTATGAGTATAGAGATTGAATTGAGCTCAGAGTACGATTTGCCATTCACTGCTTTGCCCTGTAAGGGGGGACCTAGCTTTCGGTGGCGGCTTTTCGATAGCAGCAACATACTAGCTCGAAATTAGCAACGGTTTCGAAGAAAATTGTAGCGGCGGCTGTGACCGGATGTTTTCCGTGGTTTCTCCGATCAACACCAGGAGAATGCCTGAGCAGTGCCCTAACAAACGGGCCACGGACCGAGCGCGATCTTTCCTTTCTTTTCCTTGCCCTCTTCTCTTCCCATAATTAATCGTCGACGACCACGCACTACACTTCCACGCTTGTCGGAAAACTAGTCGGGAGCTCACTGCTTGCCCGGCTGAGGCGGTATCCCGATGGGGGAGATACCTAGAAGTGTAATTTTTCACAGAGGTGTAAGTCGGAGCCAAACCTCACCAACCAGTGTGTGAGGAAGTTCGCCAACTCCCGCGCTAAAACATTCACTTCACTGACAGAGCTAACGAATATAGCAGTTGGCGAGTCAAGAAATATCAATCAATCAATAAACGATAGAGAGGACTGATGGAAGAGATGACACCTGTAAAGCGGAACTTGCAGAAACACCGCCACCCGAACTCCCAGTACCGTAACGTGAGCCGGATGTGCACGAGAGAGTCTGCCGGCTGGTGTGCACGGCTCCGCGCGTGCAGTTTGCGGGGGCTGGCGCGCGGCCACGGCCGCGGCCTCGCCGCTCCCAGCCTTTCGCCCGGCGCCAGCGCTGGCTCAGCGACCCAGCGACCGCAGCTGGCGGCCCAGAGACCCGGCCCTCGCCCTCGCCCTCGCCCTCGCCCTCGCCGCCGCCCTCGCCGCCGCCCTCGCCGCCGCCCGACCGGCGACAACTTACGCAGTATCTCCCGCGCGACGCGGACACGCCCCAACTTGGGAGAATAATGGTTGTCTCCTTCCGCGGCCATTTCGCCCCATCTCCCGCAGAGCTTGAACTTGGGGCCGCTGTGTCTTGCTCCTGTTCTTTCACGTGCGGTGACCTGTGAATAAAATGAATTAAACCTTTTTTTGTCTGTTGTATGATGTGATACGTAGTACTGGAAATTTTGCTTGCTTTCGTTCTTAACATATTTCGTGCTCATTAAAAATGTTTTCCCACTTTCTTCAAATAAAATGTAAATTGAAGATCTCAATTTTTGTATTTATACATTTCAGAAAAATAATATACTTTCATGAAATGGTATTCTGTGAATGATTAAACTTACTATCAATTAAGAATTCAAACTTAAATTTTAATTTCACTAATGAACTGATCTAAAACGAGGTCCAAATTCATAAAATCAAAAAAAAATTAAACGATGGCTCTGAAGCCTTTTGAATTTTTTTTCGTGTAGTCCGATGTGTTAAAGTATTATAAAATATAATGTCCATTCGAGTAAGAATCATAGTACGTTTTACAACTCACTGCATCCATCCTTGGCGGTAATGTTTGTTTCCAGGTTTTCACAGCTCCTTCAGAGTCAAATATTTAAATAAACACATTTTGAATGTCAAACAAAACAAAAGGTTCCAAATTTAACTTGAACAACAGCAGTTCTCTTCAACAATATCTCCCTCTACAGAAATCTTCCTTCGGAGCTATTTTTATGACACGCGTGCTCTCCATTCCCTCCCGGGTGTCGCGCCTGTTTCACGAATAAAGAAAGAAGCCGGCTTCTTTTGTCGATACGACAACTCTTCTTTTTTTCTCTCCTTCACATCCGAGCGCTTTCTCTTTTAAAAATGTGATTCAATTACTCACGACTGCGTTGCCCAGAAATAAAGACGGCGGCGCGGCCCGGACAGCGCCGGGGACAGACGCGTGAGCGGCCTTTGATAACGAAGGCGGCGGCGGCGTTCGCCGGCTGCAGAAAGGGCGCCGCCTCTACTGCTTCTGTCGCGGATGAGCACACCGCGTGAAATGTCTGCTCAGCGACGAGCCGGCACACGGAGCGGCGCCCCTTGACAACCCCCGCCTCGCTCTTCCCCCCCCTCCACGAGCTGCCATTCCGAAGCGAATCACGCCGCTCAGCGACGATGAGGAATCTTCTGTATCGACGAGATATTCTATCTATCGACAACTTGTGTTCTCTTCCCAATAGGGCCAATGCTTTGTTGATGAGATGTGTGACAAAGTACAGAGAATAATAATAATAATAATAATAATGATAATAATGATAATGATAATAATAATGATAATGATAATGATAATAATGATAATAATAATGATAATGATAATAATAATAATGATAATGATAATAATAATAATGATAATGATAATAATAATAATAATAATAATAATAATAATAATAATAATAATAATAATAATAATAATAATAATAATAATAATAATAATAATAATAATAATAATAATAATAGTCGATATGATGACCGAGATCTCTAAGGCAGTACGGCAGTGGCGGACTCGGACCAAAGGATCTTGGGTTCGAGCCCCACATCGGACATTATTGTGGGCGTATGAATTGTTCGTGTGTGTTTATTTCAATATTCATCATCATAATTTCATCCCACCCAGGGCTAACCACCATAGGCTATAGAAAAAGTAACGCCCGCCTACCCCGATAATCAAGCCTGAGTCCCAGTGGGATGCACGTATCGCAGGGCCGCATTACGGCTGATTCGCAAAACTAAGAAAAAGATTGATAATGATGACGATGAATGTTAAAGAGAAAGATAAAAAAAGAGTAACCGCGGTGAAATCCCACCTCCTGAGGATAAGGTAGCACGTATTTAATTATATTAATTACACATCGTTATTCACTTATTCGCTCTCATTGCAAAACTCTTCACTCGGTGACCAAGAAGAATTGTTTGCTGTTATTTGCAAGTATTTTTTCGTTCGGCATTTATAAAAAATAGTCTACATCAGCAGGGTCTTGTTTTTATTTTTTCCTGAGCTCATGATGGCGATGACTCCTCATGATATGTCCAGAAGACAAAATGAGGGGATACATTTCAGTAAAACGAAAGTGAAAGCATAAACCAGGGGAAGGGGAAGAACTGGGAGAAAAACTGCATTTAATGTAGTACTTGAAAACCCCTGCTCTCTCCCTCTTAGATCAGACCAGCCCATCTTGCTTCAAACGAGTGGTTGCGCTCGAGCTGGCTTCGAGCTGTTTTTTGGCACAGTGGTTATAAACAACTTTCACACACAGTACAATTAGGTATGTTCAAGTATTACATACTGACCACTCTGGGATCCTCTCCAATAATACAACAGTGCAGAACGGATTCTGTTTTTATTTATTTGAAAGCTATTTTATACACACTTTACAGTAGGAATGTAAGATTTATGGGCTTGGTTTAAGATTGTCTAAATTTGTCCTTGGGCTGGATCGGAGTATGGTTCGTAGAAGTTCACAAGTTTTGCCCAGATGAAATATGATCTGGGCTGAAAAATTAGAACGTTTTGAGTAGACCCTATGTGAAATGCTGGAAAAGTCTTGAAATATTGTTGGTAAATTGAGGTATTTATCAATTTGATTATTTGAAGCATACCAAAGAGCAATTACAGAAGTTCTTAAGAATCTATTTCAGAAAGCCCTATCACGCATGCCTCCCTTTAAAGGGTCTACGGACTGAGCAGCCGGGGCAACGCTGAATCAGGTTAGTCGAAGCAGCCACACGGCGAGTGTAGTTACAATTTAGAAAACAAAAAAAAGATTAAAAACCAGGGGAAAATATTACCTGCTATACCTGCATGAAAAGGAATAAGACAAGGGGATTCATTGAGACTATTGTTATTTAATGTAATAATGAATAGTATTATAAAACAACTAAAAACAAAAAAGGTGTAGTATGGGAAAATATAATATAAATATCATTTGTTACGCAGAAGACACATTGTTAATAGCAGAAAATGAAAAATGACTTACAAAGATTACTGAATGAATTATGTATAATTTATAAGAACTTTAATTTACAAATACCTATCCAGAAGACGAAAGCTATAACAATTGCTAAGAATCCGATTAGGTGTAAATTGGTAGTGGATATTCAAATAATAGAACAAAATCTACAGATGAAGTATTTGGGAATAACTTTATCAAGCTCAGTACAAACGGAGAAAGAAATCAAAGAGCAAATAGTAATGAGTAATAGGATCGTTGGATGTCTCAACTACTCAATATGGTATAATAAACATCTAAAACAGGACTCGAAGAATATATTAATATATTAATCAATAATTAGACCAATATTAACATATGCAGGAGAAACAAGAAGCAAAACAAAACGCACCCAACAACAACTTGAGGTCGCCGAAATGAGAGTTCTGAGAAAAATTAAAATTACACTCTACTGGATAAGGAAAGAAACAGAAACATCAGGGAAGAGTGCAAAGTTAAGCCCAGACCGGAATGGGTAGCAGACCGATGAAAGGACTGAAACGATCATATTGAGAGAATGGAGGAGAAAATAATCATGAGGATTACTAGGGATGAAAAGCCGAGGGCAAGAAGAGAAGTTGGCAGACCAAGGAGAAGGAGAAGAGGGAAAGACTCGTTATAATTCTTAGAGGGGAACACGTCTCAGACTTTTTAAGAAGAAGTAGAAGAAGGACAAGAAGAAGAAGATAAGCGAATGACCTTCAGAACGATTTGAATCACGCGCCGTGTGTAGTGGACTCGATAAGATGTTCACTGAAAGGGGAAGCTGCGAATCGGGAGCAACAAACGCGTTGGTATTTTATTGTCCCTTTCTTAATTACACAGACTGTTTAATATTAATTTGCGTGTAAGCAAAAAATATACAAATTTCATTAGATATTGAAGCACTGTACCTTTTTTAAAATGTTTAAACCGACTAAGACAGTAAAAAATACAAATAAATTAAATTTGTACAATTATTTTCATCCAAAATAAATTTTCATTGTTTACTACCCAATCATCCACGCAAAACGTGGCTTTTGTAGTCTTGTTTTAACGTATTAATGCCTTGCACTGTTTAAAATAAAATCCCTTCAAACATTAAAAAACTACATGTCTAATTTGAATGAAAATATATTTTTCCACAACAAAGAATTTCAAATTTTACAGAAGTACCAGTGAAGAGTTTGCTCGTAGATTTACTAAAAATATTTTAGGTTAATGACAGTCTGCAAATATACAACTTTTCACTGCTTTGTGATCTGACTTTTATGATGTATTCAGTGAAAGAATTTCATTATCGTTATTAATGGTCTTCGTAATTAATTTCGTTCGTAATTAATAAAAATAATTTCAAATCACTATTCCTGATATATTGTTTTCAAGTTAAATTTCCGCTGTCTTATGTCGTTGCGCACACTGCTCCTTACGAGGGCCGAAAAGCGAAAGAGAATTCGCGTTGCCCGTGTCATGCGTTTCGAAGCCGATGGCTATTACGCGTTCAACTGCCCCGCCCTCCCCTCCCGAAGACATTTCCTCAGCCGCTTTGAGCCGCCTCACATCGCTTTCAGCAAAAGCTGAAATGTATAAAAGTGTATCCTTCAGTAGCCTGTTACGGGAATTCTAATACTTCTCTCAGGAAGTAGTTGGGAGACAGCTGCGTAAAACGACTCTTAAGATATTTCATATCCTAAACTGTTTTATCAAAGTTGTTGAGATATAGTCGCGTGGTGTCTATTATTTAATGATGATGACGTGCTTAAATTTGCCTGTAAATTAAAAGCTTGAACTTAACTGATTTATTTCCAGCAGTAACTCCAGATAAAAAGCATCTAAACGGTCTTGCCGATCTAACAGGAAATATTGGATATATTAAAAGAAAGAACTAAAAACAACAACAAATTATTTGTGCTCATTAAAGACGAATTTTCGGATTGTAACCCAAATACTGAAAGTATCAGCAAAACGGTGAAATGTAGCTGAAGTTTCATTTCATTCGAGAGCGAAAGGAGACTAATTGAAAACGTGTTTCTCTTCCTAGCATTACTCTTACGTTCACCTCAATGTTTAGGAAGCTGTTGCATAAGACAGGGTCTACAACTGTATCTGCTGTTTCCATTTCATTTTATTCTCTGTATTTCAACTTTCTTAAGGCATACTTCCTCAGTTTTCAATAATTCTAATCGAAATGTTTGCTTTCCATTGTTTTCGTTACTGGTTCTCCTTCTCTGATAATTTTCTCTGCGGTGTGGTACTTCAAATCTCACACAATTTCTTGCCAGCTATTTGTAAAAGTGACAGTAGGGGATGGTGAAAATAAATAAGTAGCGTATGGTTTGATATTGAACATATATTAACGCATCTAAATATTATGGAGGAATAACTTTAAAACCTATTTCCATTTCAGACGTGAGAAAAGTAGTTTGCCTAATTTACAGATTAGAAATGTCTACAGCCTCGTGACGTACTAATAACGATTGGTATGAAAATAAGAATTTAGTCTTTTTTATTCCTTCTGAAACCAATTTAATTTTCGTCTTTAAAAAATGTAAAATTGTATGAAGATAGTCTAATTCAAAGACCTAAAGAAGATGAACTTAGTAAAATTTCACGAAAGATATTTATAAGATTATTTTTTTGTTTTTAATTAAATTATGGAAATAAAATCATTCGTATATCATGGATGAGTTTGTATGTCAATATTACGTCAATATTATTTAGTGACAATAAATATCAATAACAAGGGTAACTATTTAGGCCATTCTGAAAATAATATCAATTACATACACTTCTTTAATTTTCGTCAAACCATATATTTGCGGTTTTAATGTTGTCTGTACGAATTACCGAAATAACTCCAATCCAGCGATGTATTTCATCATTAAAATTGTTTTCAAAAAAGGAAAAGCCAATTCTCGGAACTCCCAACCAGAGCGTCAGAGACTTCCAGTACCTCGGGTGGGAGTGGGGGGGCGTAATCTGCCGAGGGCCTCGGGCGAGTGCGAGGGCGGTGCCGGGGGGCAAGCGCGGGGGTCGCTGCGTGGGCCGGCGGCGGCGAGGGAGGGAGGGAGGGGCGCTTAAAGCGTCGTTTGTGCTCTGCCCGCGAGGCGCAGCCACAGCACAGTCACGCCATCTGCCGGCGATGCGCTCGCAGCCTCCCCTGGGCTCCAGCCACACGCCCCCCAGAAAGACGCGTAATTCCGTCCTTGCGGAACTCCACCAGTGCTGCGCCCTAACGGGCAACTTTGCGCTGCGCCATAAATTGCTACTAATTGATGTTTTGACCTACGTTCACTATAAACGGGGAACGAGTGTTGTTTTAAAACGAGTGTTTTGTTCGTGTTGCAATAATTGCAAAATAAGTAAACATTTTAGAAAAAATATAATTTCAATGTGAAGTACAATTTTAAATTTTTATGTATGGTTTCCTTGCCGGTTTGAATATACTAAAATACACGAAAATTTGCATTCAACCCTAGAACAACTCTGCCGTCTGTGATATGAGCTTATATACGATAAATTACACACGATGCCCTTAGGTTTAACAGGCCAGACACGTTACCGTTTCACCGCCAGCCGCACGCCCGAAATCAATCTTATCGACGCTTAAATCATGTTGATAATTTTCATTTGCAATTTTCAAAAATACAGGGTTTTTCATTTAGTACATTGTTTCAAGATGTAGTTTTAAATAACACATTTTATTAAGGAAAACGTATCTCTTATCAACATTATAGTTTAGTAATTCTGATCAGTATTTATAATACCAAATATAATGACTTATAATAATATGAATATAACTTATTTACCTGTTAAGCAATGTTGAGAATTCTTGGGGAAAAGAAATTAGTGAGATAATGGTTAGCGTATCGGATTGTTGTACCACTATTTGCGAATTCAAACCCGGTCAAAGCCGTGGATAATGGCGAAAAAATTTTCCGTATTTTCAATTAATTAAAAATATCAATTGCTGATTAATGTATTAATTAATCTTGGCAGTGCAGGCAATCATATCCGATTTTTAACATGAACAATTTACTTATAAAACGCCACTGACCTTCAAAAAATATGTCATGTCTCAAAAGAGAGATTAATAATTTTGTTTCGTTAACATAGCAATTGCTACGTAATAATTTTTGAATTTCTGAATAAATGAATTATATATTTTTGTGAGATTTATGAATGAAATGTTGATAATAGAATAACATATACATGAGCATTATAGAAGATTGATCTGAAACCATAACAGGCGTGCTTAAAGAGAAAGTGCAGCAGTTTGTGTAAAAAATGAAAGTTACTTTCGTCGCTACGTAGACAGATGTAAAGAAAAGACTAATGGGCCAAGGATATGTTAGACGAGGGAGACAAAAAGATCTTTTCAAGACCTAAAACCTTTCCTTCGAGAGAAAATAGAAGAAAAGTATTGGGGTCACGTACAGGAGGAAAATAGAAAGAAAGGCTACAGTGGCAAGGAAACTCGAGAAAAAAACATTAGGACTATGGAACCGGCTCTAAGCGGAGAGGCGGACGCGAAAATTGCGCGAAGTGAGGGAACTTGCCGAGATATATCGCGCCTCTTTAGCGACTTGAACAAGTTGGAGCCAGCTGCGGGGTCTCGGAGCCTTTCATTGCACAGGGCGCAAAATTCTAATTCCGAAGGAGAGGAAGTGGACGTTTCACGAGGGAAGAGCTTAGACTGAAAATGCGACTCGGTGCTAATAATTCTAGACTAAGAAATGATATATGTGGCGTCTCTGAATTCCAAAGTAGATGTGCACAAATTATATGAATATTATTGTATTCCAGAATGTCAGGCATACAGTTTCCAAATTCAGAGCTGTTCAAAATGTCTTCCCTATATTCGCACGGTCCTCGTGCTTCTGCATGAAAGTGAGAGACCTCTATATGATGTATTCCTATATGATATATCAGATATATAAATCATTCTTTCCAGTTTGTATTTCTCTTTTAAGAATTTTTATTATTTTCAGGGGCACAGGTTGCACATAACATTGTCGACAGCGACAATTTGAAACTCATGGAGAGGGAGAGAGAACGAGAGAGAGAGAGAGATAGAACGAGAGAGAGAGAGAGATAGAACGAGAGAGAGAGAGATAGAGAGAGAGAGAGAGATAGAGAGAGAGAGAGAGAGAGATAGAACGAGAGAGAGAGATAGAACGAGAGAGAGAGAGATAGAACGAGAGAGAGAGAGATAGAACGAGAGAGAGAGAAAGATAGATAGAGAGAGAGAGAGAGAGAGAGAGAGAGAGAAGGCCAAATGTAAAACATAAATACACCGAAGGGATCTGCGAGATACATCTGTTATGGATGATTTTCTAGGTTGGTTGGTTGTTAGTTATCCCGGACGCGTCAACTACTGAGGTCATTACTCCCTTAAGTGCAGAGCATTTTTTCTACGGAAGGTGGGGGTGATCCTCCCCGCTGGAGGCGAGATCCGGCTTCGACCTACCGTCGGTTAACTGTGTTTCCCCAACCAAGTATCTACCGTCACCCCTGTCGGGACAAGCTCTAAGCTCCTGAGCGGTCTCCCGGCATGTATGTAAGTGTAGTGCATGTTAGTGTAAGTCTGTGTGAAAAGTAAGTATAGGAAAAGGAAGAGGAAGGAGAGATCGCGCGCGGTCTGTGGTCCATTTGTTAGGGTACTGCTCCGGTGTTCTCCTGCTGTTGATCGGAAAAACTACGGAAAACTACCGCTCATAGCAGCCGGCTTCTAGAATTATCCTCCAGACAGCGACTGAATTCGACCTAGCCGACAAGCTAGTGTCGAAAATCTTGCCACTGTCAGTACTGTAGTCTAGGACATCCTCGTCAGAGGCACTGTAGTGACATCAGTTGATTTACTGATTCACCTATCCCGGTAGATGATCTTTTATTACCAAAACCTCATTCCATTAATATTGTAATAACTTTTTAACTAATAGACGTAAATGAGTTAATAGACGTACGGTAAATTTGCAGCTATTAACTCACTTTCAATATTTGTTAATAAAAAAATGTAATCCATCTGTTCCCAATTCAATTCATCGAATTCAAAGTTTTATTGAATATAATAATAATATAAGTAATAAATTATTTTAGCGGAAAGTTCGACAGTGTTTTAAGTCACAATTGTTTTTGACATCAAAGAATTGTATTCGCCTTTATCGACATATTTACAAGCCTTTTAAATGTATTTAGAATTTTACTGACAATGATAACTATATTTTTTCTCTCTGAGCTTGCGCGAGTAAACCATATTCCATCAAAATGTCTAAAGTTCATTATTTTGTCCCATCACTAAGTAATTTGACCATTGTGGTCACGGGAGATGGTGGCTCTTCGCCAGTGCTCTCTAAGAAAACAAATTACGCTGATGGCCACGGGGAAAGGGCGGTGGTTAAGCAATCACGAAAATGATACAGCGGCCCGGTGAGATCCGGAAGCATTTCGCGATGGGCTTTCTGGAACGGTGCTTTGTAAAGTGCTCAACGTGTAAGTCTGAGTGAGGTACTTTGATGGTCGAGTGTTTGAGCGGTTCTATGTATGCTAGGATAAGTAAATATAGGAATTACAGATGATTCCATGAATATGCGTGTGTGTGTGTGTGTGTGTGTGTGTGTGTGTGTGTGTGTGTGTGTGTGAGTGCCTCGCTTTCGGTGTACTTGAGAAGTTCATTCGCTGGAGCTATTCGCTTGAAAGTTCTTACCACTTTCATTAACAAATGGCAGTTGGATTAATAAAGAAGCCACTTCAATTAAGTTTAAGTAAGTCGATGAAGTCTATTATAATGTAAATTTAACGTCTTCGCTATTTCTTTTTTCATGTTATTTTAGATTTATGATTGCACTAACAAATTATTAATATATGCTTATGTATAAAAAGAGTACAACATAGGGTTTATATGTATAGAAAGATTAATTCATAGTTATACGTACTGTATTTCTCAGTAAAATATTAAAATGACTTGTCTCTCGACACAATCGTGATCATATTAATGATATGTGAATATCTGTAACAATTTTCTGCGTCCCCGAGTGTATTGTATGCGTGTTACATTGTAAAGACTGCGTAACTGAAACAAGATAAACACTTTTGCGACTGATTACTTATGGTTTAAGGATATTCTGTCAAAAAATATTTTTCATATAGAACGTCTCGGGAAACAACAAAAAATTGAAAACCGATTGAGTCGATACCGTAACGTCTGAGCCTTTTGGTAGTTGCCATAGTAGGCAATTTGACTACGCAGTTTGACTTAGATTAGAACGGTTGGCGATCGCTTTTGCACGTTCGTGTAGGCCGTTGACACCATACGCACGCATGTACTATTGCACGATTCCTAACTCGAGATCTGTGGAGGTAAATGGATTGAAATATCTTTACCCGCGACGCGCGCTAGATGTATA
This sequence comes from Gryllus bimaculatus, assembly GCA_017312745.1. Classification (NCBI taxonomy): domain Eukaryota; kingdom Metazoa; phylum Arthropoda; class Insecta; order Orthoptera; family Gryllidae; genus Gryllus; species Gryllus bimaculatus. The sequence goes on from BOPP01000063.1 coordinate 2,873,704, forward strand.
CAACGATGATTAGAGACAATCTAAAAGAGCTGAATCATAAAGGCACTGTCCCCAGAGGCGTATCTAGAGATTCATGGTCCTATGGTAAGGATAGAATCAGCGCCCAACTCAGGTTACTTTAAAGTAGCGTTGTTATTTTTTAGCGAGTATACTCTAAATACCACCCGTTTTTGAGGGGTGCCCGTAATACTTACCATGTCTCCCATACCGTAGTTACGCCTTTGACTGCGACGTTCAACTAAATTCACTATCAGTGAGTAAAATAACCAAAAAAAACTGATTCATTATAAGAAAATATGTCATACTACCAAATTGTTTTGTAAAAGCAATTGAATGATAAAAAATATAAAATACTAGAATAGCTACAACAGTACATTCTTTCTCACATTATTTCTAAAATAATGATTTTCGAAAACACGAAGAGCTCAATAAAAATGAGACCTCTGCAATTATTTAAGCGTTCTTTTTTCTATCCATGGAAAAAATCGAAGACACAATTTCGAGCGGTTTCTTAGATTTTCTTTACAAATTGTATAAATTTCGTGCACAAATTAAGCAAAAACTATACGTTTTTCCACAACATTATGCAGGACCTTTTTTTAAAGAGCCGATGTTTTAGAAGAAATTTTCTTCAAAGCAAAAATTTGCATATCTAATTTTGTAGTGTTGAGCCGTTAAAATTGTGCAATTTCGAAAATATAGTGTTCACCGGAAATGAGACTAACTCCAGTTTATTTACCATATTTTGATACAAAGGAGGAAAAAAATTAATGAAAAATTTGAAGTTATTTTCGAGAACGGAAAATTAAACGAAAATGAATCTTATTTTTGAAAAATTGTACCTAACCTTAACTTAATATACGACTTTAAGTAACAGATTTGATTAAGGAAAAAATCTTTATATTCAATATTTTGGTTGTTGGCAATTTTCGAAACATCTAGGAATTCATCTAAACTGAGACATAAAATTTTCTTTAGAGTTCTATAAGCTATCTGAGAACAAAGTTTAATCCAAACTTTGAGACAATTTTGGAAATGTTGATACTTAATTTAATGTACCCCCAAAATTAAAATATCTGTTTGAAACTCAGAGAAACTTGGGTTCATTAAAAGCAAACGTGGAATATCAATTTTGGAGAAAATTCGTTTAGGCACAAGCATTGACCTCAGACAACCAGACAGACTGACACAACGGGTAGGGAGATGTTTTGCCATCAATTGAATTTTCGGTATCAAGGACCGACAAGACATGGATTTTGACTACATAGCTTGTTATAGAAAGTTATTTACGACATATATCAACATGATTTGTCAACTTTTTTGTTACCAGGACCCGGGAATAAGAGTTTTTTGCCACAAATTCGTCGTTTTTCGGCGCACAATTTCAATACATTATCTTCTTAGGAAGTAACGCCAAGAAAGTAACAAAAAACAATCGACAGAGGAAGACAACACCGAAGAGATAAGACCGAGCTCTCTTCTCCCGTGGCCGACAAATGGAAGTTGTCCCTAAAGGCGGGCTGCGCGCACATACGTGCAGTTTTTGAAAACACAGTAGATCTCATCGTCAATACACACGCTGTTGGGGCCCGAGAATGCTGTGTACCTAAACTACTATTACAAATATATTGTAAATAAATACGATTTCTTCGTGGGATAATTTTCAAGCACAGGCAAAAATAGCAAATAGCCCAAAAAATCATCTGGTGACCTCTTCACCGTTTCTCTAAAAGCTCTTTGCAGTCCCCTCGAGTACTACGCTTTGACAACCTATTACTGAGAACTAGTAAAATGTGGCGTCGCTGACGCTATAAACTGTTTTAAAAATAGCTTTACGTGTTGAAAATGTCTTTCATACTTCATTTCTTTCACGCTCAGCTTTGTTTAAATATGTTTTTCTTCAGTATCTGGCATTGCTGACTTATCAATGAATCGTAGTGGCTGATAATTATATTCCCGTTCAAAAGTTCCCAACATGTGTTGGCTTAGTGTGTTATTTCCATACGGGATATAAAATACTTATATTGCAAATTCAAAATTATAACCGCCACAACATACTTGCAGAATTTGCTGTTAACAGTAAAATTTTAGTACGGCTACATTCTTACTACATTTTTTGCTAATATGCCCAAAATTACAATTAGCATATTTGCATTAGCACAAATGGATCATGGAAAAATACATATCATTCCCAATTAGTTCCAAAACATCTTTTACAACCACATTTGATTATTCCCCTATTTCCTATAAACTTCCATATGTTTCTCCCCTAATTATTGAAGAGATTAAAACTTCACAAATTCAGTATAAATTGTGTTCACTTCTTCTTCTGCAATTGCTCTATTAATCGTTTTGACGCGAATCTATCATTGCATACGAATCTAACATTAAAAGGCGACTGGTTTGTATGTTTATGTGAATAAGGTGTTAGTTAAGTTTAATAAGAATAAGTTGTGCGTCACATTAATTTCAATATTGGTATTTGCACACTTGTGTAAGAACATAAAAGTGCAAAGTCGAATATAAGAAACGAAACGTGAACGTTGATACTGAAAAATCGATTGACGGCAATAGGTCTGTCTGTCCTTCCGTCCGTCCGTAATGCTAGCGCATAAACCGTTCAACCGATTTTCTCCAAAATTAAAATTCCTCAATTGTTCTAGCTGATGTCGCGGTCCCTGGTATTAGAAATCGATGCTGGAATTTTAGGAGGTACTTAACATGATGCCTAGGGACATCTTCAAACTTCTCAAAAAAAGTCTTAAAATTTTATTAAATTAAATTTTGTTGCTGTATAGTGCAAAGAACGTTCGGATAATGGTTTGTATCATTAGTAAACATTACAATGTTACAGGACAAAGCCATTTTTTTGATATTAGGTTTTTATGAATTGATTAACATTAACATATTTAAAAATGAATTGTTTGTAATTATGAGAAAATAAAACATTTGTATAAGGTAATACATTCTTTGTTTCGATTGCATTTGAATGCATGGTATATATTGGATGGCATTTATTTCTGGATGTTCCATTTATTTGTGAAATTATACTTGCTTGTCTGAACGATGCGCTGGAAATAAAAAAAATGTTTATAAGAGTTTTTGTTCGTTTACTATTTCATTTTTTCAAGAAACTAACGTGAAGTCGTAGGCTTCCGCGGCTAGAGTCATGCGCGTGATCTGGGCTGCCCGGACGCCGCCGCGTCGAAGGCTGTGTTGCCGACTTTTCGACCATCTTGTCGTGGTATTCCTGAGGGCTGGTATGCGCCGTGATTTTTTTTTTCGGCGTAGTCGAAGGTCAGTGTGCTGATTCGATCGCATCATGATCGTATTGATCAGAAAATACTTGATCAAAATTGCAGTGCACACGCCTTTTGAGTTTTACTGCTAGGTGTAAATTTTTTGTGTAGGTTCGCGACGGACCTTAGTCGTTTGCCAGTTAGGCGATTTGTTTAGTTATGTTTGTGACTATGTCATTTTAGATTGTGTTTCGCTCTATGCCCTTAGTATGTCTGAGGAGAGAGCTTGTAGTCTATGCCCTATGGTAAGAACATGTTTCTGAAAAAATTTTAGCCTAGCCTGTCTCATTGAAAGGCTCGATAAGCTTCGTTAAGTGAAAGCCGTCTCAAGCATTGAGTGAAGGACTCGATATCAAGTTCCTTCCTCAGTACTTTCAGTCGTTTTCGAAACGGAGGGCGACATATGAGTCTCAGAAATCTATTCTGAATTATCTCAAGTGTGTCCTTGTACTTCTGTGCTGTGGTCCACCACGTCGCTGCGGCATAGGTGGTCACAGGCCGCAGTACGTTTTATAGAGTGCCAGGCGAAGATCTAAGGGTAGAGAAGGTTCCTTGAGGAGAGGTTTTAGAAGACGGACCATTAGGTGAAGTTTCGGGCGGATTCGTCTGACATGCAAGTGCCAGCGCATGCTCCGGTCGAAAGTGACACCCAGGTAAGTTGCGATTTTACGTTCCGATTTTGATTTGCTTGGGCGGCGTGAAACGCTTTGTGTGTTTGCGGCGAGAGAAGCAGATTGCCTGAGACTTTTCAAGCCGTGATGGTTAGCGCTCGGGTGTATATGCATGTCTGGGTCAATTACAATTGGCTGGAGCAGCTGGCCAATCGGAAGCCGCCAGTTAGCAGCGTGCAGGGGTCACGTTGTGTGGTGCGTGATCGGACGGCGGGAAACGGACCATCAGGCGGTTCGGAATGGCTCGGGATCGGGCGGCGAGAGCCGGTCCGCGGTTGGCCCACATGGCGCGGTTCGGGGTCGGACGGCGTGAAGCGGTCCGGTTCCAGGCATCGTGAAGACGTAACCCTGCGTCGCCGTTAATATTATGGGTGTGTCTGGCGATCTCCATCGCTTCCTTGACACGACAGCAAATAATTGACATGATGCTGGTGGGAGGTACCTGAGTAGGGAAAATCGCCGCAAGTCGCCGTAGGTTTGCGCCGACCTAGGATCTCGCCATCCAGCGAGGAAAGATCACTACCTCTCCCACGATCAAACTTGCACTACACTTATGGAACCAATCTTAGAAGAGCCGTAAATTATTAGTTAATCAAACAATCGTAGTCAAGGAATAAAATAGTGAACTATTGAACACCATTTCTTTCAAAGAAAGTAATATTATTTTTCTTGATTACTTTTATATTGTATTATACTTTCAACAGACTCATTTTTTCAATCAGTTTACTATCACTCGCCCAGCACAATGAGAAAAGCAAGGCCCCACACAACGCACCACTCAACGCCCAGTACCAGTCTGGACACAAAGCTATACTAGTATTTATTTAACCGTGCACTTGACGTAAATCAGCTGTTAAGGAATTCATCCAATCGGGAGCTTGAACTTCCCATAGTGACGTCACTGTACAGTCATTTAAGCTCCCAATTGGATGAAACCGCATCAGCTGATTTTACGTCAACTGCACGATAAAATAAATCGTACTATAGTCACAAAGTCGGACACAAAGCCGGACACAAAGCCGGACACAAAGCCGGACACAAAGCCGGACACAAAGCCGGACACAAAGCCGGACACCAAATCGGAAACCATGTCGGAAAGTCGAACAAAGCACCCGACACAACACTGCACTCGGTCCTCAACATCTCCAGCATCCCAACAACCAACACAACATCTGTAATCATAACATTCTGCGAGGTCAGCTGCCAAGAGTACATGCAGTGGCCGCAGTAGAACCGCATCCCTCCCTCCACCCTCGCAGGCTCCCCCTCCCAGCCGCCGTGCAACGTTATTTGCGGACAGCGTGGCGCCTGAAAGACCCGGGAAAGCGGAGAGAGCGGGGGAGCAAGAGGCAGCATGGAAAGACGCACACGCTTTGATCCCCGCACTTCCTCTCTCTTTCTCTCTCTCCTCTGGACCCTCAATCTCATCAGAGGAATCAGTAAAGGCGAGGGTCGTCAATGGTTATAAATCTCTGTAGATCCGCACAAAATATCTCATCTACGGAACGTACGTTTTTGCAGACTAACATTTCCTGACGGACGTTATTCATTCTTTCACATGTCAAACGAGAGGAACACTAAATATCGCTACACGTATAATAATAATAATAATAATAATAATAATAATAATAATAATAATAATAATAATAATAGTATTGAAGTAGGAATCAGCATTAATTTCAAAACAAAGTAAATGTAGGAATTTTATGTATTCACGGATACATTAAGGCACGTATTACGAAATATTTATAGAGTGTGTGACTTGTGGTGTGAAGGGTGGTCTCATATGCTTCGCGAATGGAGACACCCCACCTTGGCATGTTGGCAACTTGCCCTGAAAGATATGAATGGTGGTAGTTACATAGTTCCCAGCCGAATTGTGCAGAAAGATAAGGACTGCTCGAAAACCTTCCGCTATTCGTTGTAAGCTTTCAAATACTGCCCCCCTTCCAATTCATATTTCGTTTCCGAAGTAGTAAATCTTCTTGCGCCGAGTTAAAAGCATTAACTTGTAGAATATGCACATAAAATTCCAACCAATAACTCATAATTCCTGACTCCTCTTGAGAGATGCTCGCTTTATTTTAGGTGCGCCTGCATCGTTACAACCCGCCACACTGGCTTGTACCGCGGGTTGCATTTGTGGCCACTGAGCCGTAATCGGGTAAGTAATTTACCACAAAAGTCGAAAATTAGAAAGAAACACACAAAACTGAGAAAACGATTTATTTGTCTACTTAACTTAAAATTGCACTCATTTAATAACATTTCGAACAAAATTCGAGAGTACAATAAGGAGATTTAAGAGAAATCTATATTGCCTTTCAAATTCAAAACCTCTGCTTCACAAGCCACGAAATTATAAATTCCTTTGATAATTAGGAAAATAATCTATCATTTACACTTATGTACTAAAAGGAATTCGATATCAGTTGTATCATTGTACTTTCTGGGTATCGACAACAAAATATGCAAAATAAAAATTTTAATAGTTTTCAGGATTGATGGATAAACCCTTAGTTAATTAACAAACATTTGCTTGCATTTGATGCATTTGTTTATTCAATTTTCTTTTGTTTCATATCTCCCTGTGTATGGTATTCAGTGAATGAATCATAGTGTATAATTCACATTAGACAAGCATCGATGATCCAAAATGTAACAATCGGTTCAAGTGAGACCTTTTTCTTGGGTGGAAGAATGATCAAAAATTTAAACAATTTGAATTTAATTTCTTGTTTTGATTTTTAACTCGACAGTGTTGCCCTTTAGTGTTTTAAAATACATATGCATTTAAAACATTTTTTTGTATTTTTTTTTATTATTTTTCTTCTTTTTCTTTTCCATGAAAAATCAGAATGACATTGTATCAACTTTAGTTCTTTATGTCAAACCCACATGCATCATGATGCATTCGCTGCAATCTTATATTTTAGCTCTTTTTTACATGAATATTTACATGTTTTTATTGTATTGGCATCTTGATCTTACTAAACTGATTCAGTATTTTTATAACAATTTATTTCTTGTTATACAATCCTTACTTTTCGACCCTATTTGTTGTTTTTTTTTGAAAAATCTAGTGCCCAGGTTTGTTTACACCACATCAAATCTTTGTTCATGGTGTGGAACCAGCAAATCTGGATCCCAGATTAGTTATTAAATTCTTCTGAACTTCGACCAAAAATTACAATTTGCTCTGCACCAACTGTTTACGAATGATGTCTCTAGAGTTGTGACCAGTCGACAAGGCAACATGGCTTTCCATTGGGAATTTGACTCATCCTCTTCAAGTGAAAGCTAATGTGGCAACTTCACGGCACTTGATGGGTTTCTCTGTGAATCCTTAATCCAACATAAACACGCGACATCGTGTTTCACACTCTTAGGAGAACAAACAGAATCAACAATATGAGATTAAACTGATGTAGGAGAGCCATTTGTTCCAATATCTCTCCACTTAACAATACCTCCTTCCTGCACTGCCTACAACACAGCTTGAGATGAAATATTGTGCCATCGTTTCTTCTCAGAACATACAACTATATATTACGCGTTTCTCACGACATACATAAAATTACAATCCAGTCAAATTGTTTGAGAAACAACAGAATATAAAGAATAAGAGTTAAGAGTATTGTACAAATGGATGATTAAAGTCATTAACAACTATAACACGCTGAAGGCATTCAATCAAACAAAAAATCAGCTACATATATAGAATTAAAGACTCCGTTTAATAATGTAAGTCAGCTATATAGCTACACATATAAGTAATGAGGGTACTAGAAGTACCGTATTGACTAAAGACGCATTCAACATGAATAACAGTCCAGGAAAATCAGAATTAGATATTATCAGAGTAATCAAACCGTAAAGTCTACGTTGTGGAATAATCCAGAAACTATATCTCTTTTTGCACCAGAAACAAGAACAGTAAAGAAAGCAATATCATAAATATTTTGAGAAAAAATACAGATAATTTACTGAAGGGATAGAAAGATCGAAAGAAGAGAGAGAGACAGAGACAGACAGAGACAGACAGAGACAGACAGAGACAGAGACAGACAGAGACAGAGACAGAGACAGACAGAGACAGACAGAAACAGACAGAGACAGACAGAAACAGACAGAGACAGAAACAGACAGAGTCAGAGACAGAGACAGACAGAGACAGACAGAGACAGAGACAGAAACAGACAGAGTCAGAGACAGAGACAGACAGAGACAGACAGAGACAGAGACAGACAGAGACAGAGACAGACAGAGACAGACAGAGAGACAGAGACAGACAGAGAGACAGAGACAGACAGAGAGACAGAGAGACAGAGAGACAGAGAGACAGAGAGACAGACTATAGACAAAAATAGCAATAGGCCTAGTGTTTTTACAAAACTGACGAAAAGACTGGATAGTAATTAAAGAATGATACGTTAAATTTTCAGCCACTTCATGATTGTACACATTGTCATGCTAACTACTTTTCTCGCACGCATTCGAGTTTGAAAAATGCAACCAAAGAGTTAAATGTGTTAAAGAAAGAGTCATAAGAGATGGAGATGAACCTGTTTTAAAAATATCGAACCTCTTTAGAACATCATGTAAATACAGAGAAAAATAAAATAATAATGACGGTTGAAGAGAATTGAAAATCTTGAGATAAAACGAAAAAAAAGAAATTCTGTGAAATAAAGATACATTAGGTTGTCCTTCAGGGTCCAAAATCGAGAAAATAAATACAAAAGGGTTATTTGTAGTTTAGTATAACACGTACTTACATTGGTATGTCACTTCTTGTATCTATCTTACATTGGTATGTCACCACTGTGTCTATATGGGGATGGCTATGTCCACAACCTTTCCTTTGAAACCTTCTTTAACATAAGCTTCGGAGTAAGACAGGGTACCTCTACAAGATCCCGTCTGCATAGCAACTTCGTGTGGAGTAAATTCGCATTCATGTCATCGCAATGCAAATTCCGTGCTCCGTCTCCTCGTGTGCCCCACGGCGCCCCGCTCGGTGCCAAACGCCCTCCCGCGCTCCGAGAGTCTTCCCACGAGCGTCTCCATTTGGTGCAACGATTAACGTCTGGCTGCGCGCCTCAGTTACAGAATTCCACTCAGAGAAAGAACTAGGTTAGCTAGTGCAAATGAAAGGGGTTTTCATCAAGTTACTTTTGAAAGAGTCTTTGTAAAGTAACAATTATGTATTATTATTATTCTGTGCAGGTTTAATCTAGCCTCTACTTTTAGGTTAGTTGTAGGAGTAGTTTGTAAGTAACTATTTTTATTATTTTGTACAAAAGTATTATCTTCGCTACATTTGTACTGAAATATTTTAATTAATTGCACCAAATGTTAATATACGAGCAATCCCCCATCGAAAGATGCTCAAACTATGAATAAACTAGTGGTGCTAAAATAGTACGTACTTTCTCGCCTTTAGTAATGGTTATGTAATACCACCACAATTTCTCTGCAAATTAACACATCTCAGTCATCATTTTTTGGAAAACCTATTTAAAATCGTACAACATTTGGTGCTAAAATGAAATAGTATCAAGCAATAGATATTTTATTCAAACCTTTAAATGAAAATATCTTTGTGGCATTGAATTCGTTGTATGAGGTGCGCAGTATATTCACGAACATAATCGACGAGTTTTTAGCCTTATTCTGCGAAATCAGAATGCGAGACAGTAAAATAATTAAAAGTTAATAATAAATACGATACTGATCATATGGTTTAGTTCGCTCAGGCAGTAGTGCCGTTGTGGTCTTCAACCAGAAGATCACGAGTTCTAGTCTCGCCTCGGGCATGGTTTTGTTGTGTAAGTCTGTATGTATATGTCGTCCTTTCACCCCTCACTATCATCATCATCATCTATACATCCAGGGCTAACACTCCTGCGGGGATAAAATTTGGATCTAGCTAAATGATGATCTCATGATACATTACATGCGCCTGCCACCGAGATAATGCTACTTAACCCCGATAACTGCAGAGCGCATGTACGTGTGTTCTATAAGTTTTCACATCTAAGAAAATTTCCTCAAATTGTCTTTGCTAATGCTACCGCATTACTGCTACTGCGTTCAGAATGCAACATGAAAATGGGTAAGGGTAGAGATACGAGCATTTACGAAAACGTTCACAGAATTCACTTCTCGCCGTAATACGTCTGAAATATACATCGCTCATTGTTTCCTAAGGCAGCGTATGTACTAATTAGTAGTATGTTAGTAATATGTGGTATTTAAAATTAAAATGTTCCTAAAAATTAATGATCCAATTCAAAGGAACTACTTGTGGAGGTTACCTACATTTATATCGATAGCCAGGAACAGTAGTCATTTCTAAAACATACCAAAGTCAGCGATCAAAATTTCTTAAAGTAAATAAGTGATTTGTTAGTCCTTAGTTAAATTCATTACCTTCCATCAATCTACTTTATTTTAAAAGAATAGCAATACCGTTCAAACACTTCGAAACTAATGTGCACAAATCGCAGTAGATTTGGATCGGGCAACTGCGTAGTCATATCACACAAAAATACTCATAATTTCAAAAAATTCAACTTGGCTTTATTCGAAAATCTGTTTTTATGAAACTTGTCATAAAAATGGTGTCTTCATAATTGAAGTTGTAGAAAGACGCCGAAATAGTTTATAATTTTCTTCAAAACAGACATTATAACGAACATGAGACCTGCAGTATTCTCTTAAGCATCTTTTACGATAAGGTCCAATTTTAATAAAAAAAATATAAAGCAGTTTTTAAGAAAATGTTCAAAATTCGAAAAAATTGCATATGTTTGACACGAAACTTTGCAAAAACATTTTGAAAATCTAACATGATCAAATTGAAAGATTTTATTTGAAGAAAAATCTTCATAATTGTAGTTGTAGGAAGCCGCCGAATAATTGTGAATTTGTTCAATTTACAAAAAATTAAGAGTTATTCACCAATATGAGACCTTCATCATTTTCTTGAATGTCTTTTAGACTATTCAAACTGTAAACTTTAATCAAAATAGGGAGAGCCGTTGTTTGAAAAAAATGTGTAAATGTAAAATTGAAATTTGTCTATATTTCACACAAAATTATTTAAAAAATACTCCGATTTCCAAAAATTGTACATCAATTTACAATCTCTCTTTAAGGAACAGGTTGCAGTTAGGGAAAATATTTATATTTAATATTTTAGTTGTAGTTCGCGAAAAAACGGATTTTTTCAATTTTCGAAAAAGCAGGGTTTTTAACCAACATGATACCTGCGCCAGTCTCTCAAACGCCCTTCAGACTATCCAGCAACAAATTTAATCAAAATTGTTGGAGTCACTTTTTTAAAAATATTTTGTTAATATTCCACGTGCTTCATGTTAAGTATCTCTCAAAGTTAAAATATCGATATGAAATATGAGGGGCCGCAACATAAGCTACATTGATCGAGGAATATTAATTTTGGAGAAAATCGGCTGAACGGTTTAGCCACTACGTTATTCACAGACAGACGAACAGACGTTTTGACATCAATCGATTTTTCAGTATCTCAACATGTTAAAGGATACTTCTTTTTACATTTAGCAACTGAATTTATACACTTTGTAGTTGCCAGGGCCCTCTAGTAAGAGTTTTTCTGTCGAAAATTTGCCGTTTTTTTCGTGCTGAATTACATAACTTTCTCTTCTTATGTTCCTTCTTAAGCAGAAGAGAGTAAAACGTTGGCACAGACAACACCTCTCATTGAAATCTGAACATCTCTATAATAAACCAATTCTAAGTTAGTATTTTATTTAAAAAAACGCACAAAAGTATGTAATCGTTGGTGTATGATAAGTCAGGAAACCGCTCTGCAAACCTGCTCATTTTCGGAAGACTGACTTGAGCTGCATCATTGGAAATTCCAACTTTGGCACTACCATGAGCCCCCTTACGTTACCAACTCATTTCATTTTTCATATTCGCTTCCAGGTTGCAACGAACTAACGATATCATTCATATTCATCTGTCACTTGCGTCTTCTTTACCTGAATGACTATATCTGATGAAGATGCAAACTTTCGGGTGATATAATTTTAATTTTGGTCGTTTAGCCATGATCATTTTACATCCCACAAATGATATGCAATGAGAAATATGAATTAGATTGCGCTCTTTCTAAATACGAGGCCTTCTCTCGGGTTTCAAGCTGTAGACACTGGAACTCGCGCAGCGCTTGCTGTGTTTTTTCTTGCTTCTTTCTTGATGACTTTGGCGTCTACTTCTACTTTTAGCGCAAACTTGGTTACTTGCGTTCTCTTTCCTTTAATGATTATATCTGATTAAGACGAGGACGTTTCGAGGGTTTAATTTGGATTTTGGTCATTTAGCCAGTGATATTTTACAAACCATAACCATAATATTCAATACGCAATGTTCGGGATCGTTGCAAATCCGATGCCTTCTCTCAGGTTTGGACCGAAGACTTCACCTTGTACCACACGACCTCTCATTTGCCCCCGAGACGCCTTGCGGCTTCCGCATTGCGCGCAACGTTTTGCTTCCGGCAGAGCGTTCTCGGTTGCCCCATCCGCGACACTTCAGTCTCTACAGCGCCTCTGAAAAGAGAACTTCTGCCAAAGTACGCGTGTCCCTAAGATGGAAACATGACAAATATAAACGACTGAGACGCTCGTGTCTCAAAGAGTTTCCGTGGCAAGAAGGATTGCCAAGTGAGTAGAGAGAGTGACAATTTGTCTTGAAAACGAACTCGTCTTCATGGTTACTCGATTTTGCTATTCATATTACATAACTTGCTTATGTTCCTGTATAATTTTGAAATATTAAAACTATTTTCCAATATGTATGAGTAAAAATATTTTAATAATTAGGTAGCACCATTAAGTAGCATTTTAAAATATTCAGTATTATTTGTATTGACTCGAAAAAAGATATAAATTAATTGGTTCTACACATGTTTTCTAGTCCGTTCTTGACCAACAAGCAACAGACAGGCAATATTTGTCGGATTCTGTGGTCGGTTACAATAAATAAAGCCTTGGCTTCGTGTAAATTAAAAAGCAAACAGTTCACCCACTTAAATTCTTCAAAACAATCAAATGGTTCTTTAACCCAATTTTGCCCGTTCCCTCACAAGGGAACAATGTCAATTTCAATCTTTTGTTTTTCTCAGCTGATATGTCTTATCTTGAGAAATTCATATCCTCAATAAACATATATATGCTAAACGAAATTAAGTGTTTGCATTACTGAAAGGCACATGCAGATTTGATGGAAATCGCTAAAGCGTTTTACGCTCTGGGCCGTGGTGTATTCCAGTCTTGCAATGTTATAATCTTATTATATGTATGTTGAAACAATGTTAAGATAATCAGAAGTTAGGCTGTGCTGCGCTTTAATGTAATAACTTAGCAACAACCAAGCAAGAGATAAACGTTGCAAGCAGATGCAACAAGAAAGGAATTCAAAATAAAAAAAAGCATTTTCCGTTAACATCTCTTTATGAAATATTAATTACATTTGCTCGCTCTAAATCAATTTTACCATTCTCAAAAATAACTTTACTTATCACATAAGTCATTTTATCAGTTAGTAATTATAATGCACTCACTCATTCCCAATTCTGATTACTTGACTACAAACAATGGATTTCCACAATGGATTTCACGACCGTTTTCACAGGGCAAGAAAAAAAAACACTGAAAAACTGGGCAAATGTGTATCCTCTAATTAAACTCTCTCCTTTATTTTAATTTAAGTACCATAAATATTCTTCCCTTAGGAAAGAGGAAAGTGCCAAATTTCGCCGAGGACAGGAAGCGCTTTATAAGAATGCACCCACACTGACATTAAAATGCAATTTGTTAGTCCTTCTGCTATTGATTTCATATAAATTTTGCTAGCTTGTTTCCTTTCTTCCTTCCTTCCTTTCTCCTCGAATTTCTTGCAACGGTGTGATATACCATTCTTATTTTTTCTTAAGAGTAAAATTATTTATGAACTAGATTTCCATGAAACTATTGATACAAGAAACTGCATAAACTGTAACAAACTGCAGACGTTAACAATAAAATGCTACGTTGCTCGCAAAGTATGTAGAATCAAATAAAATGCAAAAATTCATATTGATTTGATAAATTAATTTCCAAATGAAAACATTCATCTCTCAATCCATATAGAAACAAAATAACCTGTAGAACATTCAGCGAAGTTTGTGTTACTTCACAGTCAAGTATGTTAATTAAGCATTTTAGAAAGAAACGCGAGTATTCGGCTTATTAGTGCAGAGATCAAATACGTAAACGAAATATTTTTAAAGATCAATGACTTCATTTTAGAAACAATTTCGAAAGTTTATTGCAGAGAAGTTCATCCCGATACATTTGTAATAAAAACAACATTAACAATCAGCATTAGTATTTTCAGATGAACTATAGATAGAAACAAAGCATTGCAGTTCGGTAAAAAAATGTTGTTTAGTACCAAAAATATACTATTAACTATCTAGGATTGATTCATCGTTTCAAGTAGTTACTAAGTAAGTTTTTAGTTCACTTTTAGCCGGTCTTAATTTTACATTTCACACACTACCCGTATTTCAACTTAACACAATTATCTTCCATAACAGAGTACCAATTCAATGGTCTAAATGCGAAAGGCTCCCGTCGACCAGGTCCGCATAAGATTGTTTACAGTTCCACAGGGCTATTGCATAATTATTTCATTTTGAATGCAAACGGGCACATCCGCTTGAAATGAAAGCACTTTGGAGGAGGGCATTCTCCGTCCACACATGAGATGAGCCCATTTGCATTGCGTAACATGGCCCATTGTTACTTCGTTACTCTGTGTTGTCCGGTCGCGCCAGTTTATTCTTTCTCGTCTGGATCGATGCCACGCCGTGCCAGCCCCCCCCCCCCGAGCGTTGCTTTTGAAAGAGCGCGAGCGCCTCACCGCCCTCGCTTTTGCCAACGCCTCTTCCTCTGCCCACGACTCGGCCTCTACATTTCGGTCCTCCCGCAACCCCCCTTCCCTGCCGCCCTTCCACCTTCATCGCCACAGCATCCTCCACTCCTCCTCCTCCCCTCTTGTTTCGCGTCATCCTATGACTTCTACGCCGCCTCCTGAACCTCCGTATATATCGTTTCCCCCTACGATTACTTTTCCATATTTGTCACCTCTTTCTAGCTCTCCGCCTCTTCTTTTACCTCTTTTCACGCCTCCTCCCACGTCTCCCTCATGTCTTACCTCAATATCTTTCGCCTCCTCCTCTTCCTCTTTTCTCCTACGCTTCCTCTTTCTCGCCCCTACCTTTTTTACCCTCCTCCACTCATGCTCCTCCTTTATTTCTTCCTCTATCTCTGCGTCAGTTTTCTTCACATCCGTCTATCCCCCACCACTCACTTCTCCACCACAAACACCGCTTTGTCTAATTTCACTATCACTTCAGTGTCTATTCTCATCGCCAAACCATTGCTTCGCCATCTCAAATAGTGTCATGATTGTCTCTCACCACCATCTCCACCAAGAGTCGCAAGTTCCGCGAAAAAAAGAAGTGGCGCATTGCGGATAAAACCTTCAGGGGGTGTGGGACAGTGGACTCATTATTTCGTCATTAGGTAGCCATTATGACACAATTACGTCAAATATACTCAAATAGTATATAGTAGTATATAGTTTTCGTTCACGTTAATACATCTTCTTCCTTCGTATCATGGGTTGAGATCTATTTTTCCATATCGGAATAATTCTAGACTTAGTTGGTTCAGCTTTTTTAGGAGCGTCTTACGCGCCTCCCCCGGCTCTTCGCTATGTCAAGGCTAAGTGTTCTGTCCTATGATAATATGTTGAATCTCATTTTGAAATTATTTACAGTACAATTAATTATAAATTAACAGACATATAAATTAGAATTAAGATAAGATACAGTTAAGAGTTATTCATTCAGTACAGAAAACTTATTTTCTGGACTACATTAATATTTTGTAGAGCATTTTGCATATTTCACCATGCCTGCGCCTAGTCTTGGTCACTTTAACAAGTACTAACTCCCCCATTGTCGTCTTGCGGATCCTGAACGAGCTTCACCCGCCCCTATCGCACTGCGATATCTTGCAACCTACCGCACTCCCACTTCCATTCACCTCTATTCCTTTCGCGTCTTTATTGCCACTGCTTCTACCGCTCGCACCACCTCGCCCCCTCCTGTGA
Organism: Gryllus bimaculatus; assembly: GCA_017312745.1. Lineage (NCBI taxonomy): Eukaryota > Metazoa > Arthropoda > Insecta > Orthoptera > Gryllidae > Gryllus > Gryllus bimaculatus. The sequence goes on from BOPP01000063.1 coordinate 2,889,887, forward strand.
TGCACCCTCCTTTCCTTCGCATCTCGTGGCCGCCGCCGCCACCGCCGCCGCCGCCGAGCCGCCTCACAGACGATGAAAAATTACTGGGCGGAGGAGGAGCTCGAATGGCTTCAATCCTGTCACTCATGCCGAGTCATTAAAGCACGCGGCCCCGCCCCGCCCCGCCCTTCGTCCGCCGTCGCCCACGCCCACGCCCACGCCCGACACGCGAGGCCCGAGCCGACCGAGTTCCAAGCGCCCCCATCGCGTCGCCTCTGCCCCACTCCCACAGGGCCAGAGCTTCCGCCCCCTCAAGGGGCAGGGGTTCCCTTTTAGATGATATATCTAATTCGTTGGCAGTTTATTAACTAAATTATGTACTCATTTTTTCCGTCATCATGATTGACATACATTTTTACGTGCGCCACAAAACCAAGAATTTTCGGCAGAAAAACTCTTATTGCCGAGCGTGGTAACGAAAAAGTGTATAAATCCTGTTGCTAAAAAAAGACACTAGTGGTGATACAAAAGGCACAGATTTTCTCGTATTAGTTTGCCATTACCTTTGGTCTCGACTAGCGATTCCGACTTGCCACATACTCTTGCCAGCTTTCATCTATAGCCGTCCAAAGTATATTGTTTGGACAATGTCTTAATTTGTCGGTTTTCTAATTGTAGAGCGGAAGTATTATTTTAAGACTAATAAAAACAGTAATAACAAGTTATAAATGGCTATTTTCTTTGAAAAATTTGGATTCGTATTTTAAAAAAACTTGTGCTTAAGCGCTACAGCAAATTAAAACTCTTTTTCACACGAAATGTTTGAGTTTTAAAAAAATCTACATTTAATTTTTTAAGTACTTGAACTTAAAATACAATACTTTTACAAATTGCCGGAAATGTGCATATCAACGGTGTATGAGATCTTGCCCAAATTTACATTTGTACGATTTTTGAAAAGAAAAAATCGCTGAAATGAATTCTACGTCATATTCGCCGCATTAGTTTTCTATTAGTTTTATTAGTTACTTATTAGTCCTTAGGTATCGGCTACCTCTTTAAACTTGCGACATAAATTTGCCTGCTGCTATCTATCCTAATTTTCCTTATTTTTTTGTTGCCTAATAGAAGAACGGAAATTATTTTTTAAGAACATTAAAGAACAGTAAAACCTTGATCTAAATGGCATTATATTAAAATTTGATGCCGTTTCTTTTTTTAAATGGCGCTAAACGCTTCAATAAATACGAAAATTGAGTTTCTGAAATACATCGAATGAATTCATTTGAAATACTTTAACTTACAAAGGTAACAATGCAAACAAATTGCAATGAAGAGCTGATAAATACAACATGCAATAATTACAAATGAAAGAATATTAAAAGGCAGCGCCGAAATTAATATTTTTCCAAATTTGTCACGTAATGGGGGGTATTGTGAACCTGATCATTTGAGGGTTCATTTTGTTTCTCGTCTATCTCGGACACTATTCGTCTGATTCGAGTTTAATTTGCTCCATTGAATTTCTCTTAAAGTGTTCTACCTATACCCAGAATATTAATATACAGCGCATAAATTAATATTTTTCTAAATTTGTCACGGGGTGTAATGGGGGCTGTTTGGTACTTGATCATTTGAGGCTTTATTTGTTTCTCGTCTATCTCGGAAACTACTCGTCTCATTGGAGTTAGGTTTGATCCATATAATTTCTCTTCAAGTGTTCTACCTATACCTAAAAAATTATAGAAAGCGCCGAAATTATTATCTTTCTAAATTTGTCACGTAATAAGGGGGTGTTTTACACTTGATCAATTGAGGCTGTATTTTGTTTCTCGTCTATCTCGGACACTACTCGTCAGATTGGAGTTTAGTTTGCACCATTGAATCTCTCTTAAAGTTTTCTACCTATACCCAGAATATTAATAGGCAACGCCGAAATTAATATTTTTCTCAATTTGTCACGAAAAGATGGGGGGTGTTTTGTATTTGATCATTTAAGGCTTTATTTTGTTTCTCATCTATCTCGGAAATTATTCGTATGTGAGGAGTTCAGTTTGCACCATTGAATTTCTCTTAAAGTGTTCTACCTATACACAGAATCTTAACAGGCAGCAACGAAATTAATAGTTTTCCAAATTATTCACGTAATGGGGGGGGGGAGTTTACTTGATCATTTGAAGCATAATTTTGTTTCATGTCTATCTCTGAAACTATTCCTGCGATTGCAGTTTGGTTTTCGCCATTGTATTTCTCTTAAAGTTTTCTACCTATACCCAGAATATTAATAGGCAACGCCGAAATTAATATTTTTCCAAATTTGTCACGTAATTTGTCGGGTTATTTTGAACCAGATCATTTTTGGCTTCATTATGTTTCTCGTCTATCTCGGAAACTATTCGTCTTTTTGGAGTTTTTAGCTTGCACCATTGAATTTCTCTTAAAATGTTCTTCCTATACCCAGAATATCAATAGGAGCTCCGAAATTAATATTTTTCTACATTTGTCACGTAATGGGGGGTATTGTGAACCTGATTATTTAGGGCCTGATTTTGTTTGTCGTCTATCTAGAAAATTATGTCTTATTCGCGTTTGGTTTGCACCATTGAATTTCTCTTACATTGTTCTATCTATACTGAGAATATTAATAGGCAGCGCCGAAATTAATATTTTTCCAAATATGTCACGTAATGGGGGGGGGGTATTTTGAACCAGTTCCTTTTCGGCCTCATTATGTTTCTCTTCTATTTCAGAAACTATTCGTCTGTTGGATGGTTAGTTTGTACCATTGATTTTCTCTTGAAGTGTTCTACCTAAAAACAGAATATTAATAGGCATCGCGAAAATTAATATATTTCCAAATTTGTCACGTAATGGGGGGTTGTTTTGTACTTGATCATTTTAGGTTTAATATTGTTTCTTGTCTATTTCGTAAACTATTCGTCTGTTGGGAGTTTAGTTTGTACTATTGAATTTCTCTTAAAAAGTTCTACCTATACACAGAATTTTAATAGGCAACGCGAAAATTAATATATTTCCAAATTTGTCACGTAATGTCACGTATTTTGAACCAGATCCATTTCGACCTCATTTTGTTTCTCGTCTATCTCGGAAACTATTTTTCTTATTGAAGTTTGGTTTGCACCATTGAATTTCTCTTAAAGTGTTCTATCTATACCCAGCATATTAATTGGCAGTGCCGAAATTAATATTGTTCCAAATTTGTCACGTAATTCGGGGGGGGGGGGGGTTAACCAGATCATTTTCGACCTCATTTTGTTTCTAGTCTATCTCGGAAACTATTCGTCTGATTGGAGTTTAGTTTGCACCATTGAATTTCTCTTAAACTGTTTTAACTATACACTGAATATTAATAGGCAGCGCCGAAATTAAATTTTTTCAAATTTGTCACGTAAGGGGGGGTTGTTTTTTACTTGATTATTTGAGGCTTTATTTTGTTTCTCGTCTATATCGGATACTATTAGTCTGATTGGAGTTAGGTTTGCACCATTGAATTTCTCTTAAACTGTTCTACCTATACACAGAATATTAATAGCCAGCGACGAAATTAATATTTTTCCAAATTTGTCACGTAATGTGGGGGTAATGTGAACCTGATCATTTTTGGCCTTATTTTGTTTGTCGTCTATCTCGGAAACTTTTTGTCTGATTCGAGTTTGGTTTACACCATATAATTTCTCTTAAATATTTCTGCCTATACTCAGAAAATAATAGGCAGCGCTGAAATTAAAATTTTTCCAAATTTATCACGTAATGGCGGGCATTGTGAACCTGATCATTTTAGGCCTTATTTTGCTCCTCGTGTATCTCGGATAATATTCTTCTGATTGGAGTTTAGTTTGCACCATTGAATTTCTCTTAAAGTGTTCTACCTATACTCAGAATATTAATGGGCAGTAATTGTGAACCTGATCATTTGAGAGTTCTTTTTTTATCGTCTATCGCGGAAACTATTCGTCTGATTGAAGTTTGGTTTGCACCATTTAATTTCTTTTGAAGTGTTCTTCTTATACCCAGAATATTTGTGCCAGGTGGCGAAGAGAGACCAACCGCCTGATGTATTCGTAGCAACAACCTGCTCAATAGTTGAGTGCATTGACATATTTTGCAGTGATATGGACAGGAATGTCCAAACAATAGCTGTCAGTGTTGGCCCATATAATAAATAAATCTCTTTATGCTTTTAGCTATGATCGAAAGTTCGAGGACTAGTGGATACGGCAGTTCTTCGGTGTATTACACTTTACTCGCTAGTGATTACGTGATGATGAATCAGGTTTTACTCTTTATTGCAAAAATTACATTAAATTAAAGGCTTTCTCGAAATCATATTTTGTCAAGTATCCTATTGTTAAAAAGTTCTCCCTTAAAATTTGGGCATGCATTCGCTCTGACACTGTCTTAGAAAATATTGATATAATTTTCCGGGATTCCAGTAATAATTCCGACCAATATTTGACAATCACAGATGCAGAATACTTATATGCTGTGTTCACGCGCTAAATCCTTCACTGTGCGGAGGGATGAGTAGTTAAGGGAAGGTTAGGAAATTATAAACGTATAAATGATCATCAACAACGCCAATACATATCCGTTTTAATTAAAACACGCTTTGAACCCTGCCACTAATAAGAATAAAGTTTGAAAATTTCAGTAAAATCGGTGGAGTAGCTTTTGCGTCTATGCGCGGCACACATACGCACATTCTTTTTTATTTATATACTAGCTGACTTCGTACTGCTTCAACGATAAATAAAAGACCTAAACTTTTGTATAAAATGATTTTATAACAAACAAAATCTAATCCGAATTTAATAAAAATGCATTTTTTGAATAAAGCATGAAGTTTTATTATTATTTTCGTAACATCATGAAGCTTATTTACAAAACAGAGTTTTCCTGAAATAATGATTATTTATAAGGTTTAAATTTTATATTTACAGACGCACACTGTTATGATACACTCTGTTAATCAATTTAAAGCTTTCTTATAAACTAAATTTTGGTTTTGTTTTGTGGTGCGTAAATAAACAAAGAAGACGGTTTTCCGACGCGCGAACACGCTACGTATAATTGTCCATGCGCAAAACAGGGAAAATCTAAGTTGATTCCACAAACTTCTAACGACTGTCCTTGCGATTTATTTATGGTCATCGCAAAGGCCAGACGTACGTGAAATTGTAAGCGTTTAAAATTGAATGGTAAGCCCGGTGAAATCATCGGTATCCGCGGGATCAAGGCATGCTCTCCTTTGTATTTTCCTTTTATGATTGTTGCCTCAATGACGTTATTCATCAGCTTTTTCACAGCCAGTCTTGTTCCATTGCATAGTCAAGATTGATTAATGTTACGCAACATGATGACAACTGATCTTACTTTTAGCTGCAAATTGTGAGGTGGTAATCCAGGCAATTCCAGTGAATTTAAAAACTCCGTTGGATAGTTGACTACGTCATCCTGGTTCATAACGGAGTCGACTGATTTGAACGAAACCAACTGTTCTGGAAGGAAATTCTGAATGGTCGCATTGAGATCCTCCACATCTTTATTTTTCGCCGCCATAATTTCCTATTGCAATATTGTAATGTAATTACAAATTGCTGAAAATTTGAATATTAACAACGTGAGATATCTTTCAAAAAACTACATTTATATATTTTTTGAAAAAACACACAAAAGTTCTCCAAAATGAACTTTACATCATATTAGAGAGTGAAATTAGCATTATCCTTTCGAACAGTTTGAAAAAAAATGGAGTGGTTTTTGAGAAAATGGCGTACGAGCGTTTCTGATAATGCGAAATTTTGAGGTAGTTTTGACAGAAAACGGTTTAGTTTTCGAGAAGCTTTATATGACATTAATTAAATCACATTTACTTATAAATATAATTATGTGAACAAAGTTCTGCAAATGTAAATATTAACAACGAGAGAGACAAGTCAAGAAAATTACATTTTCAAATTTTTTGAAAAAACAAAAGAATTGAACAGTATGATCTTTATGCCATTATATAGCACCATATATGCCACTTTGTATGTTACTCCATTCGTACAAGAAATTTAAAGAAAAAAATTGGAGCTGTTTTTGAGAAAATTTTGAAAATATCATGGGGGTTTCATGGAAAGTACTCCCAAATTTTCAAGAATTTTTTTAAAAATCTTAAAGCTGCGACTCGAGCTAGATGGACAGAGATTTCTCAATTTCGAAAAAATCCTATGCATGGTTTAGGCGCTAGAAGTGTTTACAGTCATCAGAAAAATGGACGGACGTTTTGACGAATTTATTTTTCGGAATCAAGCACCCACAAAACAGGGAGTCTTTTTCTTTTGATAGCGCAAACGACACATACGAACGACATCGGTCACGGTTCATTGATATGTGAATATTAGGAAATAATGCAATTTAGAAGTAATGCGAGAAAGTACGTACTTTTGTAGTACTACAAGTTTTATTGTTTCGTTATTACCTTGGATATGGAGATCGATATACACCGGGAAACACCCAGATCGAGAGGACTGAGGTTACGAAGGAAATATGAAAACAGTTGAATGATGCTACATGTTCTTTTATGGGGGAAATGTGAAAAAACAAACTTAGTAAAGTTTGTTTTTTGTCTCGTTAGTTAGTAAATAATCATTAATAATATATCTGAATCATGAAATTTAGGCAAGAAGTAAAGATAACCGTTTCCAATGATCGCGGACGACAAGAAGTTCATGGTAATTTGCGCCGAGCGCTTTTGTCGTCGCTCAATCATTAGAACCATTAAGATGTTGTTTGTATATAAATAACTATTGTTATGAATATTGTTACTTTCTTTTGCGCGCGAATGGGTCGACTTGGACAACGATTACAGGGGGCACAGTACATTATCTCTTTGGCAGGTGCATGTAACTTTATCAGGGGTTCAACATTTTTGCTGGATCCGATTTTTCATCCCCCAGGGTTGTTGTTGTTATTATTATTATTATTATTATTATTATTATTATTATTATTTACATTATTCACAATATCTACTTGTCGGTATGTCAACCACACACAGGAATGATGATCAGGTGTGTGGTTGCTTTACTGAGGGTTCAGATGGCTTCTGACAATACGGCATGTATTCAAAATTATTGACTTTTTCATATTATATACATTCCTGGCATCCAAGTGAAGACAGTCCAGTGCCCGAAGTGTAATTTTCGGGATCACTCCTGTGGCTGATATTATTACAGGCACAGTTGTCACTATACTGAAGTTCCACTGATTTGCGACTTCCTGGGCGATATCAGTATACATCTGGATCTTCTCTTGATATTTTCCCGATATGTTGTGGAATTATTATTATTATTATTATTATTATTATTATTATTATTATTATTATTATTATTATTATTATTGTTGTTGTTGTTGTTGTTATTGTTATCATTGTTATTATTATTATTATTATTATTATTATCATCATCATCATTATTATTATTATTGTTGTTGATGTTGTTGATGTTGTTGGCGTATAGGCCATTACTGACCGTCCTACACGAGATTTTCAGCTATATCCCTCAGAACGACAAGGTTGTCACGTCTTGAAGTGTGAATTATGAGATGAATGAATGATGAGAGGTGAAGGAACAATCACAAATACGACCATATCTATGCAGGACTCGAACCTGGAGCCTCATCGGCGGAGACGACGGCTACCGCAACCATCTGCGCCACGGGGCTTCTTTATTATTATTATTATTATTATTATTATTATTATTATTATTATTATTATTATTATTGTTATTATTATTATTGTTATTATTATTATTACTAGTATTATTTCAAAACACAATTATTCTTTAAAAAACAATGTTTAGTTTCATTAAAGAGAGATGTTTTCTAATGTCAATTGCCAGTATTTTTTTGCAATGACACTGTTTGGAGGAGTATGAGAGTGCAGAAACCCAGCCATTCTATTGGCAGCATCAACGACTACATTGAAACATATCGCCATGGCAACACAATTTATTGACTTCATAATGACCATAAAAGAGAAAATACAAGCAATGTAGAGAGGCAAGTTCCCGTTTTGCTAACAAAATGCGTAATCTGTGAATAGTAAATGGTTTATAAAGCATTTAGCTGTCTAGCATGCAAAGTCTGTAGCTGAGCACGTCCGTTGGAGTGTGGCATTGACATAACAAAAAAGGTGAAAAAAGAACTCAAATGGAAAACATATTTTAATTCAATTGATACTGATTCAAGATTCAAACAAGACTGTTTAAAATAGTTAAATACGCAATTCATCAAGTTTGATATATACAAAGAAATAATTGAAAATTTTCAATAAATCAAATTATCTACAGCCACATTTATCATGTTTGTTACATCAAATTGTCTAATAACTATCTATCTCTCTTAATTTAATTGTTAAATAAACTGAATTTCTTAAAAATATTTTATTCTATTTGTAAGACATATATCCGTACGTAGTAAAAATTTACAAAATTACTAATATGCATTTCTAAGAAAAAAATTTGAACCCCTTGTAAAATAATAATAGAGATACTTTTCAGCCAAAGTAGCGTGTGATACGCTAATATATGTTACCACCCCTGGCAGCGCTAAACACAACAATCGAAATCTAACCACTTTTATCTAATCTTATTTTTTATGAAAACGAATAATTCATCACAAATAAATTCTTTATTTATTTTAACGCCCCTGGAAATCCTAGGTTTGATATTTCTTATCTCACATTATTTTTTGAAAGTTATTTAGAGTCCCGTTTTATGTTTTGACGTACTCAATAGAGACACTTAAGGGCGTTTGAAACGTTGCCTAACCAGCCTACGATGGCATCGCCAAGGGAACTGAACCAAATTAATGTTGTGTATGTAGGAACATCGAAAATTTGAAATTTTTGTATTGAATTATTAATTAGTCGTTAATGAACAGTAAAAAATCGAGTTACTTAAATCGGGTTTGTAGTCGCAGTAGGAGAGAAACGTCTTCGTCGTGCTGCAGAACAGACTCAATTTACTTCAGAGGCAACATTGACCTTGTTTTTGCTGCGAATCCTAGTATTATAGTCACGACGGGAGCAGATTTTTGACATTACCTACATTGCTTAGTCGAATTCAGCTGCTGAATGGACGATAATTCTAACATTAACTGCTCCGATTAGCAGTCTTCCGTAATTTCTACAACACCAGGCAAGTAATGGAATAGTACTTTAACAAACAGACCACGGATAGAACGCGATCTTTCCTTCCTCTTCGTTGTCATATCCCCTTGTCTCACTTGCATACACGTACACATATATGCACTACAATACCATACATGTCCGAGTTTAAAGCTTCTCCAGGGTGGGTCAGTGCCCCGTTGGGAAAAATTCCCGGAGGGAGATATCTTCCGCAATCTATCGTTAAGCCGGATCTCACCATCCAGCGGGGAAGAATTTTGCCAACGCTAGACAAAAAAAAATGTCTGAGGAGACTAGTAACTATAGCATTCGACGTGCCGGAAGCGTTAATCAATCAATCGTGTTGCAAAAGATATATTTACAAAACGGTACAGAAATAACATAACCAAAAACTAAATTTTTACCTTCTAAAATAAGCACAAAATTATCCCAAAAATTATTAAGAATACTGGAATTATAGGTTCTACAAGATCACAGTCTTTGGGCACTTTCTAGTTTCAACAGCAATAATGATGACACAACACGTACTTAACTTCAAGACAAGTTGGTATTTGGTATTTAAGAATTAAGATAGTTTTTGGAACATACATAACTAGTATTTTGATCAATCAATATCATATCAATGCATCGTACAGAATCGTATCATCCAGAGATACTTTCAGTAAAAATGGTAAAAAAAACTGTGAATTCATAACAATAGTTTAGAACTTTTGTTAGAAATAGTTTGAACCAACCCAATCGAAACTATGCGATGATGCCTTAGAAGATTAAGAGAATGAAACAAGAAGGTTACGAAACAATCTCACATTGTATGACGCAAGATAAAACCAGAACGATAAGTACTGAATTATGTATGAGAAAGAAACCGGCGTATTTAGTTACAATGTTTGCATGCATTTATTAAATTCCATTTGGAATTCGAATATGAAATTTACTGCATAAACGCATGTGGCAGATCGAATGTAGTCGAAAATTGGTAAATGTATTTGATCTAATGAAACATACATAAAAAATAAGTACTTTCAATCAATGAGTTCTTCATAATACAAAATTATACTTTTTAATAATATCTTTATATTCTATTAAGTTCAACAAAATTGACATTTCTCCATTTACATAATGTGTCATTCAATTGTACTGAATTCTTTACAAAAGTGAATTCCTAACACAGATATCAATTAGTAACTATCAAAACTAGCTCTCAAAGACCCAATAGGTAAAATGTTGCTTCTATGGAAATGTCGTTGAATACACCCCTAGCGCATAACATGGTAAATCCATAACACACTATTGAATAGAGTATGACTAAATTATTTTAATATAACAAAAATATGAGAAAAGTTTGCATTGTCACATCAAGCGCATCAATGAGAAGCGTCGATTCTTTCTTCGCTTCTTTTTATTTGCAGTGTCGAATGTCTGCTGTTGAAAGCACTCGGAAACTGAAAATGCTTCGTATTGTATCTCGCCTATCACATATAAACTCGACGTCACGCGTCGCCCGGAGAACAGGATGTCGGCTCAAGCGATCGCAGGCGCTTCCGGCGCGCCGCCCCTTCCCCAAAACCCCCGCGCCCACGCCCCACTCGCGCCCCGCCC